>CM047809.1:65700884-66214060 GCA_026214975.1 Gentiana macrophylla
TTCTTGTTGCTCGCTTAAAGTCGATGAAATAATAATCGGTAATAGATTATCGCTTCAAGAAAAGCATATTTCGTGATTTAAAGGTAATGGTTTCAAGTCCAAGTTCTTTTACATGATCTTCTATTGACGATTTAAGAACTGGTCCTAGTTACTAATTCATACTTATGCCATGGTGGTTTAAAGGTAAAACTTTCTGTATCTAAAGAAAGAATATCTCTTTCATTTCAATGTCTTCCTCATCTTCTTTATAGATAGACAGAGTTAAGCATTCTTCTAACTGCCTTCAAAAGTTGGTAACTCGATTATCAAGATGTAATGAATATCTTCATAAAAGAACATGATCTATGATGCATGATTCATAGCTTTGAAAATATTGAAAGTAATTTGCCTTCATTGACTCTTAAGATTAATTCTCCTTTCATTACATCGATTAAAGTTCTTCCCAGCTAAAAATGGATTTTACCTGAATAAGAGGTGTCGAATAACCGCCTTCCATTTCCATAACTACAAAGTCACTCGGAAAATAGAATTTGTCTACTTTAACCAATATGTCCTTTATAATTCCTTTAGTGGTACTTAATCGATCCATCCGCTTATCATCAGAGTCATTTCACTCTTAGTAAGCTTTCCTATGCCTAACTTTCTATAATCCTCATAAGACATGAGATTTATACTGCCTCTAGATCACATAAGACCTTCTAAATGTAAATCCTCCAATTTCACACGGAATGGTAAAACTACCGGATCTTCTGGCCAGTGGTAACTTATGCTGCAGACTATGAACATTCTTCATTTGTGCATATATTCTTATTCCTCTAATTTTTCTTGTTTGACGTAATTTCTTTTAATTTTCCATAGGGTCGTATATTAATCAAAGCTCGATAACTGTGGATATTAACTTGAATATGACTAAAAGAAGTCGATGAACGAGCATACTTTTATCGCTTTTGCCTTTTGATTTGATTTTGTGAGTAAGGTAAAGATTCTAAATCTATGACCTTGGCCCTTGTCGCTTTCCTCTTCCTTAAACCTTTGAGTATTACTTCACCGCCATGTTTAGGTTCTTGAATTCTCTCTTTAAATTGTTCCCTAATCAATCTCTACTTCAGATTCCTTCATTTTTCATGTTTTTCATCCTTGTTTTCATTTTCTTCCATTCTAATATGTTCCTAAATAAAGTCCTTAAATCTTTATCCATGGGATCTTCAACTTAGGATTTTTACCCAATTTTCCCTTTCACTTTCAAGTTCCAACTTTATTTCGCTTCAAGAAGTTGTCTATAATTTCTTCTTCCTCATCTCAGAATTCAAGTTCATCTTTAGTTTTATCATTCTTACCATCTAAGTCATCTTCTACTTCATTATCCCCTGTTTTCAACTCCATTACTTCCACTCAGCCTTACTTAACTACAACATTTACTCTCTTGGGTCTCCTTTCTGTTACTTGTAATCCTCTGGGTCTCATTGTTATTACGCTCACCCGCCCTACTCAAATGATCTTCCGCATATTCCTTAACGAGGCTTCATCGCTTCCTTTCATCCTGGAATATGTCCACTCTAAGTGTTTTCTATTGAACTTATGTCCTTAGTGACTGCATCAACAGAAGCTCGCTCATCGCTTTATATTTTTAGCTTGAGCAGATACTTACACCCATCATATTTTTCCATTAGTTTTTCCCCATTTTTCAACCTCCCTCCGCAGGTTGAAGCTATTGAACTTTGAGTTGTATCCGTATACTTCTTGAGTGTATGCTGAGGATAGGATCTAGGCAATGATTGTAAATTCTCGATTACGTGATGTTCTTCTTGATAAACTTGATTATTATTCAACAAGCTTCTATATGGTAACTGGGATAATACTGCATGGTTGTTCCTGCTTGCTGCCAGGTTTTCTGCACTCATCGATAAGTAGGTGATCTCTCTTCTAATAGCATTGGAACGAGTTTTAATAAGCATTGTTTAAATTTATGTCATCAAGAAAACTCACCTCCTCTTGAGAGCATCTCATGGTTCTTCAATCCCTAAAGGGTAGCTTTTATCCGATTTGATATCACTGCTTGGCACTATTTTCTTCCTAACTTTGGTTCTTATTCGCTGTAATCCATCAAATTTCCTACCAAATTTTCTAAATGTGCAAAGTGTAACTTCCGTACAGACAAGTAAGTTATCTCCCTCCAAAAGCTACTTTTCCGTGCTAGAACCGGTTTCCCACATTCTCATATTTTTGGAAATCTTTTCATGGCATCGTAAACTAATCGAGCTTTCTACTCATCAGTTAAAGAACCACCAACATGTACGTCTAGTACTTTCAAAGATTGTAATCTTTTCTTAATTGCACGGATGGTAGTGTTGGAATTTGCATGTCTAAGGAATAACCATGGTCGGGACATCGCCTTAGTAATTTTTAAATCTTTCCCACGCATCTCCCAAGCCGCTTCTTCAGATCCTTGTCTAAAATTCAGCAACCTCGACTTTCGATCTAAATTCTACCTGATGGGGAAGTATTGCTCTGCAGAAACTACGGAACCCTTTAATCACGCCAAGTGACTGATGCGAGCAGATATAAACTAATCTGGCTCGTTCTTTAGAAAGAAAAAGGAAATATAGCTTATCCTGAAAGCATTCCTTGTGGAGCACTTTGACTTTTGGTCAGACATAGCTTCTTCAAAGATAGAGATGAAGATATGATCTTTACTTTACCTTCTAGAAATCTGGTTAGGTATAAACCAAAAGCATAGATCAACCCCAAACTATCATTCATTGTGCAAAGCACGGGATCATTAGTCCACTTTCCCATGGCTCATCGTATGAGTTCGGCTTGCATCATGTTACGATTATTCGGTCCATTCGATTATTTCTATTATTATTATTATTTTGATTATTAAGGTTATCAGGTTTTGTCCATGCCCTGAGTATGTCTCCAAACCCTTGTTCAGGAGTTTCGAATAATTACCAAATGCATTCTAGATTCGTTTTAGGCGATGATCTCGCCGTGATTTCCTCACTAGTATGACCACGCTTTCTACTTTAACCCGCCTTTCGTAAGCGCTTACGCCGCGATGCGTGGAGTTGGCCTTACGTACTTCTCGTGTCATCAACCAACAAATTAAGAAAATAACTTAAAATTGACGGCAGGTAATTTAGTAATTTACCGCTGCGCGGCAGTAATTTACTTAAAATAAAATTAGGAACGTAGATAAGAAAGTGTTTGACTAATTTATTCGAATTGTATTGGGCGTAATGAGGTAAATCATGTGGCACAAAAAGAAATGAAGGCGTCGTTTCGCAACGGCTGTGTAAAAGTCGGATGCGGGCCTCTTCAGTTAGCTAATACTCATCCCTAACCTGCATGTTAGATTACTGGTCAAACCAGGTAGTATTAGTGAGCTGAGTCGAGCCTGGATCCTGGGTGAACTTTTGTAATTCTTCTAAGTGTGGTTAAACATTAAAGAGCTTTTTATTAATTCGATCTAAAACTGCAACTTTATAATACGTACAGATTATTGATTATGAATCAAGATAAAATAAAGAACATTAAATTAAAATTTTATTTCAATATAAGATATATAGATATAGGTGGTACATATGAGTGAAGTTGTGTATATGTTGGTAAAGTATATATAGAGACATATAAATATATAGATGCCAAATGAGAATATGCCAGAGAACCTATACTAAAGTTGATATAACTCATTTATAACGATCTTTCTGCAAATAATGGAATGTGCTCGATCTTTTAGGTTCAACTGAGTAAATGAAACGGCAGCCTTCTGTTACACAATTCGCCCTCACATTACGCACGACATGTTTATGAGGTGGAGTCCAATACACAAATTCAAATCACAAATCATGCTGTGCTTTCCCAACAGTCCCGGTAATTATGACTACTCTTTGAATATAGTGAGTCATTCCGTGATTAAACAGACACTGCTTGGTATAGGCTTCGCTGTCAAGGCCTGGCGATCTGCCTGCCGTTTGGTTTCCACCAATCACCGATGATTTTGGCACATAATGTTTATCTTGAGTAACAAATTTTAATAAGATTGATTTATCTTTTAGGACAACCATCGCCTCGAATAGGAAATTGATTCACAGTCACGCTTTCGGCCTTACTTCGTCAATTTTTACCTCCGGTTTTTCTATTAACGAGTTCATAACTTAATTACGGTACGCCCACCATAACGAGATTATGAATTCTTTTTCGTCGTCTTTAACTTTATCAATAGCAAGATTCAATTAGCTTCGATTTTTATTCAATTTTACTTGGTACAATAATGTCTTTACCGTAAGATCGAATAAAACGATTACATAATCAACTTTGGCTAGTTATTGATTTAGTCTACTAACATTATATCAAAAGATAAAACAAACATATAAAATATAAATACTTTTGTGAAATTTTACCTGGATTACAATTATTGATCGTAAGATATTCGTTCGCCCTGATGCTAGCGCAACAATTTCAAGCAACATTGATCTTCCTCTGATAATTTCTGAGCATTATGATTTAATATTACTTTATTTATGGTATACAAGGCTTATATATATACATACTACTACTACTAGTAAGCAGGTAAAAGAAATATATTTGGTGCCTTTTGTGCTCGTAATGTCTCCTTCTTTTTATAGGCAATTTTTCCTTGCCGGATCTGATCCGGAGAAAGTAATGATTCATCCTTAATAAAAATATTATCCCAGGATATTCTCTCTGTGAGTAAACACATGCTGGAGTAATCATTATTAGTGCCTCCTCGGATCGATCCGGTGTAAATTCGCTGATCAACATCCGATAGATTTTTTCCAATCTTAATCCGTAACTTGATAAAATCATAACTTGGCTCCTGGATTCGCCAAATTATAACGGGCATGATGCTGGCAAAGTTTGAGGAGATCTATAAACCTCCATGAAGACTTCTTTTCAGAAAATGCCTTTTTGCTGGGCCATTTGTCGTTGAAAATATAACCTTGATACAAGCGCTATTTAACCACCTGATCCACTTGAACTTTGGTAAATTCGTGGGCACTTCCTTTATTCCTTCGTAAAGAGATGATTTACCACAGTGCCGTCGCCACTTGGGTCTTGGTTTACTTAAGGTCTGTAAAATACCAAAATACCCACTTTGAATGAACACGACACTCCGTTATTAACCCGGTACAAAATTTATAATTTTTATCATTTTTTTACTTGCATTTTTATAGTATTTAGATTTATTCATAGCTGTATTAATATTTTATAAGATTATCTCTGCAGTAATTACTTATATTTTATATAAAAGAGTCATAACGATAGCAAAACATCGTGAATTTTTATCATATAAATGTTACACATCAAAATCCCTGCTTTGAGTAAACTCTACTATAATTACATACAAAAGTTGTAAACCTCTTACATTGAGAAAACTCTACTACAATTATATACAAAAGTTGTAAACCCCCGCTTTGAGAACTCTACTATAATTACATTTACAAAAGTTGTAAATCCTATTTCGATTAAACTCTCACAATAATTTTATATAAAAAATGTTGTAAACCCCTCTGCATTTTGAGTAAAGTCAGATTACTACAATTATATTCAAAAAGTTGTCAAACCCTCATTCTTTGAGTAAAATCTAATACAGTTTATATATACAAATAGTTTTAAACCTCTATTTTGAGTAAACTGTATAATACTTTCATATACAAAAAGCTTGTAAAACCCCTATTTTGAGTAAACTTCTACTAGTAATTATATACAAAAAGTTATAAACCCTCGCTTTGAGTAAACTTTACTACCAACATATATACAAAAAGTTGTAAACTCCTCGCTTTGAGTAAACTCTACTATAATTTTATATACAAAAAGTTGTAACCCTTAGAGTGCTGTGGAGTAAACTCTACTACAATTATGTACAAAATTGTAAACTCCATGTTTTGAGTAAATCCTACTATAATATTATATATAAAAGTTCTAAACCCTGCTTTAGGTAAACTTTACTATAATTTATATATACAAAAGTTCTAAACCCCAATTTTGAGTAAACTTTTTACTAGTAATTATATACAAAAAGTTGTAAACCCTTGATTTGAGTAACTCCACTATATAATTTTAAACCCCTATTTGTAGTTTACTCTACTACATTATATGAACTATGTAAAATTGCTTTGTAAACTCCAAAACAATGATATACATAAAGTTTTAAACCCCGTATGAGTGTACTTTACTACAATTAAATACAAAAGGTTGTAAACCCTCAATTTTGAGTAAATCCTACCACAATTATATACAAATAGTTGTAAACCCTGGTTTGAGTAAATTCTACTATAATTTTATATACAAAAAGTTGTAAACCCCCATTTGCAGTAAATCTCTACTACAATTACATACAAAAAGTTGTAAACCCTCATTTTGAATAAACTCCATACAATAATTTTATACAAAATTTTAAACCCTGGCTTGAGTATACTCTACTACAATTATATACTTTAAAAGTTGTAAACCCTCATTTTGAGTAAACTCTACTACAATTATATACAAAAAGTTCTAAACCCTGCTTTTGAGGAAATTTACTACAATTATATACAAAAATTTGTAAAACCCGATTTAACACTCTACTACAATTATATCCAAAAAGTTGTAAACCCTTGTTTTTACCAAAATCTACTATATAAGATTGTAAACCCCTGCTTTTGAGTTTACTCGTATTATTATTATACATAAAAGTTGTAAACCCTCGCTTTTGAGTAAACTCTACAGACTTTTTGTTTATACAAAGTTTTAACGCCCGGATTGAGTAAACTCTACTACATTTATATACAAAAAAATCAGAAACCCTATTTTGAGTAAACTCTTCTATAATTTTATATACAAAATGTTGTAAACCCCTCGCTTTGAGGAAATTATACTACAATTATATATTCAAAAAGTTGTAAACCTCGATTTTGATTAAACTCTACTACAATATATATAAATGTAAAGACCCGCTTTGAGTAAACCCCTGCTCAGAACCCCTGCCAAGAAACTCTACTATATAATTGTAAACCCCTGCTTTGAGTTTACTCAACTATAATTATACACAAAATGTTGTAAACCCTCATTTTGAACAAACTCTACTACAATTATATACAAAAGTTGTAAACACCCTTTTGAGTAAACTCTATTATAATTTTATAAACAAAAATTTGTAATCCCTCATTTTGAAGTAAACTCTACTACAATTACGTGCACAAAAAGTTGTAAAACCCATTTTAAGTATACTTTCTATAATTTTATATACAAATTGTTGCAAACTCTGTTTTAAGTAAAATCTACTACGATTGTATATACAAAAGTTGTTAACCTCATTTTGAGTAAACTCTACAAATAATTACATACAAAAGTTGTAAACAACTATTTTAGTAAACTCTACTATTACAAAAAAACTATAAACCCTATTTTGAGTAAACTCTATATAATTACATACAAAAAGTTGTAAACCCACTACTTTGGGAAAACTCTACTACAATTATAGACAAAAAGTTGGAAACCCCTACTTTGAGAAAATTCTACTACAATTATATACAAAAAGTTGTAAACCACCGCTTTGAGTAAACTTCTAGTATAATTACATTTACACAAAAGTTGTAAATCTTATTCTCGATTAAACTCTACAATAATTTTATATAAAAATGTTGTAAACCCCATTTTGAGTAAACTCTACTACAATTATTTTCAAAAAGTTGTAAACCCCCATTTTGATTAAACTCTAATGCACTTATATACAAATAGTTTTAAACCTCCTGCTTTGAGTATACTCTATTATACTTTCATATACAAAAGTTGTAAATCCTATTTTCAGTGAAACTCTAATACAATTATATACAAAAAAAGTTATAAACCCCCTGCTTTGAGTAAACTCTACTACAATTATATACAAAAAGTTGTAAACCCCCGCTTTGGGTAAACTCTACTACCAAAGATATACAAAAAGTTGTAAACCTCCGCTTTGAGAAAACTCTACTATAATTTTATATACAAAAAGTGTAAACCCCCGCTTTGAGTAAACTCTACTACTTTTATGTACAAAAAGTGGTAAACCCTTGTTTTGTGTAAACTCTACTATAATATTATATAGAAAAAGTTGTAAATCTCGCTTCGTAAACTTTACTATAATTATATATACAAAAAAGTTGTAAACCCCAATTTTGAGTAAACTCTACTACAATTATATACAAAAAGTTGTAAAACCCGTGATTTGAGTAAACTCTATATATTTTTAAACTCCCATTTAGAGTTTACTTTACTACAATTATATACAATCGTTGTAAACCTCGCTTTTGAATAAACTCTTACAACAATTATATACAAAAGTTTTAAACTCCCTGGTTTGAGTATACTTACAACAATTATATACAAAAAGTTGTAAACCCCTGCTCGGAGTAAACTCCTACTACAATTATATACAAATAGTTGTAAACCCTCGCTTTTGAGTAAATTCCTACTATAATTTTATATACAAAAGTTGTAAACACCATTTTGAGTAAACTCTACTATTATTACATACAAAAAGTTGTAAACCCTGCTTTTGAGTAAACTTGAGACATTTTTATGTCACAATGTAAACACAAGCTTATGGAATTGTTGATCTTATGGCGGTTAAATGAAAATAACATGTAATTCACATAAATTCGTGATTGGAAATTTTTTAACTGCGCTTAATATTTATTAACTTACCATTTATTTTAAGAGAAATAGACATAATTCATAATCATCCGGTTATGATCAATCTAAACCGATCTTCATTATGTATCCAATTCAACATGCCAACTATTAAACAACTTATTAGAAATACAAGAGGTACCAAGCGTAAATGTCACTAAATCCCCGCCTTAGTGGATGTCCTCAACGACGAGGAACATGTACTCGGTGTATGCGCCGACTCATTTTCGATTGCTTCTATAATTTTTCTCATTACCCTTGTGAGAAAAAGATCCCACAAAGAAAATAATTGAACAAGACAAAATAACATAAAATAAATTGATTATATAAAAGAAAAGGATATGGACTTTAGATTCTATTAGAATCTATTCCAAGTCTTCTTTTTTAACAATTAATAAGAACTCTTTGAACCCGACTAGCTTTCACCCCAACGTAGTAGTATATACACCAAAGCGCCTTTGTAGTATACCGAATCAAGATAGCTATCCTCCTTCGCCATGAAGAACGCAATTTTAATTAGTATGTAAAGTAAGTGCTAAAATTTTCTTTTGTTTTGCTTCGACGGACCGACGGGTCTCGAACCCAGCCTTCGCTTTGACAGTATGGTGCTCACCAATTGAACTACAATCCCCCGTGAAATAAATAAGCGGTCTACTGTAAATTTGGATTCTTTTTTATCTCCGTGATCGAGTATTTTGTTTTGTAGCGAGGGGGTATTATTATAATTATATATACAAAAGTTGTAAACCCCTGCTTTGAGTCAACTCTACTAAAATTTTATATACAAAAAGTTGTAAACCCTATTTTGAGTCAACTTCATGTAATTTTGTAAACAAAAAGTTATAAACCCCGCTTAGAGTAACTCTACTACAATTATATACAAAACGTTGTTCACCCTCATTTTAAGTAAACTCTACAACAATTATATATACAGAAAGTAGTAAACCCCATTTTAAGTAAACTCTAAGAAAATTAAATACAAAAGGTTGTAAACTCCCAATTTTGAGTAAACTCTACCACAATTACATACAAAAGTTGTAAACCCTTGGTTTGAATAAACTCCACTATATAATTTTAAACCCCAGTTTAGTGTTTACTCTACTACAATTATTTACAAGTCATTTGTAAACCTCGAATTTTGAATAAACTCTACAACAATTATATACAAAAGTTTTAAACCCTGGTTTAAGTATACTCTACTACAAATATATACAAAAAGTTGTAAACTCTGCTTTGAGTAAACAGATTACAATTATATACAAATAGTTGTAAACCCTCGCTTTGTGTAAACTCTACTATAATTTTATATACAAAAAGTTGTAAACCCCCATTTCAAGTAAACTATACTTATTATTAAATACAAAAAGTTGTAAACCCTCGCTTTGAGTAAACTCCACAAGATTGCTTTTGTTTACAAAAGTTCTAATCTCTGATTGAGTAAACTCTACTACATTTATATACAAAAATTGTAAACCCTCGTTTTGAGTAAACTCTAGTATGAACTATATACAAAACGTTGTAAACCCCTGCTTTTGAGGAAATTATACTACAATTATATACAGAAAGTTGTAAACCTGATTTTGAGTAAACTCTACTACTATTATATCCAAAAGTTGTAAACCTCGCTTTTAGAGAACTCTACTATATAATTGTAACCCCTCGCTTTGAGTTTACTCAACTACAATTATACACAAAATGTTGTAAACCCTCGCTTTGAACAAAACTCTACTACAATTATATACAAAAGTTGTAAACACCCTTTTGAGTAAACTCTATTATAATTTTTAAACAAAAATTTGTAATCCCCCATTTGAGTAAACTTACTACAATTACGTACAAAAAGTTGTAAACCCCAATTTTAAGTATACTTTCTATAATTTTATATACAAAATGTTGCAAACTCCTGCTTTAAGTAAACTCTACTACGATTGTATATATAAAAAGTTGTTAACCCCATTTTGAGTAAACTCTACAGCAATTACATACAAAAAGTTGTAAACAACTGCTTTTAGTAAACTCTACTAAAATTACAAAAAAAATCAGAACCCTATTTTGAGTAAACTCTACTATAATTTCATACAAAAAGTTGTAAACCCCTACTTTGGGAAAACTCTACTACAATTATAGACAAAGAGTTGAAAACCCCTACTTTGAGAAAACTCTACTACAATTATATACAAAAAGTTGTAAACCCCCGTTTGAGTAAACTCTACCATAATTACATTTACAAAAGTTGTAAATCCTTTTCCGATTAAACTCTACAATAATTTTATATAAAAAATGTTGTAAACCCCATTTTGAGTAAACTCTACTGTAATTATTTTCTAAAAGTTAAAACCCCATTTTGATTAAACTCTAATGCACTTATATACAAATAGTTTTAAACCTCTCATTTTGAGTATACTCCTACTATACTTTCATATACAAAAAGTTGTAAATCCATATTTTCAGTAAACTCTAATACAATTATATACAAAAAAATTTATAAACCCTGCTTTGAGTAAACTCTACTACAATTATATACAAAAAGTTGTAAACCCCTGCTTTTGAGTAAACTCTACAACCAATATATACAAAAGTTGTAAACCTCCGTTTTGAGAAAACTCACTATAATTTTATATACAAAAAAAAGTTGTAAACCCCCGTTTTGAGTAAACTCTACTACTTTTATGTACAAAAAGTGGTAAACCCTTGTTTTGTGTAAAATCTACTATAATATTATATAGAAAAAGTTGTAAATCCCCTTAGCAGTAAACTTTACTATAATTATATATACAAAAAGTTGTAAACCCCAATTTTGAGTAAACTCTACTACAATTATATACAAAAAGTTGTAAACCCGTGATTTGAGTAAACTCACACTATATATTTTTAAACCCCATTTTGAGTTTACTCTACTACAATTATATACAATCGTTGTAAAACCTCGTTTTGAATAAACTCTACAACAATTATATACAAAAAGTATTAAACTCCCTGGTTTGAGTATACTCTACAACAATTATATACAAAAAGTTGTAAACCCTGTTACGAGTAAACTCTACTACAATTATATACAAATAGTTGCAATTATATACAAATAGTTGTAAACCCTAGTTTTAGTAAATTCTACTATAATTTTATATACAAAAAGTTGTAAACCCTATTTGAAAGTAAACTATACTATTATTACATACAAAAAGTTGTAAACCCCGTTTTGAGTAAACTTTACTATAATTATATATACAAAAGTTGTAAACTCTGCTTTTGAGTCAACTCTACTAAAATTTCATATACAAAAAGTTGTAAACCCCCTATTTTGAGTAAACTCTATAGTAATTTTGTAAACAAAAGTTATAAACCCCGTTTAGAGTAACTCTACTACAATTATATACAAAACGTTGTTCACCCTCATTTTAAGTAAAACTCTACAACAATTATATCTGAGAAAGTAGTAAACCCCATTTTAAGTAAACTCTAAGAAAATTAAATACAAAAGGTTGTAAACCCAATTTTGAGTAAACTCTACCACAATTATATACAAAAAGTTGTAAACCTTTGTTTGAATAAACTCCACTATATAATTTTAAACCCTATTTAGTGTTTACTCTACTACAATTATTTACAAGTCGTTGTAAACCCTCGTTTTGAATAAACTCTACAACAATTATATACAAAAAGTTTTAAACCCCCGGTTTAAGTATACTCTACTACAATTATATACAAAAAGTTATAACCCCCCGTTTTGAGTAAACTTTACTACAATTATATACAAATAGTTGTAAACCCTCGTTTTGTGTAAACTCTACTATAATTTTATATACAAAAAGTTGTAAACCCCCATTTCAAGTAAACCATACTATTATTACATACAAAAAGTTGTAAACCCCCGTTTTGAGTAAACTCCACGAAGTACTTTTGTTTACAAAATTTTTAATCCCGAGGATTGAGTAAACTCTACTACATTTATATACTAAAATTGTAAACCTCGTTTTGATAAACTCTAGTACAATTATATACAAAAAGTTGTAAACCCTGCTTTGAGGAAATTATACTACAATTATATACAAAAAGTTGTAAACCACTGATTTTGATTAAACTCTACTACTATTATATCCAAAAAGTTGTAAACCCTGGTTTTCGTGAAACTCTAATATATAATTGTAAACCCCATTTTGAGTTTACTCAACTACAATTATACACAAAATGTTGTAAACCCTCGCGTTTTGAACAAACTCTACTACAATTATATACAAAAGTTGTAAACATCCTTCCTGAGTAAACTCTATTATAATTTTATAAACAAAAATTTGTAATACCCCATTTTGAGTAAACTCTACTACAATTACATACAAAAGTTGTAAACCCCTATTTTAAGTATACGCTTCTATAATTTTATATACAAAATGTTGCAAACTCCTGTTTTAAGTAAACTCTACTACGATTGTAAATACAATAAGTTGTTAACCCCCATTTTGAGTAAACTCTACAATAATTACAAACAAAAAGTTGTAAACAACTGCTTTTAGTAAACTCTACTAAAATTACAAATAAAAGCAGTAAACCTATTTTGAGTAAACTCTACTATAATTACATACAAAAGTTGGAAACCCCTACTTGAGAAAAAACTCTACTACAATTATAGACAAAAAGTTGAAACCCCTAATTTGAGAAAACTCTACTACAATTATATACAAAAGTTGTAAACCCCAGCTTTGAGTAAACTCTACCATAATTACATTTACAAAAAGTTGTAATTCCTATTCGATTAAACTACAATAATTTTATATAAAAAATGTTGTAAACCCCATTTTGAGTAAACTCTACTACAATTATTTTCAAAAAGTTGTAAACCCCCATTTTGATTAAATTCTAATGCACTTATATACAAATAGTTTTAAACCTCTGTTTTGAGCATACTCTACTATACTTTCATATACAAAAAGTTGTAAATCCCTATTTTCATTAAACTCTAATACAATTATATACAAAAAAAGTTATAAACCCCTGTT
Source organism: Gentiana macrophylla (assembly GCA_026214975.1). Lineage (NCBI taxonomy): Eukaryota > Viridiplantae > Streptophyta > Magnoliopsida > Gentianales > Gentianaceae > Gentiana > Gentiana macrophylla. The sequence continues at coordinate 65,714,549 of CM047809.1, forward strand.
TTGAGTAAACTCTACTACAATTATATACAAAAAGTTGTAAACCCCCGTTTTGAGTAAACTCTACTACCAGTATATACAAAAAGTTGTAAACCTCCGTTTTGAGAAAACTCTACTATAATTTTCTATACAAGAAAGTTGTAAACCCCGCTTTGAGTAAACTCTACTACTTTTATGTACAAAAAGTGAGTAAACCCTTGTTTTGTGTAAACTCTACTATAATATTATATAGAAAAAGTTGTAAATCCCGCTTTCAGTAAACTTTACTATAATTATATATACAAAAAGTTGTAAACCCCAATTTTGAGTAAACTCTACTACAATTATATACAAAAGTTGTAAACCCGTGATTTGAGTAAACTCCACTATATATTTTTAAACCCCATTTAGAGTTTTACTCTACTACAATTATATACAATCGTTGTAAACCCTCGTTTTGAATAAACTCTACAACAATTATATACAAAAGTTTTAAACTCCCTGGTTTGAGTATACTCTACATCAATTATATACAAAAAGTTGTAAACCCAGATTCTGAGTAAACTCTACTAAAATTATATACAAATAGTTGTAAACCTCGTTTTGAGTAAATTCTACTATTTTATATACAAAAAGTTGTAAACCCCCATTTCGAGTAAACTCTACTTATTATTACATACAAAAAGTTGTAAACCTCCGTTTTGAGTAAGCTCCATAGTAATTTTGTTTACAAAAGTTTTAAACCCCTGGTTTGAGTAAACTCTACTACAATTATATACTGAAAATTTGTAAACCCTCATTTTTTGTGTAACTCTACTACAATTATTTACAAAAATTTCTAAACCCTTGTTTTTATGAAATTGTACTACAATTATATACAAAAAGTTGTAAACCCCGATTTTGAGTAAAGCTGGCTACAATTATATCCAAAAGTTGTAAACCCTGTTTTAAGTAAACTCAACTATATTATTGTGAACCCCTATTTTGAGTTTACTCTACTACAATTATACACAAAAAGTTGTAAACCCTCGTTTGGAACAAACTCTACTACAATTATATACAAAAAGTTGTAAACACCCGTTTTGAGTAAACTCTACTATAATTTTATAAACAAAAATTTGTATTGCCCCGTTTTCAGTAAACTCTACTACAATTACATACAAAAACTTGTAAACCCCCATTTTGAGTTAACTCTACTATAATTTTATATACAAAATGTTGTAAACTCCGGTTTTAAGTAAACTCTGCGCAATTGTATATACCAAAAGTTGTAAACCCACATTTTGAGTAAACTCTACTACAATCATATACAAAAAGTTGTAAACCCGTTTTTGAGTAACTCTATTGCAATTATTGAACAAAAGTTGTAAACATTTGGTTTTAGTAAATTCTACTAAAATTACAAAAACAAATCAGAAACCCCATTTTGAGTAAACTCTACTATAATTACATACAAAAGTTGTAAAACCCCTACTTTGAGAAAACTCTACTAGAATTATATACAAAAAGTTGTAAACCTGGGTTTTCAATAAACTCTACTATAATTAGATATACAAAAGTTGTAAAACATTTTTTGATTAAACTCTACAATAATTTTATAAAAAAATGTTGTAAACCCCGTTTGAGTAAACTCAACTACAATTATATTCAAAAAGTTGTAAACCCCGTTTTGAGTAAACTCTGTCTGATTATATACAAAAAAATTTAAACTCTATTTTGAGTAAACTCTACTATACTTTCATATACAAAAGTTGTAAACCCTTATTTTTAGTAAACTCTACTATAATTATATACAAAAAAAGTTATAAACCCCTGTTTTGAGTAAACTCTACTACAATTATATGCAAAAAGTTGTAAACCCCAGTTTTGAGTAAACTCTACTACCAGTATATACAAAAAGTTGTAAACCTCCATTTTGAGTAAACTCTACTATAATTTTATATACAAAAAAGTTGTAAACCCCCGTTTTGAGTAAACTCTACTACAATTATCTACAAAAAGTTGTAAACCCCTGTTTTGAGAAAACTCTACTATAATTTGTTATAGAAAAAGTTGTGAACCCCCGTTTTGAGTAAACTTTACTATAATTATATATACAAAAAGTTTTAACCCCATTTTGAGTCAACTCTACAGTAATTTTATATACAAAAATATAAACCCCGTTTAGAGTAACTCTACTACAATAATATACAATATGTTGTTCACCCTCATTTTAAGTAAACTCTCTACCACAATTATATCTGAATGTAGTAAACCCCCCATTTTAAAGAAAACCCTAAGAAAATTATATACAAAAGGTTGTAAACCCAATTTTGAGTAAATACTACAACAATTATATACAAAAGTTGTAAACCCTTGATTTGAGTAAACTCCACTATATAATTTTAAACCCCATTGAGAGTTTTCTACTACAATTATATACAAATCGTTGTAAACCTCGTTTTGAATAAACTCTACAACAATTATATACAAAAAGTTTTAAACCCCTGGTTTGAGTATACTCTACTACAATTATATAAAAAAGTTGTAAACCCCCGTTTAGAGTAAACTCTACTACAATTATATACAAATAGTTGTAAACCCTCGTTTTGAGTAAACTCTACTATAATTTTATATACAAAAAGTTGTAAACCCCCATCTCGAGTAAACTCTACTATTATTACATACAAAAGTTGTAAACCCCGTTTTGAGTAAACACCACGTAATTTTGTTTACAAAAAGTTTTAAACCCGGTTTGAGTAAACTCTACTACAATTATATACGGAAATTTGTAATCCTCGTTTTGAGTAAATACTACAACAATTATCTGAGAAAAGTTGTAAACCCTGTTTTGAGGAAAATTCTACTACAATTATATACAAAAAGTTGTAAACTCCGATTTTGAGTAAACTCTACTACAATTATATCCAAAAAGTTGTAAACCCTGGTTTTGAGTAAACTCTACTATATAATTTTAAACCCCTATTTTAAGTTTACTCTACTACAATTATACACAAAAAGTTGTAAACCCTCGTTTTGAACAAACTCTACTACAATTATATACAAAAAGTTGTAAACACCCGTTTGAGTAAACTCTACTATAATTTTATAAACAAAAGTTTGTAATCCTCCCTTTTGAGTAAACTCTACTACAATTACATACAAAAAGTAGTAAACCCCTGTTTTGAGTAAACTCTTCTATAATTTAATATAAAAAATTGTAAACTCCCGTTTTAAGTAAACTCTATAACAATTGTATATACAAAAAGTTGTAAACCCCCGTTTTGAGTAAACTCTACTACAATCATATACCAAAAGTTGTAAACCCCCGTTTTGAGTAAACTCTACTGCAATTACATAGAAAAAGTTATAAACAACTATTTTTAGTAAACTCTACTAAAAGTACAAAAAAAACTGTAAACCCCATTTTGAGTAAACTTTACTATAATTACATACAAATAATTGGAAACCCTACTTTGAGAAAACTCTACTACAATTATATGCAAAAAGTTGTAAACCACTATTTTGTGTAAACTCTACTACAATTATATGCAAAAAGTGGTAAACCACTAAAAAGTTATAAACCCTATTTTGAGTAAACTCTACTACAATTATATACAAAAGTTGTAAACCCCGTTTTGAGTAAACTCTACTACCAAGTATATACAAAAAAAGTTGTAAACCTCCGTTTTGAGTAAACTCTACTATAATTTTATATACAAAAAAGTTTTAAACCCAGTTTTGAGTATACTCTTCAGCAATTATGTACAAAAGTGGTAAGCCCCTATTTTGAGTAATCTACTACTATAATTTTAGGTAGAAAAAGTGGTAAACCCCGTTTTGAGTAAACTCTACTATAATTTTATAACCAAAAAGTTGTCAACCCCGTTTTGAGTCAACTCTAATGCAATTTTGTATACGAAGAAATGTTATAAACACCCGTTTAGAGTAAGCGATACTACAATTATATACAAAATGTTGTTCACCCTAATTTTAATTAAACTCTACAACAATTATATACGAGAAAGAAGTAAACCCCAATTTTAAGTAAACTCACAAGAAAATGATATACAAAAGGTTGTAAACCCCAATTTTGAGTAAACTCTACTACAATTATATACAAAAAGTTGTAAACCCTTGATTAGAGTAAACTCCACTATATAATTTTAAACCCCATTTACAGTTTAACTACTACTACAATTATATACAAATCGTTTGTAAACCTCATTTTGAATAAACTCTGCAACAATTATATACAAAAGGTATTAAACCCCGGTTTGAGTATCTTTCTACTACAATTATATTAAAAATTTATAAACCCCGTTTTGAGTAAACTTTACTACAATTATATACAAATAGTTGTAAACCTCGTTTTGTGTAAGCTGTCTTATAATTTTATATACAAAAGTTGTAAACCCAATTGAGAGTAAACTCTACTATTATTACATACAAAAGTTGCAAACCCCCGTTTTGAGTAAACTCCACGGTACTTTTGTTTACAAAAGTTTTAAACCCCGGATTGAGTAAACTACTACTACAATTATATAAGAAAATTTGTAAACCCTCGTTTTGAGTAAACTCTAGTACAATTATATTCAAAAAGTTGTAAACCCCTGTTTTAATGAAACTATACTACATTATATACATAACGTTGTTCACCCTCATTTTAATTAAACTCTACAACAATTATATACAGAAAGTAGTAAACCCCCATTTTAAGTAAACTCTAAGAAAATTATATACAAAAGGTTGTAAACCCCAATTTTGAGTAAACTCAACTACAATTATATACAAAAAGTTATAAACCCTTGATTTGAGTAAACTCCACTATATAATTTTAAACCCCCATTTAGAGTTTACTCTACTACCATTATATACAAATCGTTGTAAACCCTCGTTTTGAATAAACTCTACAGCAATTATATACAAAAGGTTTTAAACCCCGTTTTGAGCAAACTTTACTACAATGATATACAAATAGTTGTAAACCCTCGTTTTGTGTAAACACTACTATAATTTAATATACAAAAAGTTGTAAACCACCATTTTGAGTAAACTATACTATTATTACATACAAAAAGTTGTAAACCCCCGTTTTGAGTAAACTCCACAGTAGTTTTGTTTACAAAGAGTTTTAAACCCGGATTGAGTAAAGCTCTACTACAATTATATCAAAAATTTATAAACCCTCGTTTTGAGTAAACTCTAGTACAATTATATGCAAAAATTGTAAACCCTGTTTTGAGGAAATTATTCTACAATTATATACAAAAAAATTGTAAACCCTGATTTTGAGTAAACTCTACAACTATTATATCAAAAAAGTTGTATGCTGGCCTTTGTAACCTCTAGTATATAATTGTAAACCCTGTTTTGAGTTTACTCTACTACAATTATACACAAAAGTTGTAAACCCTCATTTTGAACAAACTCTACTCTTTAATTATATACAAAAAGTTGTAAACACCTTTTTGAGTAAACTCTACTATAATTTTATAAACAAAATTTGTAATCCCCATTTTGTGTAAACTCTACTACAATTACATAAAAAAGTTGTAAACCCCCATTTTAAGTAACTCTTCTATAATTTTATATACAAAATGTTGTAATCAATTGTTTTAAGTAAACTCAACTACAAAATGAATATACAAAAGTTGTAAACTCCCGGTTTTGAGTAATCTCTACAGCAATTACAAACAAAAGTTGTAAACAACTTTTTTAGTAAACTCTACTAAAATTGCAAAAAAAACTGTAAACCCCATTTTGAGTAAACTCTACTATAATTACATACAAAAAGTTGTAAACCCCTACTTTGAGAAAACTCTACTACAATTATGTACAAAAATTTGTAAACCCCTACTTTGACAAAACTCTACTACAATTATATATAAAAAGTTGTAAACCCCAGTTTTGAGTAAACTCAACTATAATTACATTTAACAAAAGTTGTAAATCCTATTTGATTAAACTCTTCAATAATTTTATATAAAAAATGTGGTAAACCCCCGTTTTGAGTAAACTCTACTACAATTATATTCAAAATTTTGTAAACCCCCATTTTGTGAAAAACTCTAATTCAGTTATATACAAATAGTTTTAAACCTGTTTGAGTATACTCTACTATACTTTCATATACAAAAAGTAGTAAATCCCTATTTTGAGTAAACTCTACTACCATTATATACAAAAAAAAGTTATAAACACCTGTTTTGAGTAAACTCTACTACAATTATATACAAAAAGTTGTAAACCCCCGTTTTGAATAACTCTACTACCAGTATATACAAAAAGTTGTAAACCTCCGTTTTGAGTAAACTCTACTATAATTTTATATACAAAAAAGTTGTAACCCCCGTTTTGAGTAAACTCTTCTACAATTATGTACAAAAAGTTGTAAACCCTTGTTTTGATTAAATTCTACTATAATATTATATAGAAAAAGTTGTGAACCCCCGTTTTAGGTAAACTTTACTATAATTATATATACAAAAAGTTGTAAACCCCAATTTTGAGTAAACTCTACTACAACTATATACAAAAGTTGTAAACCCTTGATTTGAGTAAACTCCACTATATAATTTTAAACCCCATTTTAGAGTTTACTATACTACAATTATATACAATCGTTGTAAACCCTCGTTTTGAATAAACTCTACAATAATTATATACAAAAAGTTTAAACCCCTGGTTTGAGTAGACTCTACTACAATTATATACAAAAAGTTGTAAACCCCCGTTTTGAGTAAACTCTACTACAATTATATACAAATAGTTGTAAACCCTCGTTTTGAGTAAATTCTACTATAATTTTATATACAAAAAGTTGTAAACCCCCATTTTGAGTAAACTCTACTATTATTACATACAAAATGTTGTAAACCCCCGTTTTCAGTAAACTCCACAATAATTTTGTTTACAAAAAGTTTTAAACCCCCAGTTTGAGTAAACTCTACTACAATTATATACGAAAATTTGTAAACCCTCGTTTTGTATGCCCCGATTTTGAGTAAACTCTACTACAATTATATCCAAAAAGTTGTAAACCCTTGTTTTCAGTAAACTCAACAATATTATTGTAAAACCCTATTTTGAGTTTACTCTACTACAATTATACACAAAAAGTTGTAAACCCTCGTTTGGAACAAACTCTACTACAATTATATACAAAAAGTTGTAAACACCCGTTTTGAGTAAACTCTACTATAATTTTATAAACAAAAATTTGTATTACCCCATTTTGAGTAAACTCTACTATAATTACATACAAAAAGTTGTAAACCCCCATTTTGAGTTAACTCTACTATAATTTTATATACAAAATGTTGTAAACTCTCATTTTAAGTAAACTCTACTTCAATTGTATATAACAAAAAGTTGTAAACCCCATTTTGAGTAAACTCTCCTACAATCATATGCAAAAAGTTGTAAACCCCCGTTTTGAGTAACTCTACTGAAATTATGAACAAAAAGTTGTAAACAACTATTTTTAGTAAATTCTACTAAAATTACAAAAAAACAAACTTTAAACCCCATTTTGAGTAAAATCTATTATAATTACATACAAAAAGTTGTAAACCCCTACTTTAAGAAAACTCTACTACAATTATATACAAAAAGTTGTAAACACCAGTTTTTTATAATTAGATATACAAAAAGTTGTAAAACCTATTTTGATTAAACATTACAATAATTTTATATATAAAATGTTGTAAACCCCCGTTTTGAGTAAACTCTACTACAATTATATTCAAAAAGTTTTAAACCCCTGTTTTGAGTAAACTCTAATCTGATTATATACAAAAGTTTTAAACCTCTTTTTGAGTAAACTCTACTATACTTTCATATACAAAAAGTTGTAAACCCACTATTTTGAGTAAACTCTACTATAATTATATACAAAAAGTTATAAACCCATGTTTTGAGTAAACTCTACTACAATTATATGCAAAAAGTTGTAAACCCCCGTTTTGAGAAAACTCTACTACCAGTATATACAAAAAGTTGTAAACCTCCATTTTGAGTAAACTCTACTATAATTTTATATACAAAAAAGTTGTAAATCCCTGTTTTGAGTAAACTCTACTACAATTATGTACAAAAAGTTGTAAACCAGTGTTTTGAGAAAACACTACTATAATTTGATATAGAAAAAGCTGTAAACCCCCGTTTTGAGTAAACTTTACTATAATTATATATACAAAAAGTTGTAAACCCCCGTTTTGAGCCAACTATACTATAATTTTATATACAAAAAGTTGTAAACCCCCGTTTTGAGTCAACCCTACAGTAATTTTGTATACAAAAAGTTATAAACCCCCGTTTAGAGTAACTCTACTACAATAATATACGAAACGTTGTTCACCCACATTTTAAGTAAACTCTACCACAATTATATCTGAAAAGTAGTAAACCCCATTTTAAGAAAACCCTAAGAAAATTATATACAAAAGGTTGTAAACCCCAATTTTGAGTAAATACTACAACAATTATATACAAAAGTTGTAAACCCTTCATTTGAGTAAACTCCACTATATAATTTTAAACCCCCATTGAGAGTTTGCTTTACTACAATTATATACAAATCGTTGTAAACCCTCGTTTTGAATAAACTCTACAACAATTATATACAAAAAGTTTTAAACTCACGGTTTGAGTATACTCTACTACAATTATATACAAAAAGTTGTAAACCCCCGTTTTGAGTAAAATCTACTACAATTATATACAAATAGTTGTAAACCCTCGTTTTGTGGAAAATATACTATAATTTTATTTGCAAAAAGTTGTAAACCCCCATTTCAAGTAAACTCTACTATTATTACATACAAAAGTTAAACCCCGTTTTGAGTAAACTCTATGGTATTTTTGTTTACAAAAAGTTTTAAACCCAGGTTTGAGTAAACTCTACTACAATTATATATGGAAATTTGTAATCCTCGTTTTGAGTAAACTCTACTACAATTATACACAAAAGTTGAAAACTCCTGTTTTGAGGAAATTCTACTACAATTATATACAAAAAGTTGTAAACCCCAGATTTTGAGTAAACTCTACTACAATTATATTCAAAAAATTTGTAAACCCTGGTTTTGAATAAACTCTACTATATAATTGTAAACCCACATTTTAAGTTTACTCTCTCATGCAATTATACACAACAAGTTGTAAACCCTCATTTTGAACAAACTCTACTACAATTATATACAAAATGTTGTAAACACCACGTTTTGAGTAAACTCTACTATAATTTTGTAAACAAAAATTTGTAATCCCCGTTTTGAGTAAACTCTACTACAATTACATACAAAAGTTGTATACCCCATTTTGAGTAAACTCTTCTATAACTTTTATATAAAAATGTTGTAAACTCCCGTTTTAAGTAAACTCTACTACAATTGTATATACCTTAAAACTCTACTACAATTGTATATACAAAAAGTTGTAAACCCCCGTTTTGAGTAAACTCGACTACTATCATATACAAAAAGTTGTAAACCCCCGTTTTGAGTAAACTCCACTGCAATTACATACAAAAAGTTGTAAACAACTCTTTTTAGTAAACTCTACTAAAATTACAAAAAAAAAACTGTAAACCCCATTGTGAGTAAACTCTACTATAATTACATACAAATAATTGTAAACCCCTACTTTGAGAAAACTCTACTACAATTATATGCAAAAAGTTGTAAACCCCTATTTTGAGTAAACTCTACTATAATTACATTTACAAAAAGTTGTAAATCCTATTTTGATTAAACTCTACAATAATTTTATATAAAAAATATTGTAAACCCCCGTTTTGAGTAAATTCTACTACAATTATATTCAAAAAGTTGTAAACCCCCGTTTTGTGTAAACTCTAATACAGTTATATACAAAGAGTTTTAAGCCTCTGTTTTGAGTAAACTCTACTATACTTTCATATACAAAAAGTTGTAAACCCCTATTTTGAGTAAACTCTACCACAATTATATACAAAAAAAGTTATGAACCCCAGTTTTGAGTAAACTCTACTACAATTATATACAAAAAGTTGTAAACCCCCGTTTTGAGTAAACTCTACTACCAGTATATACAAAAAGTTGTAATCCTCCGTTTTGAGTAAACTCTACTATAATTTTATATACAAAAAAGTTGTAAACCCCCGTTTTGAGTAAACTCTACTACAATTATGTACAAAAAGTTGTAAACCCCTGTTTTGAGAAAACTCTACTATAATTTGATATAGAAAAAAGTTGTAAACCCCCGTTTTGTGTAAACTTTACTATAATTATATATACAAAAAGTTGTAAACCCCCGTTTTGAGTCAACTATACTATAATTTTATATACAAAAAGTTGTAAACCCCCGTTTTGAGTCAACCCTACAGTAATTTTGTATACAAAAAGTTATAAACCCCCGTTTCGAGTAACTCTACTACAATAATATACAAAACGTTGTTCACCCACATTTTAAGTAAACTCTACCATAATAAACCCCCATTCTAAGAAAAACCTAAGAAAATTATATAGAAAAGGTTGTAAACCCCAATTTTGAGTAAATACTACCACAATTATATACAAAAAGTTGTAAACCCTTGATTTGAGTAAACACCACTATATAATTTTAAACCCCCATTGAGAGTTTGCTCTACTACAATTATATACAAATCGTTTTGAACCCCTCGTTTTGAATAAACTCTACAACAATTATATACAAAAGTTTTAAACCCCGGTTTGAGTATACTCTACTACAATTATATACAAAAGTTGTAACCCCCATTTTGAGTAAACTCTACTACAATTATATACAAATAGTTGTAAACCCTCGTTTTGTGGAAACTCTACTATAATTTTATATGCAAAATGTTGTAAACCCCATTTCAAGTAAACTCTACTATTATTACATACAAAAAGTTGTAAACCCCTTTTGAGTAAACTCCATGATATTTTTGTTTATAAAAGTTTTAAACCCCGGTCCTGAGTAAACTCTACTACAATTATATCGGAAATTTGAAATCCCTCGTTTTGACTAAACTCTACTACAATTATACACAAAAAGTTGTAAACTCTGTTTTGAGGAAATTCTACTACAATTATATACAAAAAGTTGTAAACGCCGATTTTGAGTAACTCTACTACAATTATATCCAAAAAGTTGTAAACCTTGGTTTTCAGTAAACTCTACTATATAATTGTAAACCCCTGATTTGAGTTTACTCTACTACAATTATACACAAAAAGTTATAAACCCTCGTTTTGAACAAACTCTACTACAATTATATACAAAAAGTTGTAAACACCCGTTTTGAGTAAACTCTACTATAATTTTGTAAACAAAAATTTGTAATCCCCCGTTTTGAGTAAACTCTACTACAATTACATACAAAAAGTTGTAAACCCCCATTTTGAGTAAACACTTCTATAACTTTATATAAAAAATGTTGTAAAATCCCGTTTTAAGTAAAATCTACTACAATTGTATATACCTTAAAACTCTACTACAATTGTATATACAAAAAGTTGTAAACCCCCGTTTTGAGTAAACTCGACTACTATCATATACAAAAAGTTGTAAACAACTGTTTTTAGTAAACTCTACTAAAATTACAAAAAAAACTGTAAATCCCATTTTGAGTAAACTCTACTATAATTACATACAAATAATTGTAAACCCCTACTTTGAGAAAATTCTACTACAATTATATGCAAAAAGTTGTAAACCCCTATTTTGAGTAAACTCTACTATAATTACATTTACAAAAAGTTGTAAATCCTATTTTGATTAAACTCTACAATAATTTTATATAAAAATTATTGTAAACCCCCGTTTGGAGTAAATTCTACTACAATTATATTCAAAAAGTTGTAAACCCCCGTTTTGTATAAACTTTAATACGGTTATATACAAAAAGTTTTAAGCCTCTGTTTTTAGTAAACTCTAATATACTTTCATATACAAAAAGTTGTAAACCCCTATTTTGAGTAAACTCTACCATAATTATATACAAAAAAAAGTTATAAACCCCAGTTTTGAGTAAACTCTACTACAATTATATACAAAAAGTTGTAAACCCCCGTTTTGAGTAAACTCTATTACCAGTATATACAAAAGGTTGTAAACCTCCGTTTTGAGTAAACTCTACTATAATTTTATATACATAAAAGTTGTAAACACCCGTTTTGGCAAAACTCTACTACAATTATGTACAAAAAGTTGTAAAGTCCTATTTTGAGTAAACTCTACTATAATTTTATGTAGAAAAAGTTGTAAACCCACATTTTGAGTGAACTCTACTATAATTTTATAACCAAAAAGTTGTCAACCCCCGTTTTGAGTCAACCTTACAGCAATTTTGTATACAAAATGTTACAAACCCCCGTTTAGAGTAACTCTACTACAATTATATACAAAACGTTGTTCACCCTCATTTTAATTAAACTTTACAACAATTATATCTGAGAAAGTTGTAAACCCCAATTTTAAGTAAACTCTAAGAAAATTATATACAAAAGGTTGTAAACCCCAATTTTGAGTAAACTCAACTAAAATTTTATACAAAAAGTTGTAAACCCTTGATTTGAGTAAACTCCACTATATAATTTTAAACCCCCATTTAGAGTTTACTCTACTACAATTATATACAAATCGTTGTAAACCCTCGTTTTGAATAAACTCTACAACAATTATATAGAAAAGGTTTTAAACCCTCGGTTTGAGTATACTCTACTACAATTTGTGTAATCGTTTTTAATAATGAATGACAGAATTTATCTCACCTTATTACTTGCTTTGTGCTTGTAAAGTAATGCACTGCTGCAAACCCTAAGTATATCTTTATGTAACCACTTAACTTAGTGTATGGATTACACGTGAGGATTGAGTTAGTTGAGATATGCTTAAACTGTTAGTCCGTGGTAAACTTAATAAGAGTTTAGGGTCTCTTGATTAAAACACCAATAATGCGCCCAGAACACCTTAGGGTGTGATAGTCTTAAACGGACTATCGGTAGAGGGTACCTACGTGGGGCATTTATATATGATGGCATTCATATAGGACTGGACCGATTTAATCTGAATTTCTCGATATAATTCCGTAATCGTGGAATCTTATTAAATCATTAGATGATCATATATGGATCAACCTTAATCCTGAGGTGATCATATGGTGCTGCTTGTCTCGGGGTAGTGTTTGATGTGTTAGTTACGGTTCACTTGAATATGTGTTCCAAGCCACTTCTCGTTGGCACTATCCCCTGATGAGTGACTAGTTCTGATTTTCATAGACATGGAATCCATTCCTTCCTGTGAGAAGTAGAGAGACAGTCCCCTTATTTGTTAGCCCTAAAAAAGTGATCGATCCCGGGAGTTCACATTTGACTAATTAGCTACTAGTCGGATATGTGTACTAATTGGTCATCAGGGGTTAATGGTAAATAAGGATAAGACATTACGTGTCGGTTTTACGGAGACATCCCCACACGAGTGCCACGATCTATGGAGGTTAATCCATATGTAGTGATTATATCAATGGATGACGCTTATTCACTATAGGTTGAGTATAAGTATATATCTATAATTTGTTGAGTTCGATTTCGGGTTTATGGTGGCGTAATCCGGAATTAATAATTTAATATATTTATTCGGTTCGATGAATAATATATTTAATTATTGGAGTTTACTTGTTATAGGTCAGTAGTCCCACGATAGAATTACGTAATTCGGGCTAATATTCTTGTTTATTTGGGCCTCGAAATAATTAATTGGTAGGGTCAATTAATTGATATGCATGGATATTATTTAGTTGAAATTTAAATAATATAATACACATAAAAGACATTTTACGTGGGCTTTTAAACCCTAAGGGTGGCGCCATTATGGTCTTAATTAGCACAAGAATTAATTTTCTTGTGTTATGGAAAATAAAAGATATTCTTGTTATATGATTGGTTCGATGACTTGTTATTTGATTTCCTATTGGTCAATGACATGTCACAATTATTCATTAAGGAAATATTTTTTATTTAATTTAATTAATTAATTCATGTCACAATTATTCATTAAGGAAAATATTTTTTATTTAATTTAATTAATTAATTATTTAATTAATTAAAACTTGGAGACAAAGGATTTACTATCCTATATAAAGAGAGTTATTCCAAGTGTAAAACACTTAAGAATTTTCGGCCATCATTATTAAAAAGAGAGAAAAACTAGTTTTCTTATGTCTTGTGGTTTTAGAAAGAAGAAAAACTACAAGTTTTTTCTTGGTGTTGCATATCACGGAAGTTCTCATATCAAGAAGGGTGTCCACCAACCACCGTTTGGAGAACACATTGGAAGATCAAGGCTTCTCATCCTAAGATTAAAGCTTCTCTTCCTTACTATTGGTATGATTTTCTTAACCCCTTGTAGTAATTAAATCCTGTGTTTATGTGTTATAATATATGAATCGTGATCCATCCGCTGCGCGTAGATATAACTCGTTTAGATCTGAGCTCCTACATCCTTCATGTGGAAGCAGAGGCAGGTTCCACAATTTATGTAGTTATGATCATAAATAAACGATTTAAAGGAGTGAAATTGAATGTAGATAAATTTTAACTTTTTATATGCATAGATAATGATTGGTTGTTGTGGTTGAAGAGATGGATTGGGGTTGGCACTGTTTACCCGTTAGATCTATTGTAAACTCATATAAACGAAGAAAATTCGTTCATATGAGTATAGGAAATTATGTAATTTATACTTTGTTGCAATATTAATTTCCTAGAAGTAGATATGTCTTGTTGCTGTTTGGTATTTTCGTTTTTCCCGTTGATTGAGCAGTTGAAACAACAATCCCTCCGGTCATAATTAATATTAGAAGTTGAACAACAAGCCATCCAAATTTGGGGTCGATCGGAGTTCGTCTCAATATCCGTTCGTTGCAATAAAGTGGCTGGTGTAACAGAAAAACGCAGAATTCACAGAAACCCTAGCTGTGACTTCCTCGAATTTCTGGAAGAGTTTAGACCGTTGAAAAGCAAATCCGACCGGTCAAATTAATAAACGTGGAGTTATTGACATGCCATAAAATTTTCAAGTCGATCGGGTTTCATCTCGATTCCCAATCGGCGCCGGGAGTCAGCGATGCTCTTTGTCGAGCGAAGATGCAGCTGACAAGTTAAGCGACTTCTTGGCGAAAATTGACAAGTCAAAACTCCGATCCAACCGTTCATATTAAAGCCAGAGGAGTGAAGAACAGATCTGGAGAGTTTTCATCCCGATCCGAGTCCGTTTGGTTTCCCGATCCTCGAAGAATTTGAACAGCTGCAGATTATGTTAGAAAGTAGTAAACCCTAGTTAGGGTGTGGTTATTTATTTTCTAATAGGTTAGATCTGAAGTGCCAGTGGTCAAATCTCGGTGTTTATTTTCCGCACTAGAATACATGTTTTAGATTGTATGTGTAGAACCGGAAAATTGCCATGACATGCATCATATCATGAATTTCCACTCATATGCATACATGTAGAAATTAATTCGAGGAATTAGTTAGGCATGTATACAACACGCAATTAGTTTTAATTAATTGCATGATATTAATTAGAAACTAATTAGGGTAAAACCGAGGAACACGGGTTTTGTCGATCGTCGGGTTGAGTGATGGATTCTCGGTGAATCCCTCTGCGAAAGCATGAGGAGTAAAATCGAAGCCTCGTGGTTAAGGTGTTGGATTCTCGTGAATTCACTTCTGAAAATCGGCTATTAATAAAGTGCTTCCGTCATTAATTGTCCATTTCCCCTCATAAAAACCTTTTATAATGGGAAATTTCCTGTTATGGCCCTTTATTACTGCCTCCGCCGGTAAAGGTATTCAATAACGGGAAACTCAATCCCGTTATTAATAATATTGGACATTAATAATGGTATTTTCTTGTTATTAAAAATCATTTTTAATAACAATCTAAACCCTTATTATAAGGTAAGTTACCCCTCACAAATCGTGATTTAATTACGGAAATAACCCCTTATTGTAGATTCATTTACCCCTTATTAAATTACGATTTGATAAAAGAAAAACATCCCCTCATTATAGATTATTTTCCTCTCATTAATCAGGATTCAATAACAACAAAATGCAAAATTAGGATTCAATAACAAATTGCCAATAGCAACTGCAATCAAGAACATGTACACTCACAGTACTATACAAACATCCACCTTTACATATTTTACATAAAGTCAAACTTCCATCAATAATTAGTGAAGAAAGACTATAATGTAATCTCCAAAAATAGGAAAAATAGATACACTTTCACAGTATTATGAAGCTTGAGTTTACGAGGAATAAACACATTAGATGGTTGAGGTATTTTTCAATACCTATGTTCACGCATAATCTTTTCAATCTCCTTATGGGAAGCCATGATCTGCATTAATATCAAGGCATCAAAGAGCAGAGGAAAATAAAATCGAAACAAGTTTATGGGTGGAAATGCCAACTTTAGTCTATGTAGAATCAAATTACTACTTTCCATCTAAAAGCTATTGAAAAAGGGTAACACGGTGCACTAAAACTCCTGGAATATGAAAGGGTATAAGGTAAGGCACCACTTTAGGGACACAAGTACCAGACCTAAGGGAATGAAAAACGCTTGATTCGGGAGCAACAACGCAAGTACTAAAACATAACTTAGGGAACACCAAGACATATTCAATCCACTACTAAGAAACAAATAAATAAAGGCTTCCAATACAATGTTTGTTCTCAAATGAAGAAAGTTGGAATTACACCTTAAGTCAATTAAAACACGCAATTACAAAACATAGAACTCTGTTCAAATATTCTCCAAATATATCGTCACAGAACATATCATTCGACCTCTCACACTTTGCAAGTTTAAGGTTTTGAGTTTTGAAAAAAAAGAACCAAATACAAGACTAAGGGGAGGGGAACATTGCACCAATGCATATATATTTATTTTACCATAAAACCATGCACAAAGAGTTCTAATAAGAAAACAAACACGAAGAATCTTTATCGCTATATTCTACTTTGTTTTGATTCTAACAACTTTTTCAAGATCATCTTCTTCTTCTGACGAAGACAAGATTCTTGCGTTATGAATGGCTTGAATTCCCAATGCTTGCACTCTAAGAAAAAAAAGATAAGATTCATGCATTATGAATGAAACCAAATTGCCAATTCTTGCACTCTAAGAAAATAGATTAAAACACAGTATGATATTAGGAAGATCGGAAAACTTACGATCTTTTGATGTGCATGAATGAGCTCCTTTTCTCTTTGACATGATGTGTGAACATGACTACCAAAAAAAGCGCACTGCGGTACCTGGCGAGTTTTCACAAACTCGAATCTTTGGTAATATGTAACAACTAATTAACTTGACCACAAACAACTATTGAGAATCTACTATGTCACACACTCTGTCTAATTTGTCCAAGTTCAACAAGCAATTACTACTAAAAATATTCACAAAATAAAAAGTCTGAGACATAGACCTAAATGCAATTCAAAACCGATGGTTTTACCTCCTTAAAAGGAAAAATGAAAAGCGAATCATTCAACTTTATCAGGATAATTAAAAAAGCGTTCCATTATGCGGGATTGAGACTTGTAGAAAAAAATGAAACTATTTGAAAATACGCGCTAGAAAACAAATAATAACTTAAAATGAAGAACTAATAAGTGAAGACCCATGGAATTGCACATACCTTGGATTTCATTTCTCAATCCAAGAACCAAGGGAACCAACAAAAGGCGTGTTTAAGTGATGCTTGCGGCGAGAGAACAACTTGATCATATAACACTTACATTCTCAATCTATATATAATGGAAACCAATTTGGTCATTCGTATTTGTCAGAGAAGTCATTCTGCAGGTGATACAAACAGAATTGTGGGGGTTAATTTATCTCGAAAATGGAGCTATAAGCTATACATGGTTCATACTACTACTACCTATATTCCGGTTGTCTTGGATATCTCATGTTCTCCAAGCTGTTACCAACAACTTTTCCCGTATTCTTTGGATCATCTTATCCCACAATCAAGTGCACAATAATGAGATCGAAATTCAAAATACATAATCAAATTATACATTCGATATTCAACTCACCATTCGCATAGTGAAAAAAGATGGACCTTCCGCTTTGCTCATCACATGGTACCTTTTTTATGACGGTAATCACTAATCGGTCACAAATCAATATTAACGATGAATCAATCAAGTATTTTGTGTTACCAAAATTTAGTGCGATGGGTCGTCTAAAGTAGCTGACAAAATATGACAATGCTACTACATTTATGCATAAATATGTAGAACAAACACTCATGTATGAAATTTGTTTACGGAAATGACCTTAAAGTAAGCAACAACTAAAATAGTACAACAACAATGAGAATCTAGATTAGAATATCTGTAAGGATAACATTGGTTTCTACAGCTAAAAAATAATCTTTATAACTGTAAGAAAAAAATTAATTCTCTTCTTACCATGAAGTTAGGATGACTGAAAATAAGTGTAATAAAATCAAGCATTCTGAACTTCAAATAATACATGTATATATGACATTATTTCAGTGGAAATATTTAATACTGTCCAACAATCGACCTTATTCATACTAGCATAATTCACAAAAGTAGCAAAACCACAGAACAAACTAGCAGATATACTCTCCAGAGCACCATCAATGAAACATAAAGAAAAAAGCGATTACTCTTTGCTCACGTTCTCCCAAAGCAAGCGAGAGAAAGAAAGGGTGACTTAAACCTTAATGGCGACCATGAGATCACAGTAATGGGACTGATCCTAAAACCTAGATGGTCTCTCATCGCCTGTCTTCTTATCATCATCATGGTCAACTTTTCCTCTCTTCCTCTTTGATAGGGTAGTCTCAACCTTACTACCCGATCCAGCATGGTCATCTCGTTGAACAGATTCTGTGACGCCATCAGAGAATTGGAAAGACATTGCACACGCAACCGTTGAACTTTGTGAAGCCCATGCAGGCTTCTTGAAATATAAGGAAAAAAATAGTGTGAGAGTTGCCAGGTTTTAAAACCAGTAAACTACAAAGAATGAATGTTTTTAACACAATGAGAATTCTCCTAAAATCATTGAAAGATTAAGACATTAAGAAGTGCAACACATACACATATATAGCTTAACACTAACAGGGTCAAAGCATAAGAAGGAAGTGCTGATGACAGAAATGAGAGGTTACTAACCCTTAAGCCACTCTAGTTACTTGGGCATTTAAGCCAATGAAAAAGCGAGTTAACTTTCCCCAAAGTGTGGACATTCAAAAGCTGAAAACAAGATATGAAAGGAGATAAATTTCAAAATCAAATTAGTTCAAAGCTATGTAATCTGTGTATTTAAAATGGCTAATGGTAAATAACAAGCCAAAAATACATCAAGGCATTAAACTAAGGGAAATACCTTCCTTCAATGACGAATCAATGTCAATGAAAACCTTGTAATCCCTTTACTAATGAAATGAGAGAAATTGTCATGAGTATCACAGCCGAAAAACGATGACATACATCTCATCCATTTATCACCGTTGTAGTTAAAGAAAACTATTATTCTTAGATTAAATGAGTTAAAAAGCTGGAAAAGGTTTCACCGTAACAATTTCTAGCCATGACCATGAAAAACTAAAGAAGATTGAATGCAGGCTCACAAAAAGTTAGTCAAATCTACAAATTACAAAATATAAGAGATCTATAATAATTTTTGTTCTTTAAACATATGTCTTTTAACAGAAAAGCATACCTTTTTTTTTTCCAAAAGACCCTTTATGTACGTCTAAAACATCACCAACATGAAGATTCGAAGATAACAACGAAGACCTTGCAATCACTGCCATTCCATAAAAAGTATAGATTATTCAAAAAGAAAAAGAAAAATATTGCATAAATGATTTACATAGTACCAATAACACAAGAATATTCAGACAATTTCCCCAAAAAATTTCTTACTCGCTACGTAGGTTATCGGAAAATTGCGACCTTTGCAATCTATGACCGCTGGTTTCAACAATTTGACAAGAATTTGATTTAGGGGTATGGTTGTTAGAGGCTAGTGGCTATGGGTTGAGTATATAACTATCGTGACAGGTGGGATAAAAGGATTATTGATGTTTGTGATGGAGGTGCGGGAATGAAAGAGGAGATAAAAGGTTTGAGGGGATGAAGGGTTTGTCGGACATTGCTCTCCGTTCTCCTTGCAAAAGGGCTAGTCACCGGTGCTCTGCTCTGCTCCGCCGGCGCTGATGATGTAGACCGGCCAACGGAAGTCGTAAAGAGCTGGATGCCCAATTAGGTTCATGGACAGAAATTGAATGTATGGAGGAATTAGGTTTAGCGGGGAATAATGGGGTAGTGGATTGGGATTTTAATCGAGTCGAGTCGAGTCGATAGTCTAACACTCAAGCTCCACTTGACTAAAAACTCGCCTCGAGCTCGATCGAGCAATGATAGACAAAATCAAACTCGACTCATAAACTCGCTTTGTGAATTCAATTATTTTTTTAAGAAATATGGCCAGATCAATATCAACTCATCTAGTATTCAACTCGACTAATAATTACCTATATATATATTGTTAATAATAATATTTTTCAACTAACTTGCGAGTTGCTCGATTACCATATTTTCATTCTCAAAATCAACTCGGTTAAATATTCAATTAGCTTGAACTCAAATATAATTTGAATAGGTTCAAACATATTTACCAGTTAAGTACGAGTAACTCGGCTCCGTTATAGCCCTAAAAAAGAGATGGTTATATTATAATTGTAATAATTTGTATAAAATATTTGAAAAAATAACCTCATTCACAAAAAATATAAATAATTAGGGGATTTTTTTTACTCTACCGATAATGAGGGGAAATATGATCAATAATGGGGGTAATTGTAATTTGGTCATCATTTTGCAATGTAATTTATGTCCCCTCATTACGAGATTTCGTTTTTGTCCGTAGTGTCTACGTGAAAGTTTGATGTTAAGGGATTGGACAATTATGGGCGAATATGGCTCGAAAATGGTCAAACCATGGTTGGGTGCTCAACTGAGCCACGGCTCGATCGACTTAACCCTCCACGTGTGGCGTTTGCATGGGGGTCCGGCAAGGTTGAGCCATCCGACGAGCCACTACGGCTGAACGGAGCTCCCCTAGGCTTGACCCGTTCGACGGCCACATATGTTCCAACGAATAGGTCGGGTGGGCTAGCCCACATAACCGACACCAATCGGGCCCATGATTTATTGTTCCTTAAAGATACATCAAGTCCAAAAACGGAATCAGTAAACCCACCACTTTTTCAAAATATTGAGTGGGAGCGGGGAAGGCGACAGCCGACCCCACGGCCTCTACTATTGACACAAGCAACGTGAGAGAATGGTGACGCCTCGTGCCGGCCTGGGACCGGTCTCCCTGAGGAAGGCCTTCACCGCTATCAAAATTCAAGGTTTGGTCTCCTAAAGGATAGGATTTTGGGTACTCGCCGGGTCACTGACCGACCCTAAGGCGGCATACTCGTGGTCTACCTAAAAATCGGAAATAGTAGGTCACACTCATTATGGGTATTTTTGGTAATACCTTGGCTGAAAAAGAAAGGTAATCGAGGATTAAAGTTGGATGTTCGATTCCATATTAATCATCGAGAGAGAAAGATCTCAATTTAGTCGTCACCTCTTTGACCTACCCTAAGGCGGCACTGAGGTGTGAGATTAAGTCCTTGGAACGGTAGGATAGACTATAAGTACTTAGTTTATAGTTCCTAAAATGAATTAGTAGTGTATAATTTGGATTTATTTTCTGTCATTTTTATTTACAACTATTTATATATATCTCTCTCAGGGTACTAGACTGCTAGTGTATGTTTTATATTGACTAGTAACGACTTCGTTAACAGTGGTAAGTAACTAGAACGTTGTACTTATTAATCTTACATGCGATTAATTTTTCGGAAGAGATACTTCTCTTGAGCCTTCAAGACTTAAGTGACGTAAATAAGGATGTCACTGTTGTCAATCGTGTTGAACGAGAGACGATTGTAGTTAGTTTGAAAGATGATCGGGACGATAAAATTCTTCTAGTGAATTTTAATTGTGTATTGCATGCACGAGAAATTTTCTAATAGAAAAATTGGATTAATGTGTCGCTAGTTTGACGGTATTTGGAACCGATAAACTAGTGGGAGCTTTTATCTTATGTTCATCTGATTTATTAGAAAATTAGTCCCACTATGTAACGTTTTCATTAGACATCCCACAGTTCACGAGTAGTGCTTACTCAAACGAACTGCTAGTTCAAGACTATTTCCTTTTAAGGAAAGTCAAGAATGGGAAAGAATGTCTGCAAGTGTTAATCATCTAAACTAAGTTTGAGGCTAAACCGAAACATTAATTAAAGAAAGTATAGGATAAGGAAAGTGACTTCGGATCACTTAACCAATGAATCCTTAGCGACTTTCTTAAACCGAGTAACTTGACTCAGTAGCTTAGTTCTTTGGAAGAACAAGGAAGCTGTGCATTAACAATTAATAGAGTAGACAATGGGCAGTTGTTTCAGCTAGAATAGTGGGAGTGATATAAGGAAATGAATTTTGGATTCTATCCTTGAATATCACAGAAAAATTTATTTTTCTGTTTACAGATTCGTTGAAACAAGTGGATTCACTTTCATCTCGATACTACAGTTGCCTTAAACAAAGTGAAGATGACATTTGTAGTACGAATGAGACTCGGACTTTTGTTTGATAAAGACAGAACCACTAAGAAAATCTTAATATGTATGTATCTAAAACTATTAAAGGTAAAAGGTTTCCGTATTAAGATAAACGACCCTTCAATATCTATTAATTAGTGCATATATCCTAGAGATAAGACCTGACGACGATTGGCTAAGGGTGATTCCTATCTCCTAGTCTCGGAACACTGTCTTAAATGAACAATGACTAAGTTTTCCTTTCGATCGGGAGAGGGTAATAGATTTGAAGAGGTAATATAGCTTGTTCATAGTGACCTTCGGGGTCTAGTGAGAGATCCAAGCTAGTGGGAGATTTTGAATGGTGACATTTTGTCTGATAACTACTCAAAACGCTGGTTATTTTATCGAAAGAATACGAGGAGGATTCTCTGATTTTAGCAGAGAATAGAGTATTCCATGCTCAGAAATAGGCTATCGCATAGTCTTTGGGTGATGCTCGCCCGCCTTCAAGTGGAGTGATTTTCGAGGAAGAAACCGTAGCCTCGCCTTGCATAGTTATTTATGTGCTTCTGATACCTTTGCTTAACTCGATTAAGATATTGTTGCAAAATAACGGTTAACATTATTATGTAAACCGAGAAGTCTACCTAGAAGATGCTTGTGAATTTATGGAAAGGAATGAATTCGGTTTACTCCACTTCCGTAAATATAAGCATTTAGCACTTAATGCTTGAAGGTAGGACTGGAGATTTTGTGCATACATTCAGATTATGACTGTTCGTGAAATATCTTAATGCGACGAGTGAAGGTTGGTTATAAGGTTCTTGAGATCAGAAAGTGACGGTTGAACTGTCACAAACCTTCTGATAGAATCTATAAGTAACAGCCTTAAGCCTTGGAGTACGGTTACCCAAAGGTAGTTACTATCTGATTTAATCAGACCACGTCCAACATCGGTTGTTGGTGACTACACTGATAAATACAACTAGATCAGAATTTCAATCCACCTAAAACGCATTGGGAGTATGGTTTAACCGTTGACCCATTGTGGTTTTGTGGACTTTCTGATCTATTTGGGGTGATTAATAACCTATGGCTCTTGGTGGTTTGTATGGGATTCGATCATAGAGGTTGGTTTGAAAGCCTTAACCACGTGAATAGAGTTTTGGTCTCGATTCTATTTAGCCTCTTGTAGAACCACCGAGTGTCTCAGCCCGAGTGGGAGCAATTGGATCTACACGGAAAAGAGTCGAATGAATAGGAAAGTTTAAACTTTCAGCACAAATCTGAGTGGTCTAGGGGTGATCCATGACAAGTGAAGAGTTAACCAGACCTTGAACTCTCTCACCACTCAGTCTTGCTAGATTTCGTTAGAAAGCAGAAAATAGGGGTGATTCCCTGAGACTTTCTTGCCGTAAAGCGGAGTGCGGATTCATTCGAACAGAAGGGTCTTGGTTAGAACAAATGGCAAAGTTATTTGCCGGGACTTATGTCCTTTTGTGGATGTAAGAGAACCTCTCGGTCATTAAAAGTTGCATGTTTTAAAATATGTGGACTTGACCAGAATATTGATAAGTCTTTTGTAGACTGGGTATCAATATTGGTAAAATAGTAGTATTAGTGTTCGCGAAAGGTAACACTGAAACAATTGGAAACAGCATGAGTGTGTTATCTGAAGTCAGAAACTGACACGCCAAGATTCTCTACATGAGAGAATGGACTATATTCTAAGAATTTAATTCGGACAAATTCACAGGAATGAGTCATTGGCTATCCCATCCATCTTATTGAATAAGATGATAATGCATATACGTATGCAACATTCATCGAGAGTAGTCCTTCCCAACCTCTCAGGAATGATTCTCTAAATCTTTGGATAAAGAGAAAATGGGATATAGTCTCTCTGGGATAAGGGCAAGTCAGCTTAACACGAGTCAATTACAAGCGAATCTTGGATTTGAGCAATAAGTAGCGGTTTAGTACGTCCTCAAGTATCTTTAGAGAACGAGGAATCAAATGCTTGTATATTCAGGTGCAAACTTGAATATGGTTGACTACACTGATTCTGACTTGTAGTCAGATTAAGGATGATCATTAAGTTGATCTCGGGCTCAGTGTTTACTCAAAGTGCTTAGAATTTCCTTTTTCGTCTGAGAGTAATTCCAGGTCTGATAAGCCGATTTCACTTCATCGTTAAAACAGTGAATAGATAGCTTAGAAGGATCTTCTCAGTCATAAGAAGTCAAAAGCATATTGAGAGAGAGTACCGCCTGATTGGAAGGACCGGCAACGTTTCAATCCTAAAGATCGTCTCGAATCGACAACCTAAGTAATCAGTGTACCAAGTCGAGTGCTTGGAGGGTATGGCATTGATGGATATGTCTCATCTCCTTTTAGAGCAAGTGGGAGAGTGTTGTGAATAAGATGAGAAAGGTTGTGCTCTAAAAACAATCGTTGCTTGTCATTTCGTGCAAGTGAGAGATTGTTAGGTGTAGTGCCCGAAAGACAATTTGTGTAATTGTTTTTAATAATGAATGACATAATTTATCTCACCTTATTACTTGCTTTGTGCTTGTAGAGTAATACATTGCTGCAAACCCAAAGTATATCTGTAGGTAACCACTTAACTCGGTGTATGGATTACACGTGAGGATTGAGTTAGTGCAGATATGCTTAAACTGTTAGTCCGTGGTGAACTTAATCAGAGTTTAGGGTCTCTTGATTAAAACACCAATAATGCGCCCAAAACACCTTAGGGTGTGATAGTCTTATCCAGACTATCGGTAGAGGGTACCTACGTGGGGCATTTATATATGATGGCATTCATAT
The DNA here is from genome assembly GCA_026214975.1 of Gentiana macrophylla. Taxonomy (NCBI): domain Eukaryota; kingdom Viridiplantae; phylum Streptophyta; class Magnoliopsida; order Gentianales; family Gentianaceae; genus Gentiana; species Gentiana macrophylla. The sequence continues at coordinate 65,740,040 of CM047809.1, forward strand.
AGGACTAGACCAATTTAATCTGAATTTCTCGATATAATTCCGTAATCGAGGAATCTTATTAAATCATTAGATGATCATATATGGATCAACCTTAATCCTGAGGTGATCACAGGGTGCTTCTTGTCTCGGGGTAGTGTTTGATGTGTTAGTTACGGTTCACTTGAATATGTGTTCCAAGCCACTTCTCGTTGGCACTATCCCCTGATGAGTGAGTAGTTATGATTTTCACAGACATGGAATCCATTCCTTCCTACGGGAAGTAGAGAGACAGTCCCCTTATTTGTTAGCCCTAAGAAAGTGATCGATCCCGGGAGTTCACATTTGACTAATTAGCTACTAGTCAGATATGTGTACTAATTGGTCATCAGGGGGTTAATGGTAAATAAGGATAAGACATTCTGTGTCAGGTTTACGGAGACATCCCACACAGAGTGGACAGTCTATGGAGGGTTAATCCGTATGTAGTGATTATCAATGGACGCTTATTCACTCTATAGGTTGAGGATAAGTATATATCTGTAATTGGTAGAGTTCAGTTTCGGGTTTATGGTGGCGTAATCCCGGAATTAATAATTTAATATATTTATTCGGTTCGATGAATAATATATTTAATTATTGGAGCTACTGGTTATAGGTCCATGGTCCCTAATGGGGCTTCTGTAATTCGGGCTAATATTCTTGTTTATTTGGGCCTCAGAAATAATTAATTGGCAGGGTCAATTAATTGATATGCATAGATATTATTTAGTTGGGCTAAATAATATAATACACATAAAAGACATTTTCTGTGGGCTTTTAAACCCTAGGGGTGGCGCCATTATGGTCTTAATTAGCACAAGAATTAATTTTCTTGTGTTATGGAAAATAAAAGATATTCTTATTATATGATTGGTTGGATGACTTGTTATTTGATTTCCTATTGGTCAATGACATGTCATAATTATTCATTAAGGAAAATATCTTTTTATTTAATTTAATTAATTAATTGTTTAATTAATTAAAACTTGGAGACCAAAGATTTACTCTCCTATAAAAAGAGAGTTATTCCAAGTGTAAAACACTTAAGAATTTTCGGCCATCATCATTAAAAAGAGAGAAAAAACTAGTTTTCTTGTCTTGGGTTTTAGAAGAAGAAAAACTACAAGTTTTTCTTGGTGTTGCATATCAAGGAGGTTCTCATATCAAGAAGGGTGTCCACCAACCACCGTTTGGAGAACACATTGGAAGATCAAGGCTTCTCATCCTAAGATTAAAGCTTTTCTTCCTTACTATTGGTATGATTTTCTTAACCCCTTGTAGTAATTAAATCCTTTGTTTATGTGTTATAATATATGAATCGTAATCCATCCGTTGCGCGTAGATCTAACTCGTTTAGATCTGAGCTCCTACATCCTTCACAATTATATACAAAAAGTTGTAAACCCCCGTTTTTTGAGTAAACTCTACTATAATTATATACAAATAGTTGTAAACCCTCGTTTTGTGTAAACTCTACTATAATTTTATATACAAAAAGTTGTAAACCCCCATTTCGAGTAAACTCTACTATTATTACATACAAAAAGTTGTAAACCCCCGTTTTGAGTAAACTCCACAGTACTTTTATTTACAAAAAGTTTTAAACCCCCGGATTGAGTAAACTCTACTACAATTATATTCGAAAATTTGGAAACCCTCGTTTTGAGTAAATTCTAGTATAATTATATACAAAAAGTTGTAAACCACTGTATTGAGGATATTATACAACAATTATATACAAACTGTTGTTCACCCTCATTTTAATTAAACTCTACAACAATTATATACAGGAAGTAGTAAACCCCCATTTTAATTAAACTCTAAGAAAATTATATACAAAAGGTTGTAAACCCCAATTTTGAGTAAACACTACTACAATTATATACAAAAAGTTGTAAACCCTTGATCTGAGTAAACTCCACTATATAATTTTAAACCCACATTTAGAGTTTATTCTACTACAATTATATACAAATCATTGTAAACCCTCATTTTGAATAAACTCTACAACAATTATATACAAAAGGTTTTAAACCCCGGTTTGAGTATACTCTACTACAATTATATACAAAAAGTTGTAAACCCCCGTTTTGAGTAAACTCTACTACAATTATATACTAATAGTTGTAACCCTTGTTTTGTGTAAACTCTACTATAATTTTATATACAAAAAGTTGTAAACCCCCATTTCGAGTAAACTCTACTATTATTACATACAAAAAGTTCTAAACTCCCGTTTTGAGTAAACTCCACAGTACTTTTGTTTACAAAAAGTTTTAAACCCCCGGATTGAGTAAACTCTACCACAATTATATACGAAAATTTGTAAACCCTCGTTTTGAGTAAACTCTAGTACAATTATATACAAAAAGTTGAAAACCCCTGTTTTGAGGAAATTATACTACAATTATATACAAAAAGTTGTAAACACCGATTTTGTGTAAACTCTACTACTATTATATCCAAAAAGTTGTAAACCCTAGTTTTCAGTAAACTCTACTATATAATTGTAAACCCCTGTTTTGTGTTTACTCTACTACAATTATACACAAAAAGTTGTAAACCCTCGTTTTGAACAAACTCTACTACAATTATATACAAAAAGTTGTAAACACCCTTTTGAGTAAACTCTACTATAATTTTATAAACAAAAATTTGTAATCCCCCGTTTTGTGTAAACTCTACTACAATTACATACAAAAAGTTGTAAACCCCCATTTTAAGTAAACTCTTCTATAATTTTATATACAAAATGTTGTAAACTCAGGTTTTAAGTAAACTCTACTACAATTGTATATACAATTAGTTGTATACCTCCATTTTGAGTAAACTCTAAAGCAATTACATACAAAAAGTTGTAAACAACTGTTTTTAGTAAACTCTACTAAAATTACAAAAAAAAATTGTAAACCCCATTTTGAGTAAACTCTACTATAATTACATACAAAAAGTTGTAAACCCCTACTTTGAGAAAACTCTACTACAATTATGTACAAAAAGTTGTAAACCCCTACTTTGAGAAAACTCTACTACAATTATATACAAAAAGTTGTAAACCCCAGTTTTGAGTAAACTCTACTATAATTACAATTACAAAAATTTGTAAATCCTATTCTGATTAAACTCTACAATAATTTTATATAAAAAATGTTGTAAACCCCCGTTTTGAGTAAACTCTACTACAATTATATTCAAAAAAGTTGTAAACCCCCATTTTGAGTAACTCTAATGCAGTTATATACAAATAGTTTTAAACCTCTGTTTGAGTATACTCTACTATACTTTCATATACAAAAAGTTGTAAATCCCTATTTTGAGTAAACTCTACTACAATTATATACAAAAAAAGTTATAAACCCCTGTTTTGAGTAAACTCTACTACAATTATATACAAAAAGTTGTAAACCCCGTTTTGAGTAACTCTACTACCAGTATATACAAAATGTTGTAAACCTCCATTTTTAGTAAACTCTACTATAATTTTATATACAAAAAGTTGTAAACCCCCGTTTTGAGTAAACTCTACTACAATTATGTACAAAAAGTTGTAAACCCTTGTTTTGAGTAAACTCTACTATAATATTATATAGAAAAAGTTGTAAACCCCAATTTTAGGTAAACTTTACTATAATTATATATACAAAAAGTTGTAAACCCCAATTTTGAGTAAACTCTACTACAATTATATACAAAAAGTTGTAAACCCTTGATTTGAGTAAACTCCACTATATAATTTTAAACCCCCATTTAGAGTTTACTCTACTACAATTATATTCATTCATTGTAAACCCTCGTTTTGAATAAACTCTACAACAATTATATACAAAAGTTTTAAACCCCTGGTTTGAGTATACTCTACTACAATAATATACAAAAAGTTGTAAACCCCCGTTCTGAGTAAACTCTACTACAATTATATACAAATTGTTGTAAACCCTCGTTTTGAGTAAATTCTACTGTAATTTTATATACAAAAATTTGTAAACCCTCATTTCGACTAAACTCTACTATTATTACATACAAAAAGTTGTAAATCCCCCTTTTTCAGTAAACTCCACAGTAATTTTGTTTACAAAAAGTTTTAAACCCCGTTTTGAGAGTAAACTTGTTTACACAAAAGTTGTAAACCCCGTTTTGAGTAAACTCTACTACAATTATTTACAAAAAGTTCTAAACCCCTGTTTTGAGGAAATTCTACTACAATTATATACAAAAAGTTGTAAACCCCGATTTTGAGTAAACTCTACTACAATTATATCCAAAAAGTTGTAAACCCTTGTTTGCAGTAAACTCTACTCTATTATTGTAAACCCCTGTTTTGAGTTTACTCTACTAGAATTATACATAAAAAGTTGTAAAGCCTCGTTTGGAACAAACTCTACTACAATTATATACAAAAAGTTGTGAACACCCGTTTTGAGTAAACTCTAATATAATTTTATAAACAAAAATTTGTATTGCCCCGTTTTGAGTAAACTCTACTACAATTACATACAAAAAGTTGTAAACCCCCATTTTGAGTTAACTCTACTATAATTTTATATACAAAATGTTGTAAACTCCTATTTTAAGTAAACTCTACTAGAATTGTATATACCAAAAGTTGTAAACCCCCTTTTTGAGTAAACTCTACTACAATCATATACAAAAAGTTGTAAACCCCTATTTTGAGTAACTCTACTGCAAATACGAAGAAAAAGTTGTAAACAACTGTTTTTAGTCAATTTTACTAAAATTACAAAAAAACAAACTGTAAACCCCATTTTGAGTAAACTCTACTATAATTACATACAAAAAGTTGTAAACCCCTACTATGAGAAAAATCTACTACAATTATATACAAAAAGTTGTAAACCCAGTTTTCAGTAAACTCTACTATAATTAGATATACAAAAAGTTGTAAAACCTATTTTGATTAAACTCTCCAATAATTTTATATAAAAAATGTTGTAAACCCCCGTTTTGAGTAAACTCTACTACAATTATATTCAAAAAGTTGTAAACCCCTGTTTTGAGTAAACTCTAATACAGTTATATACAAAAAGTTTTAAACCTCTGTTTTGAGTAAACTCTACTATACTTTCATATACAAAAAGTTGAAAACCCCTATTTTGAGTAAACTCTACTATAATTATATACAAAAATGTTATAAACCCTGTTTTGAGTAAACTCTACTACAAGTATATGCAAAAGTTGTATACCCCGTTTTGAGAAAACTCTACTACCAATTATATACAAAAATTTGTAAACCTCCGTTTTGAGTAACTCTACTATAATTTTATATACAAAAAAGTTGTAAACCCCCGTTTTGAGTAAACTCTACTACAATTATGTACAAAAAGTTGTAAACCCTCTGTTTTGAGAAAACTCTACTATAATTTGATATAGAAAAAGTTGTGAACCCCCGTTTTGAGTAAACTTTACTATAATTATATATACAAAAAGTTGTAAACCCCCGTTTTGAGTCAACTCTACTATAATTTTAAACCCCCATTTAGAGTTTACTCTACTACAATTATATATAATCGTTGTAAACCCTCATTTTGAATAAACTCTACAACAATTATATACAAAAGTTTTAATCCCTGGTTTGAGTATACTCTACTACAATAATATACAAAAAGTTGTAAACCCCGTTGCTTAGTAAACACTACTACAATTATATACAAATAGTTGTAAACCCTCATTTTGAGTAAATTCTACAATAATTTTATATACAAAAAGTTGTAAACCCCCATTTCGAGTAAACTCTACTATTATTACATACAAAAAGTTGTAAACCCCCGTTTTGAGTAATCTCCATAGTAATTTTGTTTACAAAAGTTTTAAACCCTAGTTTGAGTAAAACTCTACTACAATTATATACTGAAAATTTGTAAACCCTCGTTTTGAGTAAACTCTACTACAATAATTTACAAAAAGTTCTAAACCCCTATTTTGAGGAAATTCTACTACAATTATATACAAAAGTTGTAAACCCCGATTTTGAGTAAACTCTACTACAATTATATCAAAAAAAGTTGTAAACCCTTGTTTCTCAGTAAAACTCTACTCTATTATTGTAAACCCCTGTTTTGAGTTTACTCTACTACAATTATACACAAAAAGTTGTAAACCCTCGTTTGGAACAAACTCTACTACAATTATATACAAAAAGTTGTAAACACCCGTTTTGAGTAAACTCTACTATAATTTTATGAACAAAAATTTGTATTACCCCGTTTTGAGTAAACTCTACTACAATTACATACAAAAAGTTGTAAACCCCCATTTGAGTTAACTCTACTATAATTTTATATACAAAATGTTGTAAACTCTCGTTTTAAGTAAACTCTACTTCAATTATATATACCAAAAGTTGTAAACCCCCATTTTGAGTAAACTCTACTACAATCATATACAAAAAGTTGTAAACCTCCGTTTTGAGTAACTCTACTGCAATTATGAACAAAAATTTGTAAACAACTATTTTTAGTAAATTCTACTAAAATTACAAAAAACAAACTTTAAACCCCATTTTGAGTAAAATCTACTATAATTACATACAAAAAGTTGTAAACCCCTACTTTGAGAAAACTCTACTACAATTATATACAAAAAAGTTGTAAACCTGGCTACTATAATTAGATATACAAAAAGTTGTAAAACCTATTTTGATTAAACTTTACAATAATTTTATATATAAAATGTTGTAAACCCCGTTTTGAGTAAACTCTACTACAATTATATTCAAAAGTTGTAAACCCCATTTTGAGTAAACTCTAATCTGATTATATACAAAAAGTTTTAAACCTCTGTTTTGAGTAAACTCTACTATACATTCAAATACAAAAAGTTGTAAACCCCTATTTTGAGTAAACTCTACTATAATTATATACAAAAAAATTATAAACCCTTGTTTTGAGTAAACTTTACTACAATTATATGCAAAAGTTGTAAACCCCGTTTTGAGAAAACTCTACTACAAAGATATACAAAAAGTTGTAAACCTCCGTTTTGAGTAAACTCTACTATAATTTTATATAAAAAAGTTGTAAACCCTGTTTTGAGTAAACTCTACTACAATTATGTACAAAAAGTTGTAAACCCCATGTTTTGAGAAAACTTTACTATAATTATATATACAAAAAGTTGTAAACCCCCATTTTGAGTCAACTATACTATAATTTTATATACAAAAAGTTGTAATCCCCCGTTTTGAGTCAACCCTAAAGTAATTTTGTATACAAAAGGTTATAAACCCCCGTTTAGAGTAACTCTACTACAATAATATACAAAACGTTGTTCACCCTCATTTTAAGTAAACTCTACCACAATTATATACAGAAAGTAGTAAACCCCCATTTTAAGAAAACCCTAAGAAAATTATATACAAAAGGTTGTAAACCCCAATTTTGAGTAAATACTACAACAATTATATACAAAAAGTTGTAAACCCTTGATTTGAGTAAACTCCACTATATAATTTTAAACCCCCATTTAGAGTTTACTCTACTACAATTATATTCATTCATTGTAAACCCTCGTTTTGAATAAACTCTACAACAATTATATACAAAAGTTTTAAACCCCTGGTTTGAGTATACTCTACTACAATAATATACAAAAAGTTGTAAACCCCCGTTCTGAGTAAACTCTACTACAATTATATACAAATTGTTGTAAACCCTCGTTTTGAGTAAATTCTACTGTAATTTTATATACAAAAATTTGTAAACCCTCATTTCGACTAAACTCTACTATTATTACATACAAAAAGTTGTAAATCCCCCTTTTTCAGTAAACTCCACAGTAATTTTGTTTACAAAAAGTTTTAAACCCCCAGTTTGAGTAAACTCTACTACAATTATATACGAAAATTTGTAAACCCTCGTTTTGAGTAAACTCTACTACAATTATTTACAAAAAGTTCTAAACCCCTGTTTTGAGGAAATTCTACTACAATTATATACAAAAAGTTGTAAACCCCGATTTTGAGTAAACTCTACTACAATTATATCCAAAAAGTTGTAAACCCTTGTTTGCAGTAAACTCTACTCTATTATTGTAAACCCCTGTTTTGAGTTTACTCTACTACAATTATACACAAAAAGTTGTAAACCCTCGTTTGGAACAAACTCTACTACAATTATATACAAAAAGTTGTGAACACCCGTTTTGAGTAAACTCTAATATAATTTTATAAACAAAAATTTGTATTGCCCCGTTTTGAGTAAACTCTACTACAATTACATACAAAAAGTTGTAAACCCCCATTTTGAGTTAACTCTACTATAATTTTATATACAAAATGTTGTAAACTCATGTTTTAAGTAAACTCTACTACAATTGTATATACCAAAAGTTGTAAACCCCCCTTTTGAGTAAACTCTACTACAATCATATACAAAAAGTTGTAAACCCCTGTTTTGAGTAACTCTACTGCAAATACGAAGAAAAAGTTGTAAACAACTGTTTTTAGTCAATTTTACTAAAATTACAAAAAAAACAAACTGTAAACCCCATTTTGAGTAAACTCTACTATAATTACATACAAAAAGTTGTAAACCCCTACTATGAGAAAAATCTACTACAATTATATACAAAAGTTGTAAACTGGGTTTTGATAAGAACTCTACTATAATTAGATATACAAAAGTTGTAAAACCTATTTTGATTAAACTCTCCAATAATTTTATATAAAAAATGTTGTAAACCCCCGTTTTGAGTAAACTCTACTACAATTATATTCAAAAAGTTGTAAACCCCTGTTTTGAGTAAACTCTAATACAGTTATATACAAAAAGTTTTAAACCTCTGTTTTGAGCAAACTCTACTATACTTTCATATACAAAAAGTTGAAAACCCCTATTTTGAGTAAACTCTACTATAATTATATACAAAAATGTTATAAACCCCTGTTTTGAGTAAACTCTACTACAAGTATATGCAAAAAGTTGTATACCCCCGTTTTGAGAAAACTCTACTACCAGTATATACAAAAATTTGTAAACCTCCGTTTTGAGTAACTCTACTATAATTTTATATACAAAAAAGTTGTAAACCCCCGTTTTGAGTAAACTCTACTACAATTATGTACAAAAAGTTGTAAACCTCTGTTTTGAGAAAACTCTACTATAATTTGATATAGAAAAAGTTGTGAACCCCCGTTTTTAGTAAACTTTACTATAATTATATATACAAAAAGTTGTAAACCCCCGTTTTGAGTCAACTCTACTATAATTTTAAACCCCCATTTAGAGTTTACTCTACTACAATTATATATAATCGTTGTAAACCCTCATTTTGAATAAACTCTACAACAATTATATACAAAAGTTTTAATCCCCTGGTTTGAGTATACTCTACTACAATAATATACAAAAAGTTGTAAACCGCTGTTCTGTGTAAACACTACTACAATTATATACAAATAGTTGTAAACCCTCATTTTGAGTAAATTCTACAATAATTTTATATACAAAAAGTTGTAAACCCCCATTTCGAGTAAACTCTACTATTATTACATACAAAAAGTTGTAAACCCCCGTTTTGAGTAATCTCCATAGTAATTTTGTTTACAAAAAGTTTTAAACCCTAGTTTGAGTAAACTCTACTACAATTATATACGAAAATTTGTAAACCCTCGTTTTGAGTAAACTCTACTACAATAATTTACAAAAAGTTCTAAACCCCTATTTTGAGGAAATTCTACTACAATTATATACAAAAAGTTGTAAACCCCGATTTTGAGTAAACTCTACTACAATTATATCCAAAAAGTTGTAAACCCTTGTTTGCTGTAAACTCTACTCTATTATTGTAAACCCCTGTTTTGAGTTTACTCTACTACAAATTATACACAAAAAGTTGTAAACCCTCGTTTGGAACAAACTCTACTACAATTATATACAAAAAGTTGTAAACACCCGTTTTGAGTAAACTTTACTATAATTTTATGAACAAAAATTTGTATTACCCCGTTTTGAGTAAACTCTACTACAATTACATACAAAAAGTTGTAAACCCCCATTTGAGTTAACTCTACTATAATTTTATATACAAAATATTGTAAACTCTCGTTTTAAGTAAACTCTACTTCAATTATATATACCAAAAGTTGTAAACCCCTCATTTTGAGTAAACTCTACTATAATCATATACAAAAAGTTGTAAACCCCCGTTTTGAGTAACTCTACTGCAATTATGAACAAAAATTTGTAAACAACTATTTTTAGTAAATTCTACTAAAATTACAAAAAACAAACTTTAAACCCCATTTTGAGTAAAATCTACTATAATTAAATACAAAAAGTTGTAAACCCCTACTTTGAGAAAACTCTACTACAATTATATACAAAAAGTTGTAAACCCCAGTTTTCTATAATTAGATATACAAAAAGTTGTAAAACCTATTTTGATTAAACTTTACAATAATTTTATATATAAAATGTTGTAAACCCCCGTTTTGAGTAAACTCTACTACAATTATATTCAAAAAGTTGTAAACCACTGTTTTGAGTAAACTCTAATACAGTTATATACAAAAAGTTTTAAACCTCTGTTTTGAGTAAACTCTACTATACATTCAAATACAAAAAGTTGTAAACCCCTATTTTGAGTAAACTCTACTATAATTATATACGAAAAAAATTATAAACCCTTGTTTTGAGTAAACTTTACTACAATTATATGCAAAAAGTTGTAAACCCCCGTTTTGAGAAAACTCTACTACCAGTATATACAAAAAGTTGTAAACCTCCGTTTTGAGTAAACTCTACTATAATTTTATATACGAAAAAGTTGTAAACCCCTGTTTTGAGTAAACTCTACGACAATTATGTACAAAAAGTTGTAAACCCCTGTTTTGAGAAAACTTTACTATAATTATATATACAAAAAGTTGTAAACCCCCATTTTGAGTCAACTATACTATAATTTTATATACAAAAAGTTGTAATCCCCCGTTTTGAGTCAACCCTAAAGTAATTTTGTATACAAAAGGTTATAAACCCCCGTTTAGAGTAACTCTACTACAATAATATACAAAACGTTGTTCACCCTCATTTTAAGTAAACTCTACCACAATTATATACAGAAAGTAGTAAACCCCCATTTTAAGAAAACCCTAAGAAAATTATATACAAAAGGTTGTAAACCCCAATTTTGAGTAAATACTACAACAATTATATACAAAAAGTTGTAAACCCTTGATTTTAGTAAACTCCACTATATAATTTTAAACCCCCATTGAGAGCTTGCTTTACTACAATTATATACAAATCGTTGTAAACCCTCATTTTGAATAAACTCTACAACAATTATATACAAAAAGTTTTAAACACACGGTTTAAGTATACTCTACTACAATTATATACAAAAAGTTGTAAACCACCGTGTTGAGTAAACTCCACAACAATTATATACAAATAGTTGTAAACCCTCGTTTTGTGGAAACTCTACTATAATTTTATATACAAAAAGTTGTAAACCCTATTTCGAGTAGACTCTACTATTATTACATACAAAAAGTTGTAAACCCCGTTTTGAGTAAACTCCACAGTATTTTTTTTTTACAAAAAGTTTTAAACCCCAGGTTTGAGTAAACTCTACTATAATTATATACGGAAATTTGTAATCCCTCGTTTTGAGTAAACTCTACTATAATTATACACAAAAAGTTGTAAACCCCTTTTTTGAGGAAATTCTACTACAATTATATACAAAAAGTTGTAAACCCCGATTTTGAGTAAACTCTAATACAATTATATCCAAAAAGTTGTAAACCCTGGTTTTCAGTAAACTCTACTATATTATTGTGAACCCCTGTTTTAAGTTTACTCTACTACAATTATACACAAAAAGTTGCAAACCCTCGTTTCGAACAAACTCTACTACAATTATATACAAAAAGTTGTAAACACCCGTTTTGAGTAAACTCTACTATAATTTTATAAAAAAAATTTGTAATCCCCCGTTTTGAGTGAACTCTACTACAATTACATACAAAAAGTTGTAAAGCCCCATTTTGAGTAAACTGATCTATAATTTTATATACAAAATGTTGTAAACTCCCGTTTTAATTAAACTCTACTACAATTGTATATACCTTAAAACTCTACTACAATTGTGTATACAAAAAGTTGTAAACCCCCGTTTTGAGTAAACTCTACTACAATCATATACAAAAAGTTGTAAACCCCCATTTTGAGTAAACTCTACTGCAATTACATACAAAAAGTTGTAAACAACTGATTTTAGTAAACTCTACTAAAATTACAAAAAAAAACTGTAAACCCCATTTTGAGTAAACTCTACTATAATTACATACAAATAATTGTAAACCCCTACTTTGAGAAAACTCTAGTACAATTATCTGCAAAAAGTTGTAAACCCCTATTTTGAGTAAACTCTACTATAATTACAATTACTAAAAGTTGTAAATCCTATTTTGATTAAACTCTACAATAATTTTATATAAAAAATGTTGTAAACCCCCGTTTTGAGTAAACTCTACTACACTTATATTCAAAAAGTTGTAAACATCCGTTTTGTGTAAACTCTAATACAATTATATACAAAAAGTTTTAAACCTCTGTTTTGAGTAAACTCTACTATACTTTCGTATACAAAAAGTTGTAAACCCCTATTTTGAGTAAACTCTACCACAATTATATACAAAAAAGGTTATAAACCCCTGTTTTGAGTAAATTTTACTACAATTATATACAAAAAGTTGTAAACCCCCGTTTTGAGTAAACTCTACTACCAGTATATACAAAAAGTTGTAAACCTCCGTTTTGAGTAAAATCTACAATTATTTTATATACAAAAAAGTTGTAAACCCCCGTTTTGAGTAAACTCTACTACAATTATGTACAAAAAGTTGTAAACTCCTATTTTGAGTAAACTCTACTATAATTTTATGTAGAAAAAGTTGTAAACCCCCGTTTTGAGTAAACTCTACTATAATTTTATAACCAAAAAGTTGTCATCCCCCGTTTTGAGTCAACTCTTCAGCAATTTTGTATACAAAATGTTATAAACCCCGTTTAGAGTAACTCTACTAAAATTATATACAAAATGTTGTTCACCCTCATTTTAATTAAACTCTACAACAATTATATACAGAAAGTAGCAAACCCCCATTTTAAGTAAACTCTAAGAAAACTATATACAAAAGGTTGGAAACACCAATTTTGAGTAAACACAACTAAAATTTTATACAAAAAGTTGTAAACCCTTGATTTGAGTAAACTCCACAATATAATTTTAAACCCCCGTTTAGAGTTTACTCTACTACAATTATATACAAATCGTTGTAAACCCTCGTTTTGAATAAACTCTACAACAATTATATACAAAAAGTTTTAAACCCCCTGTTTGAGTATACTCTACTACAATTATATACAAAAAGTTGTAAACCCCCATTTTGAGTAAACTCTACTACAATTATATACAAATAGTTGTAAACCCTCGTTTAGAGTAAACACTACTATAATTTTATATTCAAAAAGTTGTAAACCCCCATTTCGAGTAAACTCAACTATTATTACATTCAAAAAGTTGTCAACCTCCGTTTTCAGTAAACTCTATAGTAAATTTGTATACAAAAAGTATTAAACCCTCGTTTTGAGTAAACTCTACTACAATTCGATACGAAAATTTGTAAACCCTTGATTTGAGTAACTCTATTACAATTATATACAAAGAGATGTAAACCCCTGTTTTGAGTAAACTCTACTACAATTATATCCAAAAAGTTGTAAACCCTTGTTTCCAGTAAACTTTACTATATAATTGTAACCCCTATTTTGAGTTTACTCTAGTACAATTATACGCAAAAAGTTGAAAACCCTTGTTTTGAATAAATTCAACTACATTTATATACAAAAAGTTGTAAATACCCGTTTTGAGTAAATTCTACTATAATTTTATATACAAAACATTAAAATCCCCCGTTTTGAGAAAACTCTATGACAATTACATACATAAAGTTGTAAACCCCCTTTTTGAGTAAACTCTACTATAATTTTATATACAAAAAGTTGTAAACCCCCGTTATAAGTAAACTCTACTGTAATTTTGTATACAAAAATTTTTAAACCACCGTTTTGAGTAAATTCTACAATTATATACAAAAAGCTTTAAACCCTCTTTTGGAGTAAACTCTACTACACTTATATACAAAAAGTTGTAAACCCCCGTTTTGAGTAAACTCAACTATAGTTTTACATACAAAAAGTTGTAACCCCCCGTTTTGTGTAAACTCTTCTTCAATTACATACAAAAAGTTGTAAACCCCTATTTTGAGTAAACCGTACTAAAATTTTATATACAAAAAGTTGTAAACCCCTGTTTTGAGTAAACTCTACAGTAGTATTGTATACAAGAAGTTTTAAACCCCTGTTTTGAGTAAGTTTTACTATAATTATATACAAAAATTTATAAACCCTCATTTTGAGTATATTCTACTACACTTATATACAAAAAGTTGTAAACCCCTGTTTTGAGTAAACTCTACTACAGTTATATACAAAAAGTTGAAAACCCTTGTTTTGAGTAAACTCATCTATAATTTTATATACAAAAAGTTGTAAACACTCGTTTGAGTAAACTCTACTACAAATATATACGAAAAAATTGTAATCCCCCATTTAGAGTAAACTCTACTACAATTATATTCAAAAGCTATAAACCCCCGTATTGATTAAACTCTACTATAATTTTATATACAAAAAGTTGTAAACCCCCATATTGAGTAACTCTACTATAATTATATATACAAAAAGTTGTAAACCCCCATTTTGAGTAAACTCTACTACAATTTTATATACAAAAAGATGTATGCACTCAGTTTTGAGTAAACACTGCTACAATTATATACACAAAGTTGTAAACCCCTGTTTTGACTAAACTCTACTACAATTATATACAAAACGTTGTAAATCACCATTTGGAGTGAATGTTACTAAAATTATATACAAAAAGTTGTAAACCCCCGTTTTGAGTAATCTCTACTACACTTATATACAAAAAGTTGTAAACCCCGTTTTGAGTAAACTCTACTATAATTTTTTATACAAAAAGTTATCAACCCACGTTTTGAGTATACTCTACTGCAATTACACACAAAAAGTTGTAAAGCACCGTTTTGAGTAAACTCTACTATAATTTTATATAAGAAAAGTTGTAAACCCCTGTTTTGAGTAAACTCTATAGTAATTTGATATAGAAAAAGTTTTCAACACCCGTTTTGAGTAACCTCTACAACAATTATATACAAAAAGTTATAAACTCCCGTTTTATGTAAACTCTACTACAATTATATACAAAAAGTTGAAAACCTCCATTTTAAGTAAATTCTACTATAATTTTACATACAAAAAGTTGTAAAGCCCCATTTTGATTAAACTCTACTACAATTATATACAAAAAATTTGTAAAACCCCGTTTTGAGTAAACTCTACTACAATTGTATACAAAAAGCTGTAAAGCCCCGTTTTGAGTAAACTCTACTATAATTACATACAAAAAGTTGTAAAGCCCCGTTTTGAGTATACTCTACTATAATTTTATATACAAAAAGTTGTAAACCCCTGTTTTGAGTAAACTCTATAGTAATTTGATATAGAAAAAGTTTTCAACACCCGTTTTGAGTAACCTCTTCAACAATTATATACAAAAAGTTATAAACCCCCGTTTTATGTAAACTCTACTACAATTATATACAAAAAAGTTGTAAAACCCCGTTTTGAGTGAACTCTACTACAATTATATACAAAAAGCAGTAAACCCCCTGTTTTGAGTAAATTCTACTATAATTTTATATACAAAAAGTTGTAAACCCCAAACTTGAGTAAACTATACTATAATTTTATATACAAAAAGTTGTTAACCCCCGTTTTGAGTAAACTCTACTAAAATTACCCCCGTTTTGGGTAAACACTACTACAATTGTATACAAAAAGTTGTAAACCCCCGTTTTGAGTAAACTCTACTTTAATTATATATACAAAAAGTTGTAAACCCCAGTTTTAAGTAAACTCTACTACAATTGTATATACAAAAAATTCTAAACCCCTGTTTTGAGTAAACTCTAATACAATTATATACAAAATGTTCTAAACCCCCGTTTTGAGTAAATTCTATTGAAATTATATACAAAAATTTGTAAACCCATATTTTGAGTAAACTCAACTAATATTATATACAAAAAACTATAAACCCCTGTTTGAGTCAATTCTACTATAATTGAAAACAAAAAGTTGTAAACCCCCATTTTGAGTAAACTATACTACAATTATATACAAAAAGTTGTAAACCCCCATTTTGATTAAACTCTACTATAATTACATATACAAAAAGTTGTAAACCCCATTTTGATTATACTCTACAATAATTTATATACAAAAATTTGTAAACCCCCGTTTTGAGTAAACTCTACTACAATATACAAAATGTTGTAAACCCCCATTTTGAGTAAACTCTATGAAAATTATATACAAAAAGTTGTAAACCCCCGTTTTGAGTAAACTCTACTACAATTATATACAAAAAGTTTAAAACCCCCGTTTTGTGTAAACTCTACTATAATTATATGTACAAAAAGTTCTAAACCCCATTTTGAGTAAACTTTACTACAATTATATACAAAAAAGTTGTAAACACCCTTTTTGAGTAAACTTTACTACAATTATATAAAAAAAGTTCTAAACCCTGTTTTGAATAAATTCTACTACAATTATATGCCAAAAGTTGTAAACCCCAGTTTTGAGTAACTTTACTATAATTTTATATACAAAAAGTTTTAAACCCCCATTTTGAGTAAACTCTACTACAATTATATACAAAAAATGTTGTAAACCCCTATTTTGAGTATACTCAACTACAATTATATATAAAAAGCTGTAAACCCCCGTTTTGAGTAAACTCTACTATAATTTTATATGCAAAAACCTGTAAACCCCCATTTTGAGTAAACTCTACAATAATTATATGTACATAAAATAGTAAACCCCCGTTTGGAGTCAACTCTGCTATAATTTCTTATACAAAAAAGTGTAAATCTCTGTTTTGATTAAACTCTACTATAATTACAAAAGTTGTAAGCCCCCTATTTGAGTAAACTCAACTATATTTTATATACATAGTGTTGTAAACCTCCGTATTGAGTAAACTCTACAGTAATTTTGTATACAAAATGTTATAAACCCCCTTTTTGAGTAAACTCTACTACAATTATATACAGAAAGTCTTAAACCCCGTTTTAAGTAAACTCTAAGACAATTATATACAAAAAGTTGTAAACCCTTATTATAGTAAACTCTACTACAATTATATACAAAAAGTTGTAAACCATTGTTTTGAGTAAACTCCACTATATAATTGCAAACCCCCGTTTGTAATTTACTCTACAACAATTATACACAAAATTAATGTTGTAAAACCTCGTTTTGAATAAACTCTACTACAATTATATACAAAAGTTTTAAACCCCTGTTTTGAGAAACTCCACAACAATTATATATAAAAAGTTGTCAACCCCCGTTTTGAGTAAACTCTACTACAATTATATACAAATAGTTGTAAACCCTCATTTTGAGTAAACTCTACTATATTTTTATATACAAAAAGTTGTAAACCCCCATTTTGAGTAAACTCTACTATAATTACATATGAAAATTTGTAAACACATGTTTTGAGTAAACTCTACTATAATTTAAAATACAAAAAGTTGTAAACCCCCGTTTTGAGTAAACTCTACAGTAATTTTGTATACAAAAAGTTTTAAGCCCATGTTTTGAGTAAACTCGACTACAATTATATACAAAAATTTGTAAACCCTCGTTTTGAATAAACTCTCCTACAATTATATACAAAAAGTTGTAAACCCCTCTTTTGAGGAAATTCTACTACAATTATATTCTAAAGGTTGTATACCCCAGTTTTTGAGTAAACTCTACGACAATTATATCTAAAAAGTTGTAAACCCTTGATTTCAGATAACTTTACTATATAATTGTAAACCCCCGTTTTGAGTTTACTCTACTACAATTATACACAAAAAGTTGTAAACCCTCATTTTGAATAAACTCTACTACAATTATATACAAAAAGTTGTGAACCCCTATTTTTAGTAAACTCTACTACAATTATATACAAAAAAGTTGTAAATCCCCATTTTGAGTAAACTCTACTACAATTATATACAAAAATTTGTAAACCCCGGTTTTGAGTAAACTCTACTATAATATTTTGTACAAAAAGTTTATACCCCAGTTTTGGGTAAACACTACTACAATTGTATACAAAAAGTTGTAAACCCCCCTTTTAAGTCAACTCTACTATAATTTTATATACAAAAAGTTGTAAACCCTCGTGGTGAATTACCTCAACTATAATTACATACAAAAAGTTGTAAACCCCTGTATTGAGTAAACTCTACTATAATTTTATATACAAAAAGTTGTAAACCCCCGTATTGAGTAAACTCTACAGTAATTTTGTATACAAAAAGTTATAATCCCCCATTTTGAGTAAACTCTACTACAATTATATACAAAAAGTTGTTCACCCTCATTTTAAGTAAACTCTACAACAATTATATACAGAAAGTATTAAACCCCCGTTTTAAGTAAACTCTAAGACAATTATATACAAAAAGTTGTAAACCCCAATTTTGAGAAAACTCTACTACAATTTATACAAAACGTTGTAAACCCCTATTTTGAGTAAACTCCACTATATAATTGTAAACCCCCATTTAGAGTTTACTCTACTACAATTATATACAAAATGTTGTAAAACCTCATTTTGAATAAACTCTACTACAATTATATCCAAAAAGTTTTAAACCCCCGTTTTGAGTATACTCTACTACAATTATATACAAAAAGTTGTAAACCTCTGTTATGAGTAAACTCTTCTGCAATTATATACAAATAGTTTTAGACCCTCATTTTTAGTAAACTCTAAAATAATTTTATACACAAAATGTTGTACACCCCATTTGAAGTAAACTCTACTATAATTACATACAAAAAGTTGTAAACCCCCTTTTTGAGTAAACTCTATTGTAATTTTGTATACAAAAAGTTTTAAACCCCCGTTATGAGTAAACTATACTACAATTATATTCAAAAAAATTTAAACCCTCTTTTTGATTAAACTCTACAACAATTATATAAAAAAAAGTTCTAAACACCTGTTTTGTGGAAATTCAACTGCAATTATATAAAAAAAGTTGTAAACCCCGATTTTAAGTGAACTCTACTACAATTATATCCCAAAAGTTGTAAACTCTTGTTTTCAGTAAACTCTACTATATAATTGTTAACCCCTGTTTTGAGTTTTTACTCTACGACAATTATACCAAAAAAGTTGTAAAGCCTCGTTTTGAACAAACTCTACTACAATTATATACAAAAAGTTGTAAACCCCCGTTTTGAGTAAAATCTACTATAATTTTATATAAAAAAAGTTGTAATCCCCCGTTTTGAGCAAACTCTTCTACAATTATATACAAAAAGTTGTAAACCCCCGTTTTGAGTAAACTCTACTATAATTTTATATACAAAAAGTTGTAATCCCCCGTTTTGAGTAAACCGTACTAAAATTACTACAAAAAGTTGTGAACCCCCATTTTGAGTAAACTCTACTATAATTTTATATACAGAAAGTTGTAAACCCCCGTTTTGAGTAAACTCTACTATAATTTTATATTCAAAAATTTTTAAACCCCCGTTTTGAGTAAATTTTACTACAATTATATACAAAAAGTTGTAAACCCCCGTTTTGAGTAAACTTTACAACAATTATAAACAAAAAGTTATAAACCCCCGTTTTATGTAAGCTCTACTACAATTATATACAAAAAGTTGAAAACCACCATTTTGAGTAAACTCTACTATAATTTTACCTACAAAAAGTTGTAAACCTCCGTTTTGAGTAAACTCTACTACAATTACATACAAAAAGCTGTAAACCCCCATTTTGAGTAAACTCTACTAAAATTTTATATTCAAAAAGTTGTAAACTTCGTTTTGAGTAAACTCTACAGTAATATTGTATACAAAAAGTTTTAAACCCCCGTTTTGAGTATTTTACTACAATTATATACAAAAAGATGTAAACAACCGTTTTGAGTATACTCTACTATTCTTATATACAAAGAGTTGTCAACCCCCATTTTGAGTAAACTCTACTATAATTTTATATACAAAAAGTTATAAACCTCGTTGAGTAGAAAAGAGGGGCAATGAGTAAATTCAGCCATTAAAATCTACAAATATATACAAAATGTTGTAAACCCCGTTTTGAGTAAAGTGGGTGGAAACCCTTACAAAAACCAAGTAGGGAAGAGCTGGAGGTGTGTACTAGAATATCTACAACTACAATTATATACAAAAGTTATAAATTTGGCAGGGGTAAGAATCAAACATAATCAACCCCCCTTATAAACTCCGATCAATGAAAAGATGATTATAATAGGCATTAATATCAAGTCCATTGGACAACAACTTGACAAGATCCTCCTTCCAAAACAAATATATACATCCAAGTTTCAAGAAATGAACAACGTAACAGATCGGGAAAAAACTCCGTACTAAAAAGACATTTTACTTATCTCTGTATTTTATTCATTTGTAAACCTACTACAATTATAGTAAACTCTAAAATTATATATACAAAAAGTCCATATTAAACTCTACTAAAATTATATATACTAAACCCTGAACAAATCTTGCCGTTTGACTAAACTCTACAACAATTATATACAAATAGTTGTAACCCTCACTTTTGAGTAAACATTACTACAATTATTATATGCAAAGTTGTAAACCCCGTTTTGAGTAATCTCTACTACAATTATATACAAAAGTTGTCAACCCCGTTTGAGTATACTCTACTATAATTACATACAAAAGTTGTAAAGCCTCTTTTGAGTATTTCTACTATATTTTTATATACAAAACAGTGTAACTCCCTGTTGGAAAGTAAACTCTATAGTAATTTTGTATACAAAAGTTTTCAACCCCGTTTGAGTAAACTATACTACAATTATATTCAAAGTTGTAAACCCCATTTGAGTAAACTCTACTGTAATTTTAAATACAAAAATACAAAAGTTGTAAACCACCGTTTTGAGTAAACTCTACTACAATTATATATAAAAAGGTGTATACCCCCGTTTGAGTAAACTCTACGATATTTTTCTATACAAAAAGTTGTAAACCCTTGTTTTGAGGAAATTCTACTACAATTATATACAAAAAGTTGTAAACCCCCATTTTGAGTAAACTCTACTACAATTATATACAAAAAGTTGTGAACCCTTGTTTTGAGTAAACTTTACTATATAATTGTAAATCCCCGTTTTGAGTTTACTCTACAACATTTATATTCAAAAAGTTGTAAACCCTAGTTTTGAATAAACACTACTACAATTATATCCAAAAAGTGGTAAACCCCCTATTTTCTGTAAACTCTATTATAATTTTATATATGAAAATGTTTAAACCCCCGTTTTGAGTAAATTCTACTACAATTACATACAAAAAGTTGTAAACCCCTGTTTTGAGTAAACGCTACTACAATTATATACAAATATTTGAAACCCCCGCCCCCCCCCCCCCCCCCCCGTTTTCAGTAAACTCTACTAAAAATTAGAAAACCCCCCATTTGGAGTAAACTCTACTATAATTATATATACAAAAAGTTGTAAACCCCCGTTTATAGTAAACTCTACTATAATTATATATACAAAATTTTGTGAACCCCCGTTTTGAGTAACTCTACTATAACTTTATATACAAAAAGTTCTATACCCATATTTTGAGTTAAACTCTACTACAATTATATACAAAAAGTAGTAAACCCCATTTTGTGTAAACTCTACTACAATTATATACATAAGTTGTAAACCCCTGTTTTGAGTAGGCTCTTCTACAATTATATACAAAATATTGTGAACCCCTAGTTGAGTACACTCTAATATAATTACATATACAAAAAGTTGTAAACACCGTTTTGATTAAAATCCACAATAATATTATATACAAAAATTTGTAAACCCCTGTTTTGAGTAAACTCTACTACAATTATATACAAAAGTTATAAACCCCCATTTTGAGTAAACTCTACTACAATTATATACCAAAAGTTGTAAACCCCCATTTTGAGTAAACTCTACGAAAATTATATACAAAAAGGGGTAAACCCCTATTTTGAGTAAACTCTGCAACCATTATATACGGAAACTTGCAAACCCCCGTATTGAGTAAACTCTACTATAATTTTATATACAAAAATATGTAAACCCATGTTCGAGTAAACTCTAATACAATTATATACAAAAATGTTGTAAACCCCGGTTTTGAGTAAACTCTACTACAATAATATACATAAAGTTGTAAACCCCTGTTTTGAGTATACTCTACTACATGTATATACAAAAAGTTGTAAACCCCCATTTTGCGTATACTCTACTACAATTATATACAAAAAAAGTTGTAAACCCCCGTTTTGAGTAAACTCTACTACAATTATATACGAAAACTTCTAAACCCCCATTTTGAGTAACTCTACTACAAGTATATACAAAAAGTTGTGAACCCCCATTTTGAGTTACTTTACAATAATTTTATATACAAAAAGTTGTAAACCCCCATTTTTAGTAAACTCTACTACAATTATATACAAAAAAGTTGTAAAACCCCGTTTTGAGTAAACACTACTACATTTATATACAAAACGCTGTAAACCCCCCGTTTTTAGTAATTTCTGCTATAATTTTATATATAAAAAGTTGTAAACCCCCGTTTTGAGGAAACACTACTATAGTTATATACAAAAAGTTGTAAAACCCCGTTTTGAGTAAACTCTACAATAATTATACATACAAAAAATTGTAAACCCCCGTTTTAAGTAAACTCTACTACAATTGTATATATAAAAAGTTGTAAACCCTTGTTTTGAGTAAACTCTACTACAATTAATTACAAAAATTTATAAACACCCGTATTGAGTAAACTCTACTGCAATTATATACAAATAGTTGCAAACCCCTGTTTTGAGTAAACTCTACTAATATTATATACAAAAAACTGTAAACCCCTATTTTGAGTAAACTCTACTATAATTACATACAAAAATATGTAAACCCCCATTATGAGTAAACTCTTCTACCATTATATACAAAAAGTTGTAAACCCCCGTTTGAGTAAACTCTAGTATAATTACAAATACAAAAAGTTGTAAACCCCGTTTTGATTAAACTCTACAATAATTTTATATACAAAAAGTTGTAAACCCCCATTTTGAGTAAACCCTACTACAATATACAAAATGTTGTAAACCCCAATTTTGAGTAAACACTACTAAAACTATATACAAAATGTTGTAAACCCTCTGTTTTGTGTAAACTCTACTATAATTACATACAAAAAGAGGTAAACCCCCATTTTGAGTAAACTCTTTTTTTTAAAGCAAATTTATTTTTATTGAGAAACGAAATAAAGAGCTACAAAGTTCATCGCCATATCCCGGCCCGCCCCAAGTTTACGTGATAAAGTGCATAGCATGGCCTCCTTAAATCCTATGTGTGGCAAACCCAGAGTAGGAAAATCCATCACATAGGGAAGATTACTCACTCTATGCACTCCAAAAAAATCCCTGCCCCATAAATAATTACATCAGTGGAATTCAAAGTGGAATAAATGTTGAAACTTTGTCTTCTGCCTTGTGTATACGATCTAAGGAAATTAAGCCGAAGATCTCTTTGCACCCTCGTCTGAACTTGCTTGAGAAACAGAGAATTGTGGTCCTTCCTGATGGAATTTTGACATGTCTGGGCTGTAAAGTGAGAAGCTACACCCATGTCAGAAGCTGTACCAAGTATATAAAGGGGTATATCAAATACTAGAAAAAGTATGAGCATATTGTTTGACAGCAAAAGCAACAAAAACACCTGGATTACACCCCTAGCAATGCGGTAGAGGTGCATCCAAAGGTAGGCACGATCTTGTAGGCCATGTATATGATTAAATGTTAGGCAAATTGCACGGTTATAATCTTTAAGGGGCTTCATCGACCTGCACAAAGTGTGATACTCAGTATATTGATACTTCTTGGTGAAAGTGAAAAAGTATGTGAAATGAGCAATATGACCTGGTTTGCACCCTCACAAGTGAAGAGTGCTTCCCGGAGTATCAGTGATGTGATGGATATGAGCTAGGCCGTGTAAATCATCATGGAGTAAATTCAGAATGTGCGGTGGGACATCCCTCTGGCGAATAAAAATCTGATCATCCCCTCCAATGATGCTAGGGCATCAGCGACCCTGTTGCACTCCCAATAGACATGAGAAATAGTATAATGCATCGTTCTAAGGATAGCACAAATCTAAGTGATGGAGGGACACATGGGGCCATCCCCCATCACTAGCTCCAGACACCATACGATACACATGAAGAGAATCCGATTTGATATCCATAGCCCGTGCATAAGTTCGCATGCAAAGACCAAACAACAAAGCTTTAATCTCAGCATCCACCACCGTCCCCTGCCCAAAACATGAATGAAAAGCCATAATAAACCCACCATCAGAGTCCCGAGGATACCTCCACCATAAGCAATTCCATTCCTGACACTCCCATCCATATTCAATTTAACATTTCCAGAATGTTGGGCACCCATCTCAGGTAAGTCACTTTCCGCTTTGGGATCGGTTTGATCATGAAGGGCTGAAAGAAAGGAGTGCCTCTATCAGATCCCAAGAATTTGGCTTCCAGCTCCTTCCGAAAAGCGAGTTGCCTAATAGCCCGCTCAATTTGAATAATGGTGCGATGTATAGAAGGATGGAATTCGTCATGCCTGCATCTATTCCTCTCAGCCCAAATGCCTCAACAAACAATAACCGGTACAATAAGGTGAAGGCTGAAGATACTAGTGGCTGAATTCTTCCAGAAGTGTAGCATAGGCATTATCCCTAGAGTAGGAGTAAACCGTAACCCAAAGTGATTCATAAAGTAATTCCAAACAGAACTGGCAAAATGACAATCAATAAACGTGTGACGCAGGTCCTCCCCGTGCTGGCATGCAAAGCATTTAGACACCAGAGTTATACCACGTCGCTGAATGTTTGGATCAGTGAAGAGAATGTTATGAAGTAACCTCCAACAAAAGAATGAAATCTTGAGAGGACGGAGGCTGTTCCATATTATCTTAAATAAGGCATTGGAGGAGTGAGTAGTGCGAACCATGTTCCACGTGGACCGAGTGGTAAACCTCCCATCAGGGCTAAGGGTCCAAATAAGCTCATCTTCCTTCTCTCGTATGAAAGGTATAAGAATGATCTCTTCCACGATGTGATTGGGTAAATAAGAATGTAGAAGATGGGTATTCCACTGATCATTCACCCAAAAATCATTAACCTTCCAACACAGGCCATCCAGAGAATCTCCCAGATTTGCCTCCTTCCACTTGTCTCTCCAGAAGTCAACGTTTCCCGCATTTACCTTCCAAGATATGAATTGTTCAGCTTTGTCTCTCATCTTCCACACTATGCGTAACATCGGCGTAGTGACCTTAGGCTTAGGGACATCCAGCGGAGACTTATCAACTATGTAAGTATTGAAGATGGCCTTAGCCCATATACCTATTTCTGTCAGTAAATGAACCCACAGCTTGATCGCAAAAGTGTCAATAACATCGAAGAGATTACGAACACCCAACCCACCTTCCTCAGTCAGTGTAAACAATTTATCCCACGATCTCCAATGTATATGATTCCCATCCTGCCCACTAACCCACAAGAATTTATTAAAAATGCAATGGATACGATGAATAACTTCTTTGGGGGGGAACCAACACTTGAAGGATATAAATCGGAATGGACGTTAAGACATGTCTGAGAAGATTGAGTTTCCCGCCAAAAGAAAGAAGCATGTTTCCCCAGTGATGGAGCTTCCGTTGAACCTTATCAATAATGTCCTTGTAGTAGAGGATGCAATTCCGTCCCCAAAAAAAGGGGGCTCCCAAGTAACGAAAAGGCATGTTCTCACGCAAAAATCCCAATATATCGCGCACCCAGCCCTACTTAGTAGACGTCAAATTATGCACAATGAATGTACTTTTAGTGGAGTTAATACGCTGTCCAGAAACTAATTCATAATGGTGAAAAAGCTCTTTGAGGGCCCGCAACCATTCCTATTACAACGGGTAAATAAGATCGTGTCATCCGCAAACGCAATATAGTGGATACCCTTTACTTTCAACTGAAACTGCATGCCAAGATTCTGAGCCATAAAATCGTTAATCAGCCTTCCAAAAAACTCAGCCGATAAAACAAAGAGAGTAGGAGAAAGTGAGTCTCGCGTGAAAGTGTGTAGAAGGCACGCCATTGAGCAGGACGCAAAACCAGTTGTCAGCAATAGTTCTGAAAATAAGATCAACAAAAGGCTCTTGAAATCCAAACATCCTCAACATCTTCATAATAAAACCCCAATTCATGCAATCATATGCTTTTTCCATATCTAATTTAAGCATAATATTGGGGTGTCGGTGTTTTTTATTAACATATTTGCATAACTCCTGGGCAAGAAGGATATTGTCAGTGATGCATCTACCAGGGACAAAGCCAGTCTGTTGATCTGCAACCAGCATGGGAAGAAAGGGATTCAATCGTTGTGTGATAATCTTGTTGATAATTTTGGAGAAAACCGTGCAAAGACTAATAGGCCGGAAGTCCTTCCATTTATCCGCCTCTTTCTTCATGGGAAACAAAATAATCGTGGAGGTGGAGAAATATCGGGGAAGATGTCCGCCAGAGAAGAAATCAACAACCGCATTAACCATATCCTGCTTAATTGTCGGCCAACAAACTTTAAAGAAGTGCACCGTGTAACTATCAGGGCCTACCGCACAATCAGAGCTCATAGATAACACCGTATCATGAATCTCTTCCAAAGAAGGGTTATCCATGAGGACCACATTTTGTGTATGAGTTATTTGAGGGAGGGAGAAGTTAACAAGAGGAGTGCCCATCCCTTCCCTATCCGTGGAGAAAAGTTTCTCATAAAAAGTAGCAGACGAAGCACGGATCTTCCTGATTGTCAATCAAACTGCCGTCTTCCGCCTTAATCCTATGAATGTAGTTTTGATTCCTTCTCTATATACAAATAGCATGGAAAATTTTACTGTTGGCATCCCCAACTTCAATCCACTTCACAGACGTTCTCTGCTTGAGGAACCGAGTCTCAACATTATTACACCTCTCATACTCAAATATAGCTTGATCAAGATCTTCCTTGGCCGTTGTCGCCCATCTTTTTCATGATGAATAGTCATCTCATTAACCGCTAGCAACGCTTTCTTAGTATTATCTAAAATATTCCCGAACACCACATGATTCCATTCGGTTAATTTATAGCCCGACTTCTTGAGCTTCCCCAAATGTAAGACGCATACCTAGCCTTCTTCAAGTTCCTCCCAAACCGATTTCACAAGGTCAAAGCGAGCGTAGCATCTTGATCCGGACATTAACGAAGTGAAAAGAGGACTTACCCGGACTATTCGAACCACACATAGTTAGGAGAGGGCAATGATCTGAATGGACCCTGGGCAGATGAGAAACTTTCATGACATCAAATTGTTCCATCCACTTAGCATTAAAGAAAACCCTATCCAATCTTTGTCATGTCTTACGATTGTACCATGTAAATTGAGATCCCTCAAAGGAGGCTTCAGTGAGACTAGCCCTCTGAACACAGTCATTGGAGTCTTGCATGTCGTTGACCCTAGGAGGGCCAACCCTTTTCCTCTCTTCAGCCTGACGGATAATGTTGAAATCTCCACCCAGTATCCAAGGACTATTGTTATGCTGGGCCCGAGACTGTATCGCATGCCATAATGATTCTTTAGGAAGCCTACTGTGTTTAGCATATATCCCCGAAACATAAAAATTATCTCCTTTCTGATCGGTAATGTCAGCCGTACATATCTGGTCAAAATCCATAGCCAGAGAACAGTCGACCCCCGACCATAAGAACAAAATTTTCCCTTGCAAAACAGATTGACAGTAATCAAACCCCAGTTTAAGACGGATACTAGTAGTGAACTTTGCATAACAAAGAGGTTCAATAAGAACTAGAATTTTAACATTATTTTGTCTACAAATATTCTTAATGCAAGTTTGAGTATTAACATTGCCAACACCACGCACCTTCCAAAACAAAATATTTATCGGGCTAAACATTGGAAGAGTGTAAATTATAAGTTTGAGAAGGCACCGTTTCCCATGTTACGATCGTGTGCTTTCTTTTTTTCCTCCATTTTTTCTGTGTATAGTAATTGGAAGCGCCGAGGGGTTGGATGATCCATCTGCCTTGTCGCCGGTCTCTTCCTAGGCCACGGAAGAATTCAAATTTGTTTTTTCCTAGCCAGTGGTCCCCTCGGCCAAAACACTATCATGCTTCAACAGAAGATCATCTGCTATCAAAACGCTACCCTCGACGAGCGGGTCTTTTCCTTTATCACCTTTGTCATTTATAAGAGCATGTTGATATGATTCCTTTACCAGACCTTCCTGCCTATCACTGCTAGGATGTAGAGACACTTTGTCGATAGTATGTGCATTGACCAAGTTGAGATCAATAGGGATATCAGGGTTCTGAGGATGAATATCAATCCTTTGCGTGTTACTATTATGCGAATGAGTGTCCTCCGCTTTCTCCAAGTCCATAACAATACCATAATTAAGCAACCGTTGATTTAATAAGGTATGAAAGTCCATCAAATCTAGCAACGCGATAGTACGCTCGGTATCATAACCAGCTGATCTCGGCCTATTTTCCACCTGCCTGATTCTGTCTTCTTTCATAAGCGATTGACGTGCGGTCTCAAAAATATCATCATCATTAAGCGCATGTAGAGAATAGAAAGAGTTATGATTATCTATGGTTATTATGGGTCGAGGGTTCGATGCCTGAGTTGGAGTATTATTAGTTGTAGTATGAACAGTAGTATTTGTCAAGGCCCTCCCAGTATTCATAGTTGGTTCAGTAACGTGTAAAGTACTACTCTGATTAACCTGATAAATTTGTTGGGGCTGTCTATGAGTGGGTCCACTACCCCCTTTCCCATTGGAAGACGACGCCCCACCACCCGGGTTGGGTTTCTTGCAAGTATTTTCTGGTGGTGGGTTCTTACGTAAACATTTTTCCTTTGAGTGACCAATCCTATGACAAAAGGTGCAATATTCAGGCCAGTATTCAGCATGGACTTCTTTCCAATGTCCCTTATGAACATCTTCACCTAGCCAGATTCTAGTACAACGGGGCTTTTAAATATCGACTTCAACAAGTGCCCGAGCAACATATGGTAGTCTCATATCTGAAGTAGCTGCATCTGTCTATAACGGTCTTCCAATAAGACCCCAATTTTGCTCACGTATTTAGGCTTAAAATACGGTAATGGCAGTCTAGGGAATTCATACCAAATAGGAACCATAGAACAGTCTGCATTACAATGAAAATCTCCGTCCACTTGGAGAAGACAAATCTATTAGGGCCCATATTCCACTCTCGTCTTGTAAAGAGACAATTATAGTCCTCTTGACAACCAGGATGAACAAGAACATGTTTCGCATCAAGTAAACCAATTTTACAAGTAGATTTTAAGTCAAGCCGAACGAAAAATTTACGGATGTCATCAATTCTCGGCTGAGAATCAGGGAATCGGGCAACCAAAGCATTTTCGAAAGGCCTTGCAAGAATTTCAAGTTCAACCCTTGAAACAAAAAAAGCTGGTTCTCCCATACAAGTACCATAAACACCAATGTCAGGAATGTCTACCTTATTCCCACCAGATCATATTGTGTATGTTTTGGATGGGCTGCAGAAATCTTGTCATCTTGAGGTCGGGCACACGAGGAGGACCCCGGTGGGTCCGCCATAACTGAAAAAAATACGAGCGTCAACTTCAGGAACAAGAAAGCCGATGAGCAGCCAAACGATGAAGACGAAGAACAGGAAACAACCGAAGAAGCCTGAGAACAGGAGCAGCCTGAGAACTCTGATCAAACCCTAAGGTAAAAACATAGAAACCCTAACGCAAACAAAGCTGCACAGGTGATCCACGCTGAAGACCCGAAACGCTACAGGAGATCGATTGCCAAGAACGCCGGAGAAAGGGACCCAGAGCCAGGTGCAGCGCCGAACCCTATCGCAGAGTCCTATCTTCGACCAAGAACACGAAGACGCCGGACCAAACGTCAGGATCGCCGTGAGAGGATCCTGGAGAAAGCTAGGAAGAAAACGCAGTGAAGCAGAACAAAAAAAGACGATTTCCAAGCTATTGCCGCCAACCATATTGCCTGTTTCTCCGGGGAGAAATGCTAATTCCCAGAGTTGGGTCTTCTTTGAGTAAACTCTACTACAATTATATACAAAAAGTTTTAAACCCCTGTTTTGAGTAAACTCTACTATAAATTTTATATAGAAAAAGTTGTAAACTCTTCTACAATTATATACAAAAAATTTGTAAACCCCTATTTTGAGTAAACTCTACTACAATTATATACAAAAAGTTCTAAACCCCCGTTTTGATTAAACTCTACTATAAGTATATACAAAAAATTGTAAACCCCCGTTTTGAGTAACTTTACTATAATTTTATATATAAAAAGTTGTAAACCCCCATTTTGAGTAAACTTTACTAGAATTAGATACAAAAAAGTTGTAAACCCCTATTTTGAGTCAACTCTACTACAATTATATACAAAAGCTGTAAACCCCCATTTTGAGTAAACTCTACTATAATTTTATATACAAAAAGCTGTAAACCCCTGTTTTGATCAAACTCTACTATAATTATCTATACAAAAAGTTGTAAACCCCCGTTTTGAGACAACACTACTGCAATTATATACAGAAAGTCTTAAACCCCATTTTTAAGTATACAAAAGTTGTAAACCCCCGTTTTGAGTAAACTCTACTATAATTACACACAAAAAGTTGTAAGCCCCCTTTTTGAGTAAACTCTACTATAATTTTATATACAAAAAGTTGTAAGCCCCGTATTGAGTAAACTCTGCTGGATATACAGAAACCCAAATCTGGATCCGATCCATAATTGGATCGTCAGATCTGATTGACAGCACTGAACGAGACACTCGATCATGCACAGCAGAAGCAACGAATTAAATTCACATGCGATTTTACCAAGATAAGATTCACATTATTAATTAATTAACTACAAGAGGGTCTAAAATTTACCCACCCGGAGAGAAGCCGTGATCTTTCAGATTTATATCCAAGCGACGACTGGTGGACATCGATCCCTCACTCGAACCGCCTCGAATATGCCTTCAAGAAAAACCTAGTTTTTCATCTTCCCAATGGATAAGACAAGAAAACAAAATTTCTCTCTTTTCAAAAAAATAACTGGCGTCTTTTTCCATCATAATTGGCGTTGGATTATGGTTCTATTTTGTGTTAGGAGAAACTCTCTTTGAATAAGAAAATAACTAATAATTTGAGAGTTTATCTTTTACACACAAATTTATCCTTTCCTTTTAGAAAAATAAAAACCTTTATCCAACAGGAAAACAAATTTTTTATTTATCCAATAAGAAAACTAATTCCTTATTTATAATTATTTAACACATAAATAATTACATTATCCAAATTATAATTAATTAGGAGAAAATTTCTTTTCCCAAAATCGAAAAAATATGGCGCCATTTTTATGCCATTTGGGATAATAGAAAATGTCTTTTATATATTATATATTATTTACCGAATAAATAATATCTACATATTAATTAAATAGACCAACTATTTAATTTATTCTCGATGCAAAATACGAGAATTTACTCACGTGTTAGGAGCCAACTTCAGAATTTACTCCTAAAGATCGCCTCGAGCCAACTTGTGATTTAATAAGATTTCTCAATTTCAGAATTATATAAGATATGCAGATTAAATCGGTCCAGTCCTATATGACTACATCATATATAAATGGCCCACATAGATAACCAATATCGACGTTCCGAATAAGACGGTCACACCATAAAGTGTTCTGGGCGGATTAATGGTGGTTTAATAAATAGACCTCATACTTTGATTAAGTTCACCATGGCCTAATAGTTCAAGTGTATCACCAAAACTTAATCCTCACGTGTGACACACACTAAATTATATGGCTACATGATACGACTTGGTGTTTTCAGTAGTGTATTACTTATAAGCACGAAGAAAATAATAAGATGAGACTAAATTTGTCATTTATTAATTATAAAAACAATTACATAGATTGTCTTTCGGGCCCTACTTTCAACAATCTCCCACTTGCCCGTAAGGACAAACAACAATTTTCTTTCGGGCACTACATCCAACAATCTCCCACTTGCCCGTAAAGACAAGCAACAATTGATTTTAGAGCACCACACCCTTATGCTATCTATCCACAACATTCTCCCAATTGCTCTAAAGCAGATGAGACATATCTCCCAATTTCATACCTGCCAAGCGTTTATTAGTGACATTAGATGCCACGCGACTTGGTAAACTGATCAGCTAGGTAGTCGGCTCGAGGCGATCTTTAGGACCCAAACGTCATATTTCTACACGGTCTGTCTGATCAGGTGTACTTACTTTCAATATGCTTTTGACCTCTTGTGATTGCAAAAATCCTTTGCATAAGCTACCTCTAAACTATTTTCACAGTGAAGTGATATCGACTTACCCAAAAGTGGAATTACTATCAGATCAGCAATGAACCTTTCAAGCTATACTGCCTCTCTAGCTGATCCAGAAGCTGCTATGTATTTGACTTATAGAGTCAAATCGGCAATGCTTGATTGCTCCAGACTGTAGCCCCATCACAATGAGTAAACACTGAGCCCGAGATCGATTAACGATCATCCTTAATCTGACTGAAAGTCAGAATCAGTGTAGTCAACAATATTCAGGTTCACACCCGAATACACAAGCGTAAAATTCCTCATTCTCTAAAGGTACTTGAGGATGCACTATACTGCTTACCAACGCTTGAATCGAAGATTCGACTGTAATTGACTTTAAATAACCTGAATTTCTCTATCCAAAATAGAATTTATCCCATTATCTCTATATCCGAAGATTATTCCCTGAGGGTTTGGGTAGGAAACCTCTCGTTGAAAATTGCATACGAAAACGCATTATCATCTTAACCAATAAGATGGATAGGATACTACCAACAACTTGTTCTCACGAATTCGACTGAATCGATTTCGAAGAATATATTCCACTTCTCTAATTCAGAGAAGCTTGGCTTGTCAGTTCCTGACATCAGATAACACACCCATGTTGTTTCCAACTATTTCAGTGTTACCTTTCATTGACACTAACGCCTACTACTTTACCACTATTTTGATTCTCTGGCCTACAAAAGACTCATCAATATTCTAGTCAAGCCCACACATTTAAGACATGTGGCTTTTAATGACATAGAGGTTTGCTTTAATCCACCAATGGATACAAGCATAGGCAGTCAATCTGCCATTGGATTTGAGCTTAAACCCTTTCTGTTTCGAATGAATTCAAGCTCCGTTGTACGGCAAGAAACTTGCAGGGCATCACCCCTGTTAATCTTTCTGCTTTCATGGAGTCAAGCATGGTTGAGTGGTGAGAAAGTTTCAGGGCATCACCCCTTTTGAACTATCTACTTCTCAGGGAATTAACCCTGGACCACTTGGCTAGCTTGCTCTGAAAGTTAAACTTTCTCATTCATTCGTCTCTTCTACACGTAGATCCAATTACACTACTAGAATTTTCTAAATTTCCGAAGATTTTTTCCAACGAATTATGCTTGTCGGTAAATACCGACACTCTTTCGACAAGTTTCCAAGGAATACTTACCTCATAGAAATCTAGTCACCTTTCCGATGACTTACTGACAAAATTGTTTCGTCGGAAACTTGTCGTCGGAACATTGTTGCTATATTATCTATTTACCGACAAAATATCGTCGTCGGAAACTATTCGTTGGAAAGTTCGTAACTAAACATGTCAATAACCGAAAAGAAGTTTTTGTAGCTTATTTGTCGCAGACACCACAAATTTTCTGACACATTTCCGATGGGTATTCAAATTTTGTCGGAATTTCGTTGGAAACCATACTGAATATCTTTATTAAATTGAATGATTTTGAAAGGCAAACATATTGTTTGCTAGAAACGAACATGACATAAATTCATTGTAAATTTAACCGTTACGATTGCAAGATTTCAAGCACTTTATTACATCAATCATAAAAACATCCACGTTGAATGAAATGTTACTTAATGATAATTCGTTATGACATATACTTAATGAATGACTTAAAAAAGGTATACTTTTAAATGCAAATAAAACTTTCTTTGGTTTTGCATACTTTCATCAATTTTTCATCGGAAACTAGTCAGAAAATTTACTATGTTTTCCTTTGAAACATAAATATTTGTCAGAATATCGTCAGAGAATACATTTCTGTATAAAATTCAACAATAGAAAATAAATTATTTCTTAATTAGTAGACCAAAATCAATTCGCTCTGAATCGAGATAATGGATTGCAAGAATTCAAGGAGAACATTAAATGTAGTATTACATATAATAAGACATATATGTATGATCAATTGTAAGATAAACGTAATGGGTTGTCAATTAATGATAACATAGTTTTTTATGGTTATGCATACTAATATACCTATAACTAGTCGTAACAACTTAGAGTTATATTAAATCTAGTTGTAGCGTGCAATATCTAATTGTATAACTAAGGGAGCTGCTATTTGCCACATACTGAATTTAACATAATCTAGAATCGACATTTTGAGAGTCGGTGTTTTGAAATTTATCATTTTTTTATACACATAGCTCTATGTATGATTAATTATAACTACACTCAATTAGTTATATAAATGTTACCATTTGATTCTTAGGTTTTTCATACCACAACACCTATGGGTAATGATGCGTACTTTCCTTTTGTATAACTACATATACTCATATATACATTTATATTAGTAATGTATTGTATTCACAATTAAAGATGTCATTTTAAATATAAATCAAAATATTAATTATGTTTTATCAGTAACATAACATATTCTATAGAAAAACTACAAAAAATTGTTTAAATATATTTAAAAATCATTTCCAATATTATTTAGTAAATTTGTTTCAAAAGGTTCCGACAAAATTCCGATCAGATATGCAATTTTGTAGGAAACCCGTCAAAATATTTATTTCAATATTGGATGCATAATCGCGCAGTTTGCTTACACGAATATATGTAAAGCTGAATTAACCTAAATCTTACATAGAGCCTCAGTCATATCCTTGCCATCTCAAAGTCAAAATAGAGCTCCCCCGCTGCCCTTCAAATGCATTAGCGTTCCTCGCGTCCGTAACAGGAGTGTAGGAAAGGTGAAAATTGGTGAAGAGAATGGAATCCAAGGAAACATATGGAATGAAGAGAATGAATGCAAGTCATATTTCACTTTAATTTATGTTCAATTTAACCGTGTACACGATTGCTAATAATTCTTCTACCTTCACTTGATTGTGTGATGGGTTCACTTGATTGTTATGCATCTGTCTGTTGTTTGTATTTGGATGATTTGAAAGATGAAATTTGTTCTGAGATTCATATGGAATGTGGGATTTTCAGGTGACGACATCAATGAGGAGGCAGAAGTAGAAAACATGGATGAATTTATTGGAGAGAATGGTAAGTTCACTGTCATTTATCAATGAGCAACTTGGTGTGCTTGTGTCTTGATGGTTTGAAAGCTGAAATTTGCTTAAGGGTATTGTTGGCTTCATTTTCAGTAAGCTAATAGTTTGTAATTCGCAAGAATGTTATGTAATTCTTGCGCATTTTCTTTTGGAAATTAATAATATTTTAAATTCACAGGACTTTTTGTTGTTCATAGGGTAAATAAGAAGAGCCATTTCTCATTTGTTTGGTTGACTTAATTCATTTTATGAGTTATTTAATTAAGGCTTAATTGGTTAGTGTGGTATGTAAGTGTTAAATAAAAAAGATGAGAGCTTTACATGGATTGTGCTTCAATGGTGAAGCTGGTTATATTAATTTATTTGATGTTGTCTTTATTATGTTACAGAACACTTTGCTTCTTGCTCAATGTTATTAGATTCCCTCCTAAAAATGTGTAATATCATGTGGTTGATATCCAGTACACCTGTCATCCAGCAAAGTCCGCATACTTGTATATTGCTAGGTCCACTTCTTGGTTCCCCTTCTTCCTAAACATCAGCCCTTCCTAAACATTTTTTATTTTTTTTTACAATTATACTATCTAGAATACATTGATTCCAACTTGAACCATTTTGTATTTTTGAAACAGATGGAAATGTTCTTGATAGATATAGTGAATAGGCTTCAAGTTTGAATGTTGTTTACCTGCTAAAATCGTTCAAACCAATATTTTGACATAGACGGATAAGTGTTGAAAAGTTCTGATTGAAATTCCTTATGTAGTAGACTATTATTATGGGGCATAAAAGTATATCCTTACCGTAGGAATGGTTTTTAGGGATATGGTTATGCTATTTAAGAAGTGCTGCGAACAAACCTATACCTGCCATTTTTTACTTCTCCATTAGCTAAATCTATCATTTACCCCAGTGAATCCCCACGTTGCTTGTGTTGGAAGTAGCACCCGAAAGACAATTATGTAATTGTTTTTATAATTAATAAATGACAGATTTATTCTCATCTTATTGTTTGCTTCGTGCTTGTAAGAAATACACTACTGAAAACCCAAAGTCGTATCATATGTTGTATAAATATGGCCTACAAGGGATCAACAATGTCAAAAACGATAACAAAACGCAGGAAAAAATTTTGCAGAAATTTGATAACTTGATATGAACGTAGAATCGTGATGAACACTTTCCTACAAAAGTTATTTGCCCCTTACAGAATGCCTAGGGTGTCACAAATACTTTTGTGAGATAAGACTACGTTTTCCCTTCATATTTAGGCACCAAAAATATGAAGAATGCTCTTGGAGATAGTATATAAATGTTTGAACTCTCAAAGATGAATGTGCTATCTTTCTTGTAATCTCTTACGTTTAAAGCACTTTAAATGATCATATATATTGGTGGAAAACGACCTATTTTATGTATGCAACCTTTGGAAACAAGGTGCATACAAAAAACAGTTGAAAAGAGTGAAAAAACACATCACTTCAGAATTTGGACCCAAAGCGGCGCTGTGTGGCCACTGAAAGCCAAAAAACCGACCAAACTCTCTGTTCAAATTTATACACAGAAAAACCCCACAGGCGGCCGCCTGTCACCTGTTTTTCCCAAACACAGATTTTGGTCCTTTAAGTGGATTTTCAGTCATTTAAGCGATTTTCCCGAACTATACTTGATCATTTAAATCCGTAAACTCGTAAATACTTATATGAGCATACACTCCGTATCTCCAAACTCATTTATAGCATTCCGAGTTCACCCATCTTTGTACCAAACCCCGATTACAATAAATGTACATGGTAACACTTAAATTACCAACAATCCTCCCCATTTAAGTGTAATCCTTGGTTTAGTTGAAAAGCAAGTCAAAACACAACAACTCATGCATCAATGATAATGTCACGAAGATTGAATTATCATCTAGTAATGTTACACATTTCAAATATTCGAGTATCGGGGTGTGTCTAAGCATTGAACCCCTTTACACGCTTTTGAATACATGAAGATAACATACACATGAGTTAATGTAACTCCAAAAGCTTATTCTTGACACTAATTGTTCAGGCTTGTGTCCATATCCATTCATGAGCATATAGAAAGCCAACCTAGAACTTTCTTGAAGCGGCCAAACTTCATACTCATATATGTGAATCTTTCTAATCATGTACACGAAACACTTTTCCAAAAGATATCACTACACACAATGTAATGCACATACTTTCGGGACTTTTTCATGTGCCAAATCTTGAGAATGGGCCTTCCACATTGAATTACGCCTATGGCGTTGTACCATAAGGAATTGGGTATCCCACCCCAAAGATTTAATGGGTTTTACACATCCCGATAACAAACTTTTACCAAGTTTCAAGTCAATCTATATTTGGTCAAACAAGATTGACTAAATCATGAGTACTCTTTGAACAACCACCATCATCCTTTGAGTTATAAACTCACAATCCAAACACATTGGATAACTAGGATGAACTTGGTTATTAATTGCAAGGAATTCGAACTTCTAAGTCATCAACAAAGAAATCCAACTCCATAGTCCAACCGGAAATTTATGCACTTAGAAGCTCATAAATGATACTTCATCCTAGCACAAATTACTAGTTAACCGAGGATTCTTCTAAACCGAAGGAATCTCATTTTACTATAGAGTTTAAACCTCCCATGTATCAGTAGTTTAAAGCCTTGATGACAATACCGTCCAATTATGAACAACATGATTTGGTTAATACCAAAATCAACATGTCAACAATGTAAACTACTACATCACCTTATATTCCAAGGCAAATCCAATCTTTTGTAGATCGAGCATGTTTCACTTTTAGTATCATGAATAGATACTAAACCAAAACAAAACACCAAACATGTATTCAACATACATCAAAGGACAAAGTCACTTCCTTAGACATCAAACATATATAAGACATATAAAGTATAAAACATATGTAAGATTTGAATAGTTACGAACAAGGTATTACAAACAACTTTAAATTAAACTAATCTTCAAGCTAAGATGTCTACCAAGTTTAATTAGCACCTTGAACCAAAATAGCATATACACTCCTATAGCATAGCAACATCTTATATGCATATAAGTATCACTTAAGCATACCAATAAACATACATGTAAAATTATTTCAAATCATACAAACCATGTACAACTAATGTTTAAACTATATATTTCCAAGAACCAAAGGATATACTTAAATCTCTTAACAATGACAACCTTGACTCCTTTTCATGAATGTCACGGATCAACAATCCACCGGTTCAAAACTTCAAAACGAGTTGATCCTTACACTCACAATTTTCCAAACCGAGTCAAAACTCAAAACAACATTTTATTAGTTGTTTCACCAAGACTTAGTTTCTTGTCATTATTCTATCCTTCGTTTGATCTTACATACTAGGCATTCAACCTAGTAAAACAAGTTTTCCGTAAATCTAAATTTCTTTAGATTTGCAAACTCTTCATTACAAGTGTTCTATCAAAGATAGACATTTAAAAACATTATCTCTTCAACATGATTTCCATCTATTTGTACCATTAGAAAACATCTAACTACAATAGACATCAAGCTTTCCAAGAGATAACACTTGATTCATCCCAACATTAGTTATACACAAACACTTAAAATTTCTAAACATTAACATGATTTTATCACCAAGATCAATGAACATTAAACATTAAACACGCAGCAAGTTTCATCATTGATTCAATCATGTCTAGAAAAATCAAGCCAAACAACATATATGAATAATCAAATAACATCCAAGAACAAAACTAGACACTACAATCAAATTTTATATTGATTGTAGTTATTATTCTTGGACACCACAAACTTTCATGAAATAATGTAAATAAACATACATACCATTCATCCGTAGTCATAGCAACATCACAAAGCAATTTTACAAAGTCATTCCAATGAACTTTTACTTACCAAAAGATTATAATCGACTTTGCATCAATCAAAAAACCGCAGTAACTTCTCAGAATTTCTGACAACTGTCAACATCGAACCAGACCGCAAACTTGATATCACTGCGATCCTCGTCTCGCCACGATTCTAATGGTATCTCGGATTTTCAAACCGATTCTGAATCAAGAGTTATGCCCAAAATACTAGGACACAACCTTTGATCAAGTCTGCCATCTTCAAAAGTTCACTCCCTCGAACTCTTCCTTTCGAAACCGACATTGTAAACTAAATAACTTTTGTAGATTGTTGTATAAATATGGCTTACAAGGGATCAACAATGTCAAAAACGATAACAAAACGCAGCAAAAATTTTTGCAGAAATTTGATAACTTGATATGAACGTAGAATCGTGATTAACACTTTCCTACAAAAGTTATTTGCCCCTTACAGAATGCC
This sequence comes from Gentiana macrophylla, assembly GCA_026214975.1. Lineage (NCBI taxonomy): Eukaryota > Viridiplantae > Streptophyta > Magnoliopsida > Gentianales > Gentianaceae > Gentiana > Gentiana macrophylla. Next base: position 65,780,183 of record CM047809.1, read on the forward strand.
TAGGGTGTCACAAATACTTTTGTGAGATAAGACTACGTTTTCCCTTCATATTTAGGCACCAAAAATATGAAGAATGCTCTTGGAGATAGTATATAAATGTTTGAACTCTCAAAGATGAATGTGCTATCTTTCTTGTAATCTCTTACGTTTAAAGCACTTTAAATGATCATATATATTGGTGGAAAACGACCTATTTTATGTATGCAACCTTTGGAAACAAGGTGCATACAAAAAAGCGATTGAAAAGAGTGAAAAACACATCACTTGAATTTAGGGCCCACGCGGGCGCTGTGGGCCACTGAAAGCCAAAAAAACCGACCAAACTCTCTGTTCAAATTTATACAGAGAAAAACCCCACAAAGGGAGTGTGTGGTGACAAAGACGACACTTTGTCACTGTTTTTCCCAAACACGATTTTGGTCCTTTAAGTGGATTTTCGATCATTTAAGCGATTTTCCCGAACTATACTTGATCATTTAAATCCGTAAACTCGTAAATACTTATATGAGCATACACTCCGTATCTCCAAACTCATTTATAGCATTCCGAGTTCACCCATCTTTGTACCAAACCCCGATTACAATAAATGTACATGGTAACACTTAAATTACCAACATCATATGTAGCCATATAACATAGTGTGTGATGCACGCGAGGATTAAGTTTATGGTGATACACTTGAAATGTTAGTCCGTGGTGAACTTAAGCAAAGTATAGGGTCTATTGATTAAACCACCATTAATGCGCCCAGAACACTTTATGGTGTGACCGTCTTATCCGGACCGTCGGCATTGGTTGTCTAAGTGGGGCATTTATATATGATGTAGTCATATAGGGCTGGACCGATTTAATCCATATTTCTCATATATTCCGTGATTGAGAAATATCATTAAATCACAAGATGATCATATATGGATTAACCTTAATCTGAAATGATTACTGACTCATACTTGTTTCAGGATAGGGTTTGATGTGTTCGATAAGGATCGCTAAGAGGCGCGGTCCGAATCACTTTCACGATGGAACTATTCTGGAATGAGTGAGAAGTGTGTGTCTCACAGATATGGAATCCATTCCTTCCTGCGGGAAGTGTAAAGGCAATCCCCTTATTTGTTAATCCTAGAAACTGATCGATCTTCGGAGTTCGTATTGGTTATGAACTAATTGATCACTATTGGGTTAATGGTAAATAAGGATGAGATGTATTGAAGAATGTTTACGAAAATAATCCTGCTTCATTACGGATAGTCTATGGATGGTTAGTTTATATGTAACGATTATATCAATTGACACTTATCGACTTGACTCAACGTTTTGAGAATAAGTTATATCTATACGATAGAGTTCAGTTTCGGATGTATGTTGGCGTAAATCCGGAATTAATAAGTTTAGTGGAAATATTCTGTTCGATGAATGTTTTATTCAATTTATTGTAGCTACTGGTTATAGGTCCAAGGTCCCCGGGTTGGCTCCTAACACGCGAGTGTTTTCTCTTTTTATGAAACATCGAGATTAAATTAAATAGTCGGTCTAGTTAATGAATATGCAATATTATTTATTTGGTAAATAATATGTAAAATAGAAAAGAAATTTTCTATTAAAATTAATGATAAATGGCGCCACATATGTGATAATTTAGGAAAAGAAATTTTTCTAGATTATGTCACATGTGTAGTTAATTAATTATCTATTTGTTGGATAATTAATGAAAAATAAAGAGATTGATTTTTTGGAAATTATCTCTTATTTTTGTAGCAAAAATATCTTTTCCTTCTGGAAATAGGTAATTTTATTGTGAAAAGGATAACTCTCTCTTGACTAGTTATTTTCCTACATAAAGAGAGTTCCTCCTAACACAATTGAGATTACAAAATTGCGCCACATCTAAATTAAAAGGAATAAAAATTAGTTTCTTGCCTTAGTCATTAAGAGAAGAAAAACCTAAGGTTTTTGTTGTGCATATTCGAGGAGGTTCTACGGCGAGGATCGACGTCCACCAGTCGTCGCTAGGAGATACAATCCGGAAGATTGTGGCTTCCCTTATGTTGATTTATCGTCTCTCTCCAGTTTGGGTAAATCTACTAACCTTCTCGTAGGATTAATTAGTTATGTCTCATATCGTAAATCGCATAAGCTTCCGCTGTGCTAAGATCGAGTGTCTCGATCGGTGCTACTACTCCTAGCATATGCATACATGTAGATAATTAATCATGATATTGATTAGGCATGTATGAGACGTAATTAATTTAGATTAATTTAGGTAATTGATTAAATTAATTAAAACGAACGGAATTTTATCGGGATATAAAATTCACATGATAAAATAAAATTTTCTCGGTAAATTTATTTTCGGATCTAAAAATCAATCGTGATTTTTTATTATATAGTGACTATATAAAAGAATTTTAATAATTAAAAAAATTGGAAATTACGGAAATGTGGGACACCAACTGAGCAAAAGGTTCCAAAATTGGTTCGAGCGGTCAACAGGGCTTTGGCTCAACTCGACTTGTCCATCCAAGTACGGGGTTAGCCACGGGGGTCCGGCAAGGTCAAGCTATCCGGCGAGCTGAGGCTCAATGGGGAAACCTTACCCGATATGAACCAACGACGAGGATGGATCGGCTTAGCCAATCCCGACACCGTTCGGTGAACTCGGTTAAAGCTCAGCCAGGGTTTAATACCGATAAGTTGGTGATTGCCTTTCAAGATTTATTGTTTTCAAATTATTGAGATAAAATTCTATGATCCTAAAATTTTATCATGACTAATTAGAACTTTAAAATTCTTTTGTGAATTTTAGTTGTGTAGTGTCTACACAAGAAATTTCTAAATATTCGAAAAATTGGAAAATCATGAATACAATGTCTCTAGTTAGACGATATTTGGAACCGACAAACTAGTGGGAGTTTTAAATTTTATGATTTATTATTTTTTGAATTATTATAAAATTCATAATGGCCTAATTTATTGTGATTATAAAATTCTTGGTGAATTTTAATTGTGTAGCGTCTACACGAGGAATTTTAATAAATCCATAAAATTTGAAAATTGTGAATAAGTGACACTAGTTAGACGGTATTTGGAACCGATGAACTAGTGGGAGGATAAATTTAAATATTCATGATTTGTTTTTCGGATACTTAAAAAATTCTGAAAATCTTAATGAGACTACCTAATTTTCAAAATAACGAGTAGGAGCGGGAAAGGTGACAACCGACCCTACGTTCTCTACTATTGACACAAGCATGTGAGAGTATGGTGACACCTCGTGCCACTTTGATTTCGGCTCCCTGAGGGTGGCTTTCACCGCTATCAAAATACAAGGCTTGGTCTCCGAAATGATAGGGATTTGGGTACTCATCGTGTCACTGACCGACCCTGAGGCGGCATACTCGGGCGTACTTTAAGATCTGAAATAGTAGGTAACACTCTAAGGGATATTTTAGGAAATATCTTGGCTGAAAAAGGAAGGCAATCAGCAATTAAATAGAGATGTCCGATTCTCGGTTAGTTGTTGAGAGAGATTGTCTCAATTTAATCGTCACCACTTTGACCTACCCTATGGCGGCACTGTAGGTGTGAGATTAAATCCTTGGAATGGTAGGATAAACTGCATGCATGAGGTCACATTTATTATTCCTAAAATTATTATATGTTGTGGTGTATGATTTGATTTATATTTCTGTCATAAATTATTTTATAGCTACATATCATCTCAAGGTATCTAAATTGCTAAACACGATAAACTGACTAGTAACAAATTTGTAAAAGTGAAAAAGTAACAAGAACGTTGAACTCAATAATCGAGAATGCAAGTTAATTTTTCGGAAGAGGATGTTCCTTTTAAGCCTTCAAACTTACGTGACATTGATAAGAATGTCACTGCTGTCAGTTGTGTTGAACGAGAGACAAAACAAAATTAGTTCAAAGTTGACGAGAATGAGTTGGTATCAATCTCATTAGGCATCCCACAGTTCACGAGTAGGGCCTACTCAAATGAACTGCTAGTTCACGGCCATTTCCTTTAAAGAAAGCCAAGAATGGGAAGGAAAATGTCTACAAGTATAAGTCATCTAAACTAAATAAGTTAAAGGCTAAACCGAAATATTAATAAAAGAAAGTATAGGATAAGGAAAGTGATTTCGGATCACTAACCTATGAATCCTTAGCGATTTTCTTAACCGAGTAATTTGACTCGAAAGCTAAGTTATTTTGGAAGAACAAGGTAGTTGGGCATTCATGATGAAGAGTAGACAACTGACAGTCATTTATGCTAAGATAGTTGGAGTGATATAAGGAAATAAATTTCAAATTTTAATCCTTGAATATCAAAGAAATATAATTTCTGTTTTCATATTCGTTGGAACAAATAGATTCACTTTCACATCGATAACTCAGTGGCCTTAAAGAAAATGAACGTGACATTTGTATACGATTCTGAGACTCATACTTTTGTCTGATAAAGTAAAAACCACTAAGTAATGCTGAAAAGGTATATATAACAAATCATAAATTGTTAAGACAAATGGTTTCCGTATTTAGATAAACGATTCTTCAGCATCTATTTATTAGTGCATATATCCTGGAGATAAGATCGAAGGCTGGCTAAGGGTGATTCCTAACTCCCAGTCTAAGAACACTATCACAAAGGAAAAACGACTAAGTAACCTTTCAATTTGGAAAGGATAATAGAGCTGAAGAAGTATCACAGCTTGTTCATATTGACCTTTGGGTTCTTATGAAGGTACAAGCTAGTGTAAGCTTTTGAGTGGCTGACACTATGTTTGATTACTACTCAAAACACTGATTAGTTTACCTGAATATTTGGAGTAATCTCTGATATTAACAGAGATAAGAGTACTCAATGTTCAGATATGGGCTATAGCATAGTTTTGGCACTGATGCTTGGCCTACCTCCGGGTGAAACGATTTCACTGAAAAGATAAACCATGTATTGTCTTATATAGTTATTGATATGCTACATTACACTGCTTAACTCGATTACGATATCGATTGCAAAATAACGGTTTACATTATTTTGTAATACCGGGAAGTCTACCTTGAAGATGCTTATGAATTTATGGATAAAGAGTGAATAACATTTACTCCACTTCCGCAAATAAAGGCATTTAGCACTAGTGCTTGAAGGTAGGACTGGAGATTTTGCATACACGTTCAGAAAGTTACTGTTCGTGAAATATCTTGGTGCAATGAGTAAAGGTTTGTTATAATATTATTAAGATCGGATAGTGACGGTTACACAGTTACATCCTTTCTGAAAGATTGTTTACATAACAGCCTTAGTCCTTGAAGTACGGTTACTCAAGGAGTTACTATCTGATTTAATCAGACCACATCTAACATTGATTGTTGGGGATTATGTTGATTAATACTACTGATCTAGATCAGAATGTCAATCCACCCAAATGTAGTGGGAGTATGGTTTAACCATTGACCCACTGTGATCATGCAGACCTTACAGCTACCAGGGGTGATTGATCACCTATGGTCTTTAGGGAAGACTGTATATGATTCTGAAAATAGGAGGTTGGTTTAAAGCCATAAACCAGTATATGGGGTTTTGGTACTCCAGTTCTGTTAACGATCTTTTAGAGCCACCTGAGTGTCTCAGGCCCAGTGGGAGTAATTGGATCTACATGATGAGAAGGAATGGAAAGTTTATCTTTCAAGGAAAAGCCAAGTGCTCTAGGGGTAATTCCCTGAGAAGTGGATAGTTTAAAAGGGGTGATGCCCTAAAACTCTCTCATCACTCAGCCTTGCCTGACTCCCTAGAAAGCAGAATGATTACCAGGGGTGATGCCCTGAAACTTTCTTGCCATTCAATGGAGCTTAGATTCATTCGGAATGGAAGGGTTTTAGCTTAAATGCAATGGCAGATTGACTGACTATGCTTATATCCATTGATAGATTAAAGCAAACCTCCATGTCATTTCTTGCACATGTTTTGGAATGTGTGGGCTTGACCAGAATATTGACGAGTCTTTTGTAGATTGGAGAATAAATATTTGTAAAATAGTACATGTTAGTGTTAATAAAAGATAACACTGCAACAGTTGGAAACAACATGGGTGTGTAATCTGATGTCAAAAACGGATGAGCCAAAGCTTCTCTGAACCAGAAAAGTGGGCTATATTCTTAGAATTTGATTCGGTCGAATTCATGAGAACAAGTTGTTGGCAATATCCCATCCATCTTATTGGTTAAAGATGATAATGCATTTTCGAATGCAGAATTCAACGAGAGGTTTCCTACCCAACCCCCGACGGAATAATTCTCTTAGTCTTCGGATATAGAGAAAATGGGATAGATTCTCTTTTGGATAGAGAAAGTCAGGTTATTAAAAGTCAATAAACGTCGAGTCTTGGATTCGGACGTTGAAAGCAGTATAGTGCATCCTCATGTATCTTGAGAGAACGAGGAATGGTGTGCTTGTCCATTCGGGTGCAAACCTGAGTGTCGTTGACTACACTGATTCTTTTTCTTTGTCGGATTAAAGATGATCGTGAATCAATCTCAGACTCAGTGTTTACTCATAGTGATGGAGCTATATAATGCGGAGCAATCCAAAGATCGCCAATTCGACACTGTTGGTCGAATATATAGCAGCTTTTGGAGCAGCTAAAGAGGCAGTGTGGCTTGAGAAGTTCTTTGTTGGATCCAGAAGTAATTCCAGGTCTCGATGAGCCGATATCATTTTACTGTGAATACAGTTGAGAGGCAGCTCATGCAAATGATCTTCGCAATCACAAGAGGTCAAAAGCATATTGAGAGAGAGTTTACCACCTGGTCAGACAGATCGTGCAAACAGGTGACGTATCGGTCCTAAAAGATCGCCTCGAGCTGACAACCTAGCTGATCAGATTACCAAGTCGTGTGGCATCTAATGTCATTGATAAACGCTTGGCGGGTATGAACTTAGGAGATATGTCTCATATGCTTTAGAGCAAGTGAGAGAATTTTGTGGATAGAAAGAATAAGGGTGTGGTGCTCTAAAAACAATCATTGCTTGTCTTTACGGGCAAGTGGGAGATTGTTAGATATAGTGTGCCCGAAAGACAATTGTTGCTTGTTCTTACGGGCAAGTGGGAGATTGTTGGAAGTAGCACCCGGAAGACAATTTATGTAATTGTTTTTATAATTAATAAATGACAGATTTATCCTTATCTTATTGTTTGCTTCGTGCTTGTAAGCAATACACTACTGAAAACCCTAAGTCGTATCATATGTAGCCATATAACTTAGTGTGTGAAATGTTAGTCCGTGGTGAACTTAATCAAAGTATGAGGTCTATTGATTAAACCACCATTAATGCCCCCCGAACACTTTTTGGTCTGACCGTCTTATCCGGACCGTCGGCATTGGTTGTCTAAGTGGGGCAATTATATATGATGTAGTCATATAGGACTGAACCAATTTAATCCTTATTTCTCATATAATTTCGTGATTGAGAAATCTCATTAAACCACAAGATGATCATATATGGATTAACCTTAATCCTGAAGAGATTACAGACTCCTACTTGTTTCAGGATAGGGTTTTATGTGTTCGTTAAGGGTCGCTATAAGGCACGGTCCGAATCATATTCACGTTGGCACTATTCTGGAATGATTGAAAAGTGCGTGTCTCACAGATATAGAATTCATTCATTCCTGCGGGAAGTAGAAAGACAATCCCCTTATTTGTTAATCTTAGAAACTGATCGATCCGCAGAGTTCGTATTGGTTACGAACTAATTGATCACTAGTGGATTAATGGTAAATAAGATGAGATGTATTGAAGAAGGTTTACGAAAATAATCCCGCTTCATTACGGATAGTCTATGAAGGGTTAGTTTATATGTAATGATTATATCAATGGACACTTATCGACTCGACTCGACGTTTTTAGAATAAGTCATATCTATAATCGATAGAGTTCAGTTTCGGATTTATGGTGGCGTAATTCCGGAATTAATAAGTTGAGTGGAAATATTCTGTTCGATGAATGTTTTATTCAATTTATTGTAGCTACTGGTTATAGGTCCATGGTCCCCGGGTTTGCTCCTAAAACGCGAGTGTTTTCTCATTTTATGGAACCTCGAGATTAAATTAAATAGTTAGTCGATTTAATGAATATGCTATATTATTTATTTGGTAAATAATATGTAAAATATAAAAGACATTTTATATTAAAATTAATGATAAAATGGCGCCACATATGTGATAATTTAGGAAAAGAATTTTTTCTAGATTATGTCACATGTGTAGTTAATTAATTATCTATTTGTTGGATAATTAATGATAAAATAAAGAGATTGATTTTTTTGGAATTATCTCTTATTTTTGTAGCAAAAATATCTTTGCCTTATGGGAATAGATAATTGTAGTGTGAAAAGGATAACTCTCTCTTGACTAGTTATTTTCCTATATAAAGAGAGTTCCTCCCAACACAATTGATATTACAAAATTGCGCCGCATCTAAATTAAAAGGAAGAAAATTAGTTTCTTGCCTTAGTCATTAAGAGAAGAATAACCTAGGGTTTTTAATGTGCATATTCGAGGAGGTTCTACGGCGAGGATCGACGTCCACCAGTCGTCGCTAGGAGATACAATCCGGCAGATTGTGGCTTCCCTTATGTCAATTTATCGTCTCTCTCCGGTTTGGGTAAATCTACTAACCTTCTCGTAGGATTAATTAGTTATGTCTCATATCGTAAATCGTATGCTTCATTTGTCTTTAAGATCGATTGTATCTCGATCGGTGCTACTACTCCTAGCAGCTTGAATGTTGGATATACCATTTGAACAATTACACGTAAAAAATAAATAAATGTATTGATACATTAAATTTTAAATTGTTTTATGTTAAACTTTTATATATATATATATATATATACATATATATATATATATATACATATATATATATATGTGGTATGATAAATATATTTAAATATTTATTATTTTTGAAACATTATATATATTTAAATATGCATTCTTTTTTCTTTTTATCTATATGCATGCAACAGGTTTATCGATATAATACAGTCATTAACACAACTAATTATAAAATTTAAAGTGCATATACACTAATTTGTAAGATTAGTGATTAATTCATAATTATGTGATTAATTTTGCCAAATTCATAGTTATGAGACTAATTTTACCACACCACCTAACTTATGTGACCAGTTTTACAATTTTACCTACTCAAAACGTCCTAGCGTTTAAAAGTGGGTCAAAATTAACAATTGATAAACTTAGGACCCTTTAAGCAACTTGAACGGTATAAAACTGTAAGTTGCAAGTATATATATATATATATATATATATATATATATATATATATATATATATATACCCTGCATATGAAGACAATGAGGCCGGACACGTGTCACATTCTCAGGCCATCGAGGGGTGAACACATATTTTTTTACACGTGTTAGCTGCTTGTTAAAAGCAAGGCTGAATTACAAAAAAATAATAATCAGTATTCTATGTACCACAAGAACCTCCGTAATGAAACCGGTGGCTTAAAACTGAAAAGTCTGATGCCTGCTAAAAATTCTTTGATTTCTTAAAGAATTATTTTTACTCTTCATGTGGGCGTTAAAGGATGTATTTTTAAGCTTTTAGTCCATTCTTCCTATTTTGCAGAGAGTCGTTGTGCTTTTCCTGTGTTGACAAGAGCTTCGTTTGTAAAAGGAAGTTCACATTAAAAAAATGGTACATACCTCATTTCAGTGTCCTTTCTGTAATTTGTTGGGGTTTAATTATTAAGCTGGAAGTCTTGTTTCGTTTGGAATTTTGATAAGTAATACCTTATACATTACTTCTCAGCCAGTTTGGTCTGTTTAAAAAATGAAAACTAAAGGTAAGATAAACCAAGGCATATATGTAGTCTTAACAGTGGTATATGTGATGATGGGACTTCTAATGAACAAAACACCCCGTCCATATGTTGTATCTAATGATAATGAAATTTGTCTTTACTTTCACTTAAAGATATTATTTGATGAAATTGCATTTCAGCTGATGAACATATGGACCAGCCAACACGTATATGTTTGGCTCTATGCCACTATGATTTTGTCCATCCACATCTTGTGGGGTCCATTCTCCAATCCAGTTTATGTTTCAAGGAAAATCATGGGTTTCAGTGCATTGTTGGTGTGTCAGAGATATATATAAAAAAATTAATGCATACTATTTGAAGCCGTTGCTTTGCGCCATGCAAAAGAAAGGCAATATATATATATATATATATATATATATATATTCAATGTTGATAGTAATAGTAGTACCTTTTTAGAAGGGACACTAACATTCCGCGAAGTGGAGTTTCTTAAAGTCCGACACCGCATCACCGTAAACGTCGGTTGCATAACCACGGCGAGCTTTGACGCAAGGTATGCATTGGTATTAAGAAGATGCAGGCGGAATCAAAAGCCAGCCAGCCTAGGCCTAGCTAGCATACTCCAAGTATTGAGTGAGTGGCAAAATTAGTAGCATAATGGATCCCAAATATCAAATGCAGGAATCTTGCACTTCTTTTTAAACTTTTTAGTTTTTTCACAAAATGTTGAAGAGAATAGTCTGCCGGGAAGAAAGTAGGAGTTGCAGCTTTTTTGTAGATGGGACTTAAGAAACTCAATTATTGATTTATTTATATAGATATGATTAAAAAAAATGTATTGATTTTCTAAAAAGTGTATTAGTTTTCGAAAAAGTGCATTGATATTCTAAAAAAAAGAATAAAAAAGTGTATAGATCTACATAAACGATATACATTACAGAAAAAATATAAAGTTAGAAAACGACATATAATACGGAACGGATATGTTAATAAAAAGATGTGTAACATCATATCACTTTATTTAAAAGGCTGTCACTTCCTTTTTCCAAGTTGGTTTGCAGACACACAACTATTTGCATTCCTCATCCAAGTTCAGAAGCCGAGCTCCTTACCTCCATCTCCAGATCCTCCGTCATAGTTAGGGATGGCAATGAGTACGGGTGGGTACGAGGTTTGTCTATATCCATACCCGACCAATAACAAAAAAATTGAACCCATACCCTACCCACATGGATATCCATGGGTTTATGGGTATCCACGGAGTTTATGTTAGGTGTAGTGCCCGAAAGACAATTTGTGTAATTATTTTTTATAACAGAATTTATCTCACCTTGTTACTTGCTTTGTGCTTGTAAGTAATACACTGCTGCAAATCCTAAGTATATCAATATGTAACCGCTTAACTCAGTGTATGGCATGCACATGAGGATTGAGTAAGTGGTGATATACTTAATCTGTTAGTCCGTGGTGAACTTAATCAGAGTTTAGGGTCTCTTGATTAAAACACCAATAATGCGCCCGAACACCTTAGGGTGTGATAGTCTTATCCGGATTTGTCGGTAGAGGTACCTCGTGGGGCATTTATATACGATGGCATTCATATAGGGGATGGACCGATTTAATCTGAATTTTCGATATAATTCCGTAATCGAGGAATCTTATTAAATCATTAGATGATCATATATGGATCAACCTTAATCCCGAGGTGATCACGGTGGTGCCGCTTGTCTCGGGGTAGTGTTTGATGTGTTAGTTACGGTTCACTTGAATAAGTGTTCCAAGCCACTTCGTTGGCACTATCCACGATGAGTGAGTAGTTACGATTTTCACGAGACATGGAATCCATTCCTTCCTGCGGGAAGTAGTAGAGACAATCCCCTTATTTGTTAGCCTAAGAAAGTGATCGATCCCGGGAGTTCACATTTGACTAATTAGCTACTAGTCAGATATGTGCACTAATTGATCATCAGGGGGTTAATGGTAAATAAGGATAAGATATTCTGTGTCGGGTTTACGGAGACATCCCACACAAAGTGGACAATCTATGGAGGCGTTAATCCGTATGTAGTGATTATATCAATGGACGCTTATCTACTCTATGGGTTGAGTGTAAGTATACATCTATAATTGGTCGAGTCCAGTTTCGGGTTTATGGTGACGTAATCCGGAATTAATAATTATATATATTTATTCTGTTCGATGAATATTGTATTTAATTATTGGATCTACTGGTTATAGGTCCATGGTCCCCAATGTGGCTTCTATAATTCGGGCTTAACTTGTTTATTTGGGCCTCAGAAATAATTAATTGGCTGGGCTAATTAATTGATATGTATGAATATTATTTAGTTGTGCTAAATAATATAATACACATAAAAGACATTTTATGTGGGCTTCTAAACCCTAGGGGTGGCGCCATTTTGGTCTTAATTAGCACAAGAATTAATTTTCTTGTGTTATGGAAAATAAAAGATATTCTTGTTATGTGATTGGTTGTATGACATGTTATTTGATTTCCTATTGGTCAATGACATGTCACAATTATTCATTAAGGAAAATTTATTTTTATTTTATTTAATTATTTATTTTTTTAATTAATTAAATTTGGAGACCAAGGATTTACTCTCCTATAAAAGGATAGTTATTCCAAGTGTAAAAACACACTTAAAATTTCGGCCATCACCAAAAGGGAAAGAGGAAAAAATAGTTTTCTAGTCTTGGGTTTTCTAGTCTTGGGTTTTTGGGTTTTTCTTGGTGTTGCATATCAAGGAGGTTCTTATATCAAGAATGGTGTCCACCTACCACCGTCTGGAGAACACATTGGAAGATCAAGGTTTCTCGTCCTAAGATCAAAGCTTCTCTTCCTACTATTGGTATGGTTTTACTAACCCCCTTGTCGTAATTAAATCCTTTGTTTATGTGTTATAATATATGAATCGTGATCCATCCGCCCCGTATAGATCTAATTTGTTTAGATCTGAGCTCCTACATCCTTCATGTGGTATCGGAGCCAGGTTCCACGATTTGTGTAGTTATAATCATAAATAAACGATTTAATGGAGTGGAATTGCATGTAAATAAAATTTTAATTTTTTATATGCATAGATAATGATTGGTTGTTGTGGTTGAAGAGATGGATTGGGGTTGGCACTGTTTACCCGTTAGATCTATTGTAAACTCATATAAATGAATAAAATTCGTTCATATAAGTATAGAAAATTATGTAATTTATTCCTTGTTGCAATTTTAATTTCCTAGAAGTAGATCTGTTTTGTTGCTGATTGATATTTCCGTTTTACCCGTTGATTGAACCATTGAAACGACAATCCCTCCGGTCAGAATTAAGATTAAAAGTTGAAGAATAATCCTTCAAAATTTGGGGTCGATCGGAGTCCGTCTCTATATCCGTTCGTTGCAATAAAGTGGCAGATGTAACAGAAAAACGAAGGATTCACAGAAACCCTATCTGTGACTTCCTCGAATTTCTGGAAGAGTTTGGACCATTGAAACGGAAATCCGACCAGTAAGATTAATAAAAATGGAGTTATTGACATGCCATAAAAATTCCAGGTGGATTGGGTTTCATCTCAATTCCCGATCGACCTCGGGAAGTCACTGATGCGCTGCTGTAAGAGACAGATTCAGCTGCAAGTTAGGCGGCTCACTGGAGAAAATGGACAAGTCAAGACTCCGATCCAACCGTCCATATTGAATCACGAGGAGTGAAGAACAGATCTGGAAAGTTTCGTCACGATCCAAGTTTTTTAGTTTACCGATCATCGAAGAATTTGAACAGCTGCAGATTATGTTAGAAAGTAGTAAACCCTAGTTAGGGTTTGGTTATTTATCTTCTAATAGGTTAGATACGGGGGTGCCAACGGTCCATCTCGGTGTTTATTTTCCGCACTAGAATACATGTTTAGATTGTATGAGTAGAACCGGAAAATTGCCATGACATGCATCATATCATGAATTCCACTCCATATGCATACATGTAAAAATTAATTCGAGGAATTAGTTAGGCAAGTATACAACACGCAATTAGTTTTAATTAATTGTTTGATATTAATTAGAAACTAATTAGGGTAAAAACCGAGGATCAAGGGTTTTGTCAATCGTCGAGGTTGAGTGATGGATTCTCGGTGAATCCCACTCTGCGAAAGCACAGGGAGTAAAATCCCGAAACCTCGTGGTTAAGGTGTTGGATTCTCTGTGAATTCCACCTTACCTAGACGAGATTTCGTTTTTGTATGTAGTGTCTACGTGAAAGTTTGATGTTTAAGGATTGGATAATCACGGGGAAGCATGGTTCGAAAATGGTCAAACCATGGATGGGTGGTCAACTGAGCCACGGCTCGATCGACTTAACCCTCTACGTGTGGCATTTGCACAGTGGTCCGGCAAGGCTGAGCCATCCGACGAGCCACTACGGCTCAACGAAGCTCCCCTAGGCTTGACCCGTCCGACGGCCACATATGTTCCAACGAATAGGTCGGGTGGGCTAGCCCACATTGTTGGTCCCTTGAAAAGGCTTTAGTTATGTTTAGTGTTGGTCCATTGGAAAGGCTAACACAAATTTAGAGGGGAGGGGGGGTGGGGTGAATAAACTTGTCACCAAAAAATTTTCCTGAACTGGAAGTACCCCAGGAACTGAGTTTTTTCCAAACTCAAACTGATGTTGAGCTCAGTTTTGTTCCTCTCCCTTAACTTGTGCGGAGTTCAGTTAACTCAACTGAGTATAAGTCAATACTGACTTATATTTAGTCTTGTTAACTGGTAGCGGATAAATTATAGCCTTTAACAACTAGTTAACTTAGTTTCATAGTGAAAACCAAATACATATAACTATAATAAAGTAAATGAATGCGTAAAGTAAATAAACAAGAATTATAGAGGTTCCAGGTGGTGTAATCATGTACGCCTCTCTTCCCCTGTGATGCGGAGGAAAATTCCCCGGTTACAAAGAGTCCTAAACTAATAGTCCTTGACTAATCCCTAGCTTCACTATCTAAACACTTGTAGAACAGGTGGGATTGCTGCTCTACAACTGTTTGAAACACTGGTCCTTGGAGGGTAGAATTGCCTCTTCACCAGCTCATCACAACCACAGTCTTCCTGACTGCACTCAACTGTCCTTCACACCTTCTTGGTGTTTTACAGTCTAAACCTTTGATAAAATCAAAGTTGAGACTTGAATCAATAACTATGATTCAATTGTGATTAGAGCTTTTCTTCTAGATAAATAAATTATGCACGGCTCTGAGTTTCTTCAAATGATAGATCTTGATTTTGCTTGAATGAGCTTGGACACTTGAAGAATTTCTTGATCTTGCAATTAAGTGCTCAGCAGGAATTTTGTCTGAAAATGGCTTTCCCCCTTAATTAGATCTTTCTTGACTAGATAGATTCTTTTTAATTCCTCTTGCTCTTTCTCACCACACCCTTTTTTGATGTTGTAGAGGTAGTCTATTTATAGGGGTTCATTCAACGTTCATCCTGCTTGAATCTTGTAACGGCTATATTTTGTGACCGTTCTGATTTGTCAGTAGTTCATCCAATAAAATAGCTTCCTTTATAACGTTCGACTGTACGATCAGTTTATTGAATGACTGCCACATAAAACTGAGTTTCCTTATCAGTTTTATGCTGAGTTTATCACTTGTCAGTTTCTTGACTGACTTGGAGCATTAACTGAGATTTTACTCTTCTTGAAATATCAGTACTCCAATTTTCATCTGATTATAATTGCCTTAATCAAAGTACACCATAACGAATTATCTTCTAAGAATTCAATGTCCTTATGATTTTAGGTCTTCATACAAGATCCATAAAGTCAGTCCAGGTCACCACAATCTTGCCTGAAGTCTAACTTTACAGTCTCGACTTGTAATATTCATAACTGAGTTTGAACCCTCAGTTCTTCAATCTTCAATAACTGAGTCTGTGACCCTCAGTTCTTCAGTCTTCATAGATAAGCCAACTGAGTCTGTGTCCCTCAGCGAACTTACCTTCTTCAGTTTCTTTGTAAACTCAGTTTCCTAGTTATCTCAGTTTTCTAGTTTTCTCAGTTCAAAACCTAGAACTATTACAGTGCTTGTCAGATTTAACCTATACAAATATCAGACTCTATTAAATCCTATACATTGATATCTAGACATATTTTTGCTTTGCACTATAACAGCTAGTTATGACACTTCATCAATGGGGTTAAGAACAATAACTGATTAAGTGATGAATCATCATCAAAACATAAATTTTATTTCCAACAATTTCCCCCTTTTTGATGATGTCAATACCCTCCTTAAAAGCAATGCAAAAAGATAAAACACAATACAGTAAATAACACAATGAACTGAGAAACTGAGAATTGGATAACTGAGTTATAAGATAGAGTAATAAAATACAACATAATAAAAAGAACTAGAAGATAGTTTCTTTTGATAGAGAAAGTTGATTATCATAATTTTCTGCAATATATCTCATAGCATCATTTGTTGCTGAGCTTTCAATTCCATGGATGCTTGCCCAAATGTTCCCTGATTCAGATAGATTGTGCTTCTTGAAAAATTTGTTTTTGAAAAGAACTGTGAAAGTGAAGACAGTTGCCCTTAATCTTTCATTCGTGGCTGTTCTCAGTAGATTTTTAACAAATTCAGGTTCAGCCTTTTCAATTTTCTCTGATTGTTTATCTATGATACCATCTGCTTCCCATTTCTTCAGTTTATTCCAATAGTGCATAAGCACCTTCTGCATGTGTAGGAACGATTCTAAAGATTCTTCTCTTGATACTCCTTCCCTTTCTGGTATGTGTCTAAATAAAATGTATAGTCGAGAATCCAAACCAACTCTCTTGTCAGTCGGTTCTGAGTATTTAACAATCAGCTCCATTTATTCATCAGTGAAATCTCTTCTTGCTTTCTTCAGTTCATTCAATTTTTCATCAACATTTGTAAGGACTTGTGGCATCTCACCTGCATGGACTTTTAAGGTATCCAAGCTTTCCCCCTTATTGGCATCATCTTTATGAATCAGACTCTTGATGAAAGCGTTCAATGTTTGTTGAGTTGATGCCAAAATGGTTTGAGCCACAACTGAGTCCTTCATGCCCTGTTCCATTAAGATCATTCTATCTACCAGATTGTTAAGAATAATTTCCCATCTATCTTGAGTTTCATCTCTTCTTGTATCATGCTCGATGGTTGTTTTCGAAGCTCAAGCAGGGTGTTCTGACAGTTATCATTGACGAAATCCATTTTCTTTTCAAGATTGCTTCTTTCATCTTTGCTGGCTTCTAAGGCATGTAGAACCTTTCCAAATAAGTTGTTATCGTCTTTCTGAATTCTGATTATCTCATTATGATAAAACTTAATGAGATCAACCTGAGTGGGTAAATCTGTTAAGCTTCCTGCTTGTTCTTCTTTTCCTTTGTTTGTCACAGCCTCAGTTAGTTTAACTTGCTTTAGAGGTGAGAGAACAACTTGCTTCAGTTTTTCTCTGTATTCAGCCGATTGTCTTCTTTCTTCAGATTGTTTCTTAGCTTCTTCCAAGCTTGATGGGTCAATGACTTTTGCAAGTGACAGATGTACATTGAATTCATCATCTGACTCTTCTCCAGGCATGTTTGCCACAGTTCTTGCTATTTCAAGTGTAGACTTGTCAATGGGAGATTGGTAACCTCCTTCTTGTTCTTTATCTTGCTGTGTTTCAGATATACTTTCATAACTTGAACTTTCACTGCTTTCACCAGAACTACTAGAATCATCATCAGTGTTATGTTCTGTTGCAGTTTCCTTTTCTTGTAGGGAGGCAAGAATCCCTTTTTGCAAGTTGGGATCTTCCTGAAAATCATCATCATCATCATCATCGTTCTTTTTGGATCTTCCACCAGCTGTGGCTTCCTTCCAATAACTGTTTCTGATCAGCGCATACCCTTGATTTAAGAACTCATCGGTATTGATTATCTCCGATAGATTTGTAATGTCGTATAAATCAAATACCCATTTCTCGGTAATTTCTATTTCTTCCTGTTGACTTCTTTGATTGGCAATGGAACTGAGTTTCCAAATTTGATATCTGCTCAATCGCTCATAATCAGCTGTCATTTGTTCTCCATGATCAGTTGTGGATTTAAATGGTGTGAGAGTGTCCTCTGATTCTCTTGTGATCTCTTGTTCTTCTTCTGGAATAGAGTCTTCAATTTACATGAGATCATCAGTTCTTGCAACATCATCAGTCTGCATAAGATCGGTTCTGCTGGTTCCTCCCTCAGCAGTGTCTGGGACGACTTATGTCTCTTTTTCAATAACAGAAACTGAGATTATCGGCTCAGTTTCCAAAACTTTCTCACTTACAAGTTCTTCAGCAACTTGTTTTTGACTAGGTTCAAGTTCTAATTCAGTAACATGAACTTGATTCATTGTATGCTCAGTAGGTTCTTCTTCGATTTCCTCATCCAAGTGAATAACCTTGGTTGATTTTTTTTCTGCTTCAGCCTCTTTTACCTCAGGGTGAGGAGCTGGAAATTCTTTTATTGTTTCCTTGTGTTCCAATCTGGGGGCAGATTCTTGAGAAGTAGACTTGGATCTTGAAAGCAACATGAGCATATTCAGCGTTGTTTCGTCAATCATTCTTTCATCACTGTCAGATTCTTCATCAACATGCTCAGTTCTCGTGGTCCTTTCTCACGAGTTTCAAACTTTCCTACGTATGATAGTTTCAACAACTTGTTCTTTGTTGACAACTTCAGTTTCCATTGTCACTTCTTTTTCTTGTGACTGTGTAGCTGGTTCTTGAATTGGTAATACTTCAGTTACCAAAACTAGAGTAGGCTCGGTGAGAGTAGCTTCAGTTCTTACTACTGGTGTTGGTGACACTTCTGTTGGTTTCTCAGTAACTTGATCAGTTATGCCTTTTTCTGTATCTTCCAACTATTTTCTTCTCTTCCTTAGATCTTCAATCTGTTCCAAAACTTCATCTCCAGTTGCAGGTTTCTTCGATTTCCTGCTTTTCTTCTTTTGAAGTTCAATTACAGATTTCTTGGCTTTCCTTTTTCCAGCTTTTTCTTCCTTAACAACAATCTTCCATCAGCAACTGGTGTTTCTTTTCTCTTTGTGATTCCAAAATGGTCAAGTATTATCTGGACTACCAAAGCAAGAGTTTTCTTGTGATAGAATCGACCCTTTTTGACATCAGTTTTCTTCTTTGGTAAGTCAATTGATTTAGCTGTCAATTGATCAAACAGATACCTAGGCCAATTGAAACTTTTTTCAAACCAAATCACATATAGCAAATCTAATTTTGCTCCAGATAGATTGCTAAAGTTTCATGCATTTCCAATTATGCAATTTGCTAACATCTTTGTGGGAAAATTAAATTCTGGCTTGAGTAAGCTTGTGCTCCCGGTCTGTGAGACAGCAGATTCTCCATTAATCGCTATATCTTTCCAAAGCTTCTCCTTTTGTTCCTCAGTCAGCTTGATGGCTGCTGATCCTCCGGATTTGTCAAACCCAAAGATTTCTGCAATTAGATCTTCGGTGACTATAATCTGCTTACCTTTGACGGTAGTGGTATAAGTAAGTGTGTCTTCTCCTTCAACAGTTGTACCTCCAAATTCGTAGAAGTCTCCAATGCTTTCTAGACATACACTTTTCAGATTAATGTTGAATACAGCATCCAAACCTTTAATTTTTCAGATTTTTTTTGCGATTGAATTGACTAGAGTTTGATCAATATACTTTGCAATATACTGGTCAAGAGATACGATCATTCCAGGTTCAACAAGAGTGAAAGTCATTCTTCTGCATTTAAATGAAAGTTTTGAAAATTTGAGATTCAGAGAGTAGATTCAAAATTTGAGCGTAAAGAATTGACTGCCAGGTAAAAGCGAGTTTCTTATCGTTTTATCTTTGAGATTATCACTTGTCGATTTCTTTGTGACTTGGAGCATTAATCGAGATTTTACTCTTCTTCAAATATCAAGTACTCAGTTTTCATCGATTATAATTGCCTTAATCAGTACACCATAACGAATTATCTTCTAAGAATTCAATGTCCTTATGATTTTAGGTCTTCATACAAGATCCATAAAGTCATCCAGTCACCACAATCTTGCTCGAAGTCTAACTTTATAGTCTTGACTTGTAATATTCATAATCGAGTTTGAACCTCGTTCATCAATCTTCAATAATCGAGTCTGTGACCTCAGTTCTTGATCTTCATAGATAAGCCAACCGAGTTTGTGTCCTCGGTGAACTTACCTTCTTTTTCTTTGTAAACTCAGTTTCTCTAGTTATCTCGCTTTTCTAGTTTTCTCGATTCAAAACCTAGAACTATTACGTGCTTATCCGATTTAACCTATACAAATATCGACTCTATTAAATCCTATACATTGATATCTAGACATCTTTTTGCTTTGCACTATAACAGCTAGGTATGACACTTCATCAATGGGGTTAAGAACAATAACTGATTAAGTAATGAATCATCATCAAAACATAAATTTTATTTCCAACAATTAGAGCGGGGTGGGGGGGGGGATGTGGGGGTGAATAAAATTAACACTTAAAAATTTTGGAGTTAACAAACTCAAAGAACTTCTTGAGTTGTCGATGGTCGATAGTCTACGATCGTTGAGTTTACTAAATTTGTGCAGTGGAATATATCAAAAATTAAGCCTTATTACTTGTTGTTAAAGTATGATACCAAGTATTAGATACTCAGTAGTGTATGTGTGTGATTCAGTTGCTAGATTCAGTAGATTGATGTGCTAAATATCCTAAATGCAGAATATAAATGCAGAAAGTAAGTAGGCAGATTTTATAGTGGTTCCAGGTGGTGTAATCCTGTCAGTCCACTCTTCTCCGGTGATGTTGGAGGTAATTCACTAGAGATTCTTGAGGTAGCTGTTACAAAAATCCCTAAGTTGCTTGTGTTGGAAATATTATTTATGTTTTGATGATGATTCATCACGAAATTAGGCAAATCACTTACAACCCATGATGATGAAGTCGTAACTAACTGTTATAGTGCTTAATGAAAGAAGAAGCAAGAAATGGTCTAGAGATAAATGTATAAGTTCTATCTAGAGTCTGAACCTTGTATAGGTTGTTTCAAACAAGCATTGTAATAGAATAGGAACTAGGCGAACAGCTGAGTCACAACAAGAAAACTGAGTTGTAGCACGAAAACTGAATATGCACATAAAGAACTGAGGGTTCAAACTTAGTTATGCAAGAACTGAAGAAGATAAGTTCGTTGAGGGACACGGACTCAGTTGGCTTATCTAGAAGATGAAGAATCGAGGTGGCAAACTCATGTAATTCAAGAAAGTCGTTAGTCGATTAAGTCGTGACTATAAGTCGATTCAAGCAAGTATGTGGTGACTTGAAGGCGAGTTATAGATCATGTGTAAGCCGAATAATCTTTAGGACAAAGATTATCAGTTACCAGGAAAGAAGAAACTGAATGGTGTACTCTGACTTAGTCAATTAAAGTCAGATGTTAAGGTACTTAGTTTCAAAGAAGAGTAGAAAACTGAGTTAAGGCCTTGTTAAATTTAAACGGACAATACGACAAAAGATCATACATGTGAACGTTGGCTAAACGACAAGTGTAACGGCTACAAGAGCTAGTGACCGTTACATCACCCCTATAAATACACAAGAGAATCACTTGAATGAGAGAGAGAGGAGGATCAGAAAAAGAGCTTTACAAGTACATATTCAAAGATCCAAATCCAGATCCACAAAAATCAGATCATATATATCTAGAAAATGGGAGCCAACATAATTGCCTTGAAGATTTCAAAGAAAGATCCAGTAACTCATTAAGGGGGAAAGAAGGCATCTTGGAGCTACAAAGCCAAATGCAGAAGAATCAGATAGCTCACTGAATTAATCCTTGATTAATTCTAAACCTAACCTTCATCAAAAAGGGTTGGCTGTGCATAGTTTGAAGAGAGCAATTCTACCTTTCCTCATACGGTTGCAACTTGGTTGCCACAAATTAGTGCGATCATGGATTTGTGTGTTGGTATTAGTGGTGAGCTGGTGAAGGAGCAATTCCACCTCCGAAAGATCAGTGTGCAGAATGAAGGGAGCAATCTCACCTTTCTTCATTATGTGTAGACAGTGAAACTAGGGTGTCATGAAGGACTTTCATGGTGCTAGGATTTTGTAATGGTTATCTCAAGATTCTAGTGATACCTCCTACACCACAGGAGAAAGGGAGACGTATGGGATTACACAACCCGGAACTTCCATAAACAAATCTTGTGTTAATTTACTTTATGCATTTATGTTTGTTTTATTTATTGCATTATCACTCAACAAACACCAGACACTGAGTCAACACTGAACTGATACATAGAAGGTCTAGATTTCTATTCACACATCTATTGCACTAAAGGCTATTATTTATCCGCTGCCAGTTAACAAGACTGAATATAAATCAGCATTGACTTATACTCAGTTGAGCTAACTGAACTCCGCACAAGTTAAGGGACAGGAACAAAATCGAATCGGAGATCAGTTTGAGTTTCGAGCTTCGGTTCTAGAGGCTTTTCCAGCTCAGGATATGTTTTTGGTGACAAGTTTATTCCCCCCCTCTAAACTTGTGTTAGCCTTTCCAAGAGACTAACAATTGGTATCGAAGCAAATCTTCCTTTTGGAGGAGATCCGAGTTGTTACTGCTCAAGATAACTGTGCATCAGTTATTTGTTCGAAACAACTAGTTGTTGAAGACCCTTCACTGTATCAGTTGTAAGACACTCAATGTCTACATCTAGGGTTAGAAGTTGGCTTACTCACCCCCTGACTAATTGCTTGCAAAATGTATCTGATTTTCAGGATCAAATGTTTGAAAGGTTCAGTGCGACAAATTTACATACAAATCTAGAACCTCAACTCAGTCATGATGTGGATACAAACTTCAATGTTCATATTAACGAATCCAGAGGAGTTCCATCACTAAGAGACCTCTCAAAAGAAGATGGAAATGAGTTGTTGCAAATATTTGTTGATATAGAAAATTCATCACAGCAACAAAAAGTGTACATTTGAATCCTAAAACTGCATCAAATCATCAAGGAAAGGTACATTCTTCAAATCAATTATCATATGCTGAACTCAGTCTGAGAAACTTTGATCTTGTCAAGTTAACAGAAAAACTTACGTTGGAACTAAAATTAAAAGACAGAGAACTTGACAAAGCAAAAGATTGGAATGTGTTTCTTGAAACTGAGGTGTCAAATTTAGCTGAAAGATTAATGACTAGTAAATTTGACAAAAGAAATGATAATCCCCCACCCCTACCCAGTCTTGAGACCTCAAAAAGTATAAACTTTAGAAATCAAGATACTGGAAGACCTAGTATATTACACAAAGAAAATGAAAATGTTAAATCTAAAAGAATCCTTGTTAAGTCAACTAAGGTTGAGCGAAATGGTTTATCTAGAAAAGAGTTGAGAAGGTTTAATTCTCTCAACAAAGAAAATGAAAGTAATACTTCAGTAACTAACTCAGCTGGACCCAAAAAGATATGGGTACCAAAGAAAACTTAAACTGTTTTGCAGGAAAAGTCAGTTTACATTACCTAATCATCAGAAAACTAACTTCTATACAAAGCTGATGGAGGACAAATTGGTCAAAAGCAGAAAACTTTCCAGCTATATCCGACGCTTGGACTGACATGACAAATCACTCAAAGCCACGTGTCAATCTGGGAGAAAATGTAGAAGCTCATCCCTACAAAATCCTATTGATTGTGACATGACTCTCATTTTTGAAAATGATTGATAAACGCAATCTTGACAAAATCCTGTTCAATCAAATTTCAAGACTCCTCTCCCAGAAATTCTCAAATCAGAAATCCATGGATCGTTACAACATTGATGAAGGGATCACTACAAGCCTTGACAAATTTTGTCAAAAATTCTCAAACTCCACTCTTTCAATCCAAATTGCACAGAAGATCAAAAAGATTCGAGGATTGGAGAACCTGATTGATACAAAGGTCACTACTTTGTGTCAAGATGGCATCAGAGATTTCTACAGGAATGCCGAAATCATCAACAATGGAAAAAGCTTCAAAACGACTGTTCAAAATAAAAACTTTACTGTTGATGAACATTTTCTATCACTTGTCTTCGGATTAGACATAATCGGAGGATCTTCATCTTTCACTTTTGGGAATGAAGAAAAAGGCAAACTTTGGAGTGTCACTGCAATCAATAAGAAGGAGAAGAATTTCACTGGCTCCATCTATCAAGAAAAGAGAGAATTCGCAATCTTGACGATACTTCTTATCAGAAACGTCATCGGTCATGTTCGAAATTTCTACACTCTCTCATCAGATAAAATGAAGATGATTTATGCTATTTGGTTTCGAGAGAAACTGGATTGGAACAAGTTTGTTCTCAATCAGTTGATAAAACAAATTTCAGAAGAGAAAGAGAAAGTCAAAGGATGAGAAATGTTCTTACTAAAAAAGGGATTTACTTATCTAGTGCAAAGAATACTAGATCATTTCTCCATCTCAAAAGTCACAGAAACCAAAGAAAAACTCAAATCAGTGTCCACTGGGACAAAGAAAAGGAAAATCATTGAAGAAGAAGAATGGAGTGAAGTTTCAGACTCCAGTTCAAGTGGAACTGTGAATCTAAACGAAAGAACCCTGAGAAGGCAGAAGAGGATATGGAACAAGCTTCAGTCAAAGAAAACTGAAACTGAGAATGTAATCCAGATTGAGGATGAAACTGAAGAGAGTGAACAGAATGAAGATGAGGAAAGTGAAACTGAAGAGAATGAAGAAATCAAAGAAGATGATGATGTTGATGAAACTGAAGATAGTGAATCTCCAGCCCGAAATTTGTATGGGAGTACTTGAAAAGCGAGAGAGAAGCTGTGGAAGACGCTGAATTTTGTGAAGCTGAGTATGAAAAGGAACTGACAGTTCATGATACTCATTTTTATTATCCTGAAACCGGCTCCTCATCACGAGTTCATGAGGCATCTACAAGCAAATTGGCAACTGAAGAATCTCAGCATCAAGAAACTGAAGCTGAAAGAAGGAAAAATGTGGAAGAAATCATTGAAGGCGTAATGCACACCCTACAGCAGAAGCTTTACGATCTACATGACTTCATTGGAAGATCTCATTATTCAGGATTGAACGAATACTCTAACCTCATCACCCTCCGTAAGTTATTTGAAGATTGCTATAGCTTATCTTCAAACAAGGGGGAAGATAAAGCTGGTGATGAAGTTAATAATGAAGCTGGTACTGGTGGAAGCGATGCTAAAACTGAAACAGCTGAAGAATTCCTGGCCAAACAGTTGATGGAAGAACAAGACAAACAGATAGATGCTGATCTGTTAACAACTCAACTCAATGAAGAAAAAGCTGATAGTCTGATTGAAGAATTCACTGCAGAAGAGACCTTCACAGAAACAAGGACTGAAGAAGATGAAGAAACCGCAGTCAAAGTTGTGCTAAATATAAGGAAGAAACTTGCAATCTGTATCAGACTGAAAGAACGACTAAAGGCAGGAGAGACAATAACTAAGGGGGAAGCTAAATTGGAACAAGAAAGAAAAGCTGAAAAGATTGAAAGGAAGGAATCTAGTCTTATTTCTGAGGAAGAAGAGAAGGTAATGAGTGAAGAAATCAAAGAGATCTTGGCAAAGTCTAAAACTGGTAACAATGAAGAGGCAAATCAATTGCTAAATGAATATTTAGAGATCAATCCTAGAGATGGTGAAACAAAAGAAGAAGGAAAAGCAAGAAGACTTCTAGAGACAAAAAGGAGTATCTTTGTTGGAGAAAAGTTGATGAATTTAGAAAAACAAAATTTGTAATCTTTGTTAAAAACTCAGTTTGTTGTGGCACTATCCTTATTAAACTCAGCTGTTCTAGTTTGTTATTTGTTTTGTTATGATTTCTTGCATTATTCTTTTATTACTGCTTTTAGGAGGGTTATGATACATCATCAAAAAGGGGGAAATTGTTGGAAATATTATTTATGTTTTGATGATGATTCGTCATGAAATTAGACAAATCACTTACAACCCATGATGATGAAGTCGTAACTAACTGTTATAGTGCTTAATGAAAGAAGAAGCAAGAAATGGTCTAGAGATAAATGTATAAGTTCTATCTAGAGTCTGAACCTTGTATAGGTTGTTTCAAACAAGCTTTGTAATAGAATAGGAACTAGGCGAACAGCTGAGTCACAACAAGAAAACTGAGTTGTAGCAAGAAAACTGAATATGTACATAAAGAACTGAGGGTTCAAACTTAGTTATGCAAGAACTGAAGAAGATAAGTTCGCTAAGGGACACAGACTCAGTTGGCTTATCTAGAAGATCAAGAAGCGAGGACACTGACTCGATTATAGAAGATCAAGAAGCGAGGTGGCAAACTCGGTTAGAAGTCGATTAAGTCATGACTATAAGTCGGGATTCGAGCAAGTCTGTGGTGACTTGAAATCGAGTTATAGATCATGTAAAACTGAATAATCTTTAGGACAAAGATTATCAGTTACCAGGAAAGAAGAAACTGAATGGTGTACTCTGACTTAGTCAATTAATGTCAGATGTTAAGGTACTTAGTTTCGAAGAAGAGTAGAAAACTGAGTTAAGGCCTTGTTAAATTTAAACTGACAATACGACAAAAGATCATACATGTGAACGTTGGCTAAACGACAAGTGTAATGGCTACAAGAGCTAGTGACCATTACATCACCCCTATAAATACACAAGAGAATCACTTGAAGGAGAGAGAGAGGGGATCAAAAAAAGAGCTTTACAAGTACATATTCAAATATCCAAATCCAGATCCACAAAAATCAGATCATATATATCTAGAAAATGGGAGCCAACATAATTGCCTTGAAGATTTCAAAGAAATATCCAGTAACCCATTAAGGGGGAAAGAAGGCATCTTGGAGCTACAAAGCCAAATCCAGAAGAATCAGACAGCTCACTGAATTAATCCTTGATTAATTCTAAAACTTACCTTCATCAAAAAGGGTTGGTTGTGCATAGTTTAAAGAAAGCAATCCTACCTTTCTTCATACGGTTGCAACTTGGTTTGCCACATTTATTAGTGCGATCTGGATGTGTGTTGGTATTAGTGGTGAGCTGGTGAAGGAGCAATTCCACCTCCGAAAGATCAGTGTGCAGAGTGAAGGGAGCAATCTCACCTTTCTTCATTATGTGTTGACAGTGAAACTAGGGTGTCGTGAAGGACTGTCATGGTGCTAGGATTTTGTAACGGTTATCTGAAGATTCTAGTGATACCTCCTACACCATAGGAGAAGGGGAGACGTACGGGATTACACCACCCGGAACTTCCATAAACAAATCTTGTGTTAATTTACTTTATGCATTTATGTTTGTTTTATTTATTGCATTATCACTCAGCAAACACCAGACACTGAGTCAGCACTGAACTGATACATAGAAGGTCTAGATTTCTATTCACACATCTATTGCACTAAAGGCTATTATTTATCCGATGCCAGTTAACAAGACTAAATATAAATCAGCATTGACTTATACTCAGTTGAGCTAACTGAACTCCGCACAAGTTAAGGGACATGAACAAAACTGAACGGGAGATCAGTTTGAGTTTCGGAGAAACTTAGTTCCTGGGGCTTTTCCAGCTCAGGATAAGTTTTTGGTGACAAGTTTATTCCCCCCCTCTAAACTTGTGTTAGCCTTTCCAAGGGACCAACAGCTTATCCTTCACCAATAACTATGGCTTCACAAACTGAACACTTGGAACAGGTAGGATTGCTGCTCCAAAGTCTTCCACTGGTCCTTGAAGGGTAGGATTGCCTCTTCACCAGCTCCACCACAAACAACAGTCCTTGACACAAATGTGCTTCACTGTCTTCAGAAGATTCCTTGTAAAAGAAAGATTGAATCGAGTAAGTGATTCAGCTTTCAGCAGCTTGATCGGGATGATATGATTAGCAGCTTGATGTCTTCAAGTGTGTAAACTTGATGTAGGTTGAAAGCAGATTACACTTGAATAAATTTTCTGGGTCAGTAGCTTTATGCTCAGTAGGGTCAGCAGGGTGTTTTCTTGATAAGAATTTGTAGCTCAGGATTATCTATTTTTTTCATCAATCATCATCTCTTGTATCTGAGTTAGGAGTCCTCTATTTATAGGTAGGAATCCTTGTGACTTATGTTTGAAATTCAAACATAGCCGTTTCAGATTTGTCCCATCTTGACTTGCTTTTTCTAACTATTCCTAGGACTGACACTATCAGATTCCTTTTTGACAGTATACAGTCTGTCCACCCTTTGACTTGTATCCATTGGATAAAGGTCTGATTCATCCCAACGTCTCTTTAATCTTAGCCATTGATTTGTTTGATAAATCAGAGGTTGTTAGCTGTCCCTTTCTTTGTAATCTTCCAATGTAGCCTTTGAATAATTTGAAGTATATGTATCAGCAGGTTCCTGTGACCATAAGTCTACTGAAATACATATCAGTCAGTTGGTCCATATTTTGCCGTGTTTATGAAACAATGCAGCTGACTTCTTTTATCTAACTTTTATTTATGAAGTTAGATTGCACCATTTAATCATAACCAAGTTCCAACCACCACTTAACTTATGGAACTTAGACCTTGTACACAAGGTATATGTAGTCAGTTTAGGTCATCACAGACTTCCCTAAATTTTGATTCCATATCCTTGACTTTAATTACTAAGTTTGATCCCTTAGCCTTCAATAACTGAGTTTGAGCCCTCAACCTTCAGTTTTCAGTAGGTTCCTAACTAGTCTACTGACCTAGGTACCCTACTGATATAGACAGGTCTGCTAATATAAGTTAGCTGACCATTTACAGTGCTTGTTTGATCAAACCTATACAAGATCAAACTCTAGTAAACCTATACATTTGATCTAGACATCTTTTTGCCTTTGCTCTATAACACCTAGTCTGGCACTCATCACTAAAACTGAAAAATAAGTCCAACAATTTCCCCTTTTTTGGTGATGATGCCAATACCCTCCTTACAGCAAAGCAAAAAGATTAAAAACAAAAACAGAACAAATTCCAGTCATTTCTCATTAATCATTTGTTCAAAATTATTACAGTCTAGAATCATCAAGAATAAAGCTGATAAGGTATGCTGATCTAGTGTCTTCTTTCTCTTTCTTCTCTTGCCTTCTCTACTTGCTCTTGATAAGCTCTGATTTCTCTCACCATTTCTCTCATCCATTCATTTTCAATAAGAGAGAAATCAATGTGAGGATTCACTTCTTTCCACCATTTCCATGCTTCAGGCAGAGTGAGATTGATCTGATGTACTCTGAAGCCTAAACGCATGTAAACTTCCTTAAATTCATTCAGTGATTCCTTTGCATTGGTGGTGGGAAGACTTCTTCCACCTCTACCACCTCTTCCACCTCTATGTACAGCTCTCAAGGCTTTGACTCTTGCTTCCCAGAACTTGAGTCCCAGAAAGGAGTTCAACCCTTCATGAAATCCCTTGTCATGATAAGGTCTCCTCTTGCTGTTGTAAACTTTCTTATATTCCTTGAGAAGATCATCAGTGAGTGGAAGTCTGCCAGGTGCAGGCTCTCTGAATGCATTGGTGTCATCTTCCCATCTTTTCTTAGCAAAGATTCTAGCAGCCTCTTTTGCTACAGCTGTCTGACTCTCTTCCCCTTTATTGACATCATCAACAAAATGGGACAGCAGACCATGCACACTCTCCTGGGTGATTACTAGATTACTCAGTTGTCCCTCCATGATTTCAGTTCTAGTATCAACTGCAGTAATCCTTTGTTGCATAGTTTGTTCCAGTAGATTGATCCTCTCAGTGAACTTAGGATCCAATCTAGCAGGTTGAGGTGCAAAGAAAGAGTTCAAGCAGTCTATGTACTCTTGACAAGATTATCCATTTATGTTGAATATAGGCAAACTGATCTTTCAAAAACTTCTCTTTCAGTGTATTGCCTTGATTAATTCCCCTCACATCTTATGTTAGATCAGCAATAGCATACTGTGTAGATGTGAAGCTTGAAGCAACTGTCTCAGTAGATCTTCTGTGATTATCCACAAGGTTCATCAGTTCTTCAAATCTATGATCATGTCTGTCAAGTTGAGTCCTTAACTGAGTTATGTCATGCCTGACAGCCCTCAACTCTTCTAGAACATGTGCTGGTACTCCACCAGCCATTCCTCCAGCAGCTCCATCAGCATGCTCTTCTACATTGTATTTTTGCCTCTGTCTGCTGATAACCAAGGAATAGCTCATATCCCTTCCAGCAGGGTTAGGTCCTTGGAATTCCTCCAGAATAGGATCAAGAGCAAGTTCTTCAAAAACTGGTGCAAATGCCTGTTGAGGTTCATCATCAATAGGTTCTTCCTCAGGCACTTGAAACTCTTCATCACTGTAATCATAGTCCAGCAGCTGTTCATCCTCATCAACAACAACAGTCTGCTGACTATCCTTACCCTCAGTGACCTTTCCTCCAGCAGGCTCTACTACAGCAGCATGTTCTCCAACAACAGCATGGGTTTCCTCCAAACCCAAAGATAGTTCCAACCTTTGTCCAGTCTTTGTTTGTACCTCTCAAAGAACTTTGTACCACGTTCCAACCTTTGTTCAGTGTTTATCGATCCTCAAGAACTGTACCACCGGTTCCAACCTTTATTCAGGTGCTGTCTGATCATCAGCGACCTATACCTCCTCAATCAACAATGGTGATCCTTCAAATCCCCTCACCATATCCAATCTCTGTGCAATCACTGTCTGTTCCTCAGTGGTTAGCACTCTCTGTACAAGGATTGCAGGGAATTTAGCCCTATTTTCTTCTTGAAACCCTTCAGCATTGGCAATCCTTCTTAGAGTATTGGCAATCTTGAATAGAGTGTCCTGAGTGTCAATCCAGTTTTGATATTGAATTGAATCCTCAGAATTGACATCAGGCTCACTATGGTCAGTAAACCTCTCATCATCCAAGTCTTCATTTTGTTGATCATCAGATTGCTCAGTAGCTTCCACAACAAATGAAGTATCTAATGCACCAACCAGTCTGTTGTCTCCAAGATTTATCCCATCATTTATCAAGGCCTCCAGACCATCTATGGTGAGATCCTCCAGATCCTCATCCATATGTTCATTTTCTTGCCTCTCAGTAGACTGTCCAGCACCATTAGACTGCTCTACTCTTGGTTCAATAATCATTGCAGTCCCACTGACTCCTCCTGGACCAGATAGGTGATCATCACCAGAATCAGATGATGAAGAGTCATCACTATTTGATTCATCTCTAAGATCTCTGAATTTGATACCCTCTTCCTTCTTTTGTTCATCAATAAGATCCATCAGTCTTGCTTCCAACAGAGAGGTATCAACCAAATCCAGCAGATTCTCCACTCCTAATTTCTCAAAAGCCCACTCCTAAAAATCTGTCATTGGTTCTGCAGCTGGCTTTTGTCTTTTATAAAAACCAAACTTCCACTGAAAATAATCAGCTACCAACTGGAGCTTTTGATCAACATACCCTTCTTTCTTCTTTTTCTCTTGTCTTTAAAAGGGCATGGTTGGCTTTCTAGGAGCTGTCTGTCCACTCTGCTGACCTCCAAAGGTCTCAACCACTAGAGTCATGGTTCCTTCAACAGATGCCTCTAGGTCAGTAGGTTGCTCAGGTTTTATATTAGTGCCTGCTACCTCCATCTGTTCCACACTTTGTTCCCCCTGACTTTCATGCTCATCAGCAGGGTGAGCAACAGATTGCTCTTCCCCCTGACGTCTTACAAAATTTGCAGGGTCTTGTACCAATGTCTCAACTTCCACAGCAGGCAAAGACTCAGTAGTCTGCTGTGGGTCTTCAACAAGTTGCTCAACAAAACCTTGTGCAGCTTCAGTAGGCTCAGCAGCCTTTACAGGGGAGGATTCTACTTCTTCAAGAAGGCTCAGTTCAAAGTGACTGCTTGTGATTATCCAAAGAGGTTGCTCAACAATAACCTATTCTTTCTCAGTAGGCTTGATAATTGTTAAGGGCTCAGCCTCAATAGCCTTTCCTTCTTCTTCTTCCCTTTGAGTCTCCAAAATCCTCAACTGTTTTCCTTTGCCATGTTTCTTTTTCTTGGCAATTTCTTTCATTCTCTTGGAAAGTTGCTCTTCTTCAACTTCAGCAGCTTTCCTCTTCCTTGTGATTTCAACTATATCAATAACTTCAACTGTCTACTTCCTTGTCTTCCTAGGCTTTAACATTTCAGTTATCTTTCTTGTATCAGTAGCCTTTCTCTTCTCAGCAACCTTCTTAGGTGCAGCAGACTTAGTAACTTTCTTAACAATTTGTTTGACCTGCTCACCACCAGCATCATCATCTCCTCCATCATCATCACTTTTTGTGGCTTCATCATCCACATCTTCATCATCATCTAAGCCAGGAATAGGAGTAGCAACTTCTGGCTTATACCTCGATTTGTTAATCTTTTCAGATGAAATATCAGGTATCTGAAAATGATTCAACAAGGTCTGAATCAGTAGACCTAGGGGCTTGACTTTGGACTTCCTCACACCATCTCTGTCTTCAGTAAACACCTTCTTCATGTAGTATATGAAGAATCCAGCCCAATCAAACTTCATACTTTTGCAGATGACGATCAGCATGTCTATCTTAGGTCCAGACAGTGTATCTAGACTGCCAATGAATCCCAAAATAGTTTTGGCAATCAATTTGCTCAGTAGGTTGTACTCATATCCAATATGCTTCACATTAATGCCTAGACTTGAAGCTATTTTGTCATTTGTCTTTATTGCATCAACAAACTTCATCCTTGGCAGATTCATAGCTTCTGGATTAGTGGGGGCATTATTTCCAGGTCCAAAATGGAATAATTCTCTCAGTAGGTCTGAGGAAATTTCTATCTCTCTTCCATTTACAGTTGTAGTGAAGGCCTCTCTACCTTCATGTATAACAATGTTCTTCCAGAACTCCAACACATTAGCATATGAAATTCTTTCCAGCCTTCTATTGATAATGTTCTCCAAACAAGCTATCCGTCTGATTCTTCATCCTATGTTAATTGCAAGTTCAGTAGAGTGACAGTCAGTCACATAGCCTCTCATACTTTGACTGGTGCCAATATGAACATCATCCTTGTTTGCCATGATAAATTTGTGAAAGATGAAGAAGAAAGTGTTCAAATCTGTGTTCCCACAAAGTAATTTCAGAGAAATCATAGATTGAGAGTTGTGAGTGTGAACTCTGTGTATATCTCTGTATATATAGATAGAGGTAGTTGTAACTGTCAGAGCACGTACTGTGGTGTTAACCACGATTACATCTGAGTGAATGCTGTCTTGACACATGGCCTATTTCTTTTCCATAATGTTTTGTAACCGTTAGATCGTGTAACTACGGTTATAAGGATAGAATAAATATCCCGCCATTTGCTTTTTGACTTTTGTAAAGTTTGAGTGAGTAACGTTTCCTTCCAACCGCCTTGTTGTCATCGAGAGACTTGGCTCAAAGACCTGCGACGAAATATGCCTCAAAGCTGACTCTTGTGTAATTACTTTTCTGATCTTCTTTTCCTCCTTGTTTTGTTCAACTAATAATACAAGATGAAGTTTAATACCAATGACTGATCTGTCAAGTGAGCTCACCCAACAGGACAAAGACCAATCCCCTTGGCAACTTCATTTGCTCAATTGTCCAAACATAAATAAGTACATGGAATTGTTGATACCAATGACTAGTCTGCTAAGTGAGCTCACCCAACATAGCAAAGACTAATCCCCTTGATGAATTCCAGTACATTGCTGATCAAAGATTTATCAGTCAACTTTTATGATTCCAAGTTCAATCCTTAACTTAGCAAATCTTTCACTATCTAATGGTTTAGTGAAAATATCAGCAAGTTGATCTTCAGTAGGGATATACAGAACCACCACATCCTTCTTTTCAACATGATCTCTTATAAAGTGATGTCTCACATCAATATGCTTGGTTCTTGAGTGAAAAACAGGATTTTCTGGGATTGTAACTGCACTTGTGTTGTCACACATTATAGGAATTTCTCTTTCTTCACTTCCATAATCCCTTAACTGTAGTCTTAACCACAATATTTGTGCACAACAACTTCCAAAGACAATATATTCAAATTTTCAGTGAGTGGAAGTTGATATAGAATTCTTTCTTGCTAAACCAGAAACCGATCTATTTCCCATTAAGCGATGTGTGTTCTGTGGTGTTTTTTCTATCAATCTTGCAACCAGCATAATCAGAATCTGAGTAGGATATAAATTTGAAGCTTCCATCTTTTTAGTACCATATCCCTACTCCCAAAGTCTCTTTTAGATACTTGAGAATCCTTTTGACTGCAGCTAAATGACTTTCTTTAGGTTTTGATTGAAATCTTGCACAAACACCTACAACAAAGGATATATCAGGTCTGCTGGCAGTAAGGTACAGCAGACTGTCTATCATCCTTCTGTATAAGGTCTGATTAACATCTTTGCCATCTTTGTCTTCATCCAATCTAATGTTTGTACTCATAGGAGTTGATACCTTGGTGCTGTTTTCCATACCAAACTTCTTCAGCAGCTCCTTGGTATACTTGGTTTGATGAATGAAGATTCCATCTTTCATTTGTTTGACTTCTATGCCCAAAAAGTAGTTCATTTCTCCCATCATACTCATTTGGAATTTACTTTTCATCAGATTTGGAAACTCCTCACATAGCAATTCATTTCCAGAACCAAATTATGTCATCCACATAAATCTGTACCAGCAGGTGCTATTTCCTTCATTGATTCTGAAAAGAGTCTTGTCAATGGTACCTTTGGTAAAACCATTGTCTACCAAGAATTGAGATAGAGTCTCACACCATGCTCTTGGGTCCTGTTTCAAACCATAAAGTGCTTTATTGAGTCTATACATTTTATCTTCTTGATCCTTAACTTCAAATCCAGGAGGTTGCTGAACATAGACCTCCTCTTCCAGAATGCCATTCAAAAATGCACTCTTGACATCCATCTGATATACTTTGAAGTTTTTATATACATCATACGCCAAGAACAATCTTATAGCTTCCAATCTTGCAACAGGTGCATATGTCTCGTCAAAATCTATTCCTTCTGCTTGAGAATAGCCTTTTGCTACTAGTCTGGCCTTATTCCTCACAATGGTACCAGATTCATCCAATTTGTTTCTGTATACCCATTTTGTTCCAATTATGTTTTCATGATTAGGCCTTTCCACTAGTGTCCAAACTTGATTTCTTTCAAATTCATTCAATTCTTCTTGCATAGCAATTATCCAATCTGGTTCTGATATTACTTCTTCAACAACCTTAGGTTCCATTTGAGATAGAAAGCATGTGAACATTGCTTCTAATTGTCTTCTGGTCCTCACACCTTGCTGTATATTGCCAATAACTTGTTCAGCAGGGTGATCCCTTAACCATTGTGGATTCTGGTTAGATTGATTCTCAGGAACATCATCTTCAGTAGGGTCTGCTATTGCTTATTCGACAGGGGGTTCAACAGATCCTTGAACTGCTTCAATTGTTGTATCAGTAGTGTTACCAGCAGGGGCAGAATCAGAAATCTTTAAGTCATTAAATCTTTCCAAAATTTCAACACATTCTGGATCAGTGACTTGTTGATTCTCAGCAGGTTCTGAAGCTTCATCTTCCATTCCAGTGAACTTAGGTTCATCAAATACAACATGTATTATTTCTTCATGTTTCAGTGTCCTTTTATTCAGTACCCTGAATGCCTTGCTGACTGAAGAATATCCCAAGAAAATTCCTTCATCTAATTTTGGTTGGAATGTCTTGAATTGCTCCTTATGATTCAAGATAAAACATTTGTTTCCAAATGGATGGAAATAGGAAATGTTAGGTTTTCTTCCATGCCAAATCTCATAAGGTGTCTTTAGCAGCTTCTTGTTCACTGAGGTCCTGTTTTGTGTATAGCATGCTGTATTAACTGCTTCAGCCCAATATCTTTCAGGCAATAATGCTTCACAAATCATAGTCCTTCCTGCTTCCTTCAAAGTCCTATTTCTTCTTTCAGCAACCCCATTTTGCGGAGGTGTGCCAGCAGTAGCCAGTCTATGTAGCACACCATTATGTTCACAATATTCTCTTATGACTTTATTGAGAAATTCAGTACCCTTGTCTGATATGATCTTCACTACTGTCAAAATTTTCTCATTTTGCAATCTCTTCAAAAGTTCAGGCATCTTTTGAAGTGTTTCTCTTTTCTTGTTCATGAATATCACCCAAGTGTATCTTGAATAATCATCCACAACTACTAAAGTGTACTTCTTTCCTGTTACACTTGTTGGTGCACCTGGTCCAAACAGATCCATGTGCATCAGCTCCAAAACTCTTTTAGTTTACTGCTTAGTCTTTGATTTG
Source organism: Gentiana macrophylla (assembly GCA_026214975.1). Classification (NCBI taxonomy): domain Eukaryota; kingdom Viridiplantae; phylum Streptophyta; class Magnoliopsida; order Gentianales; family Gentianaceae; genus Gentiana; species Gentiana macrophylla. The sequence continues at coordinate 65,816,448 of CM047809.1, forward strand.
AAGCTTGATTTTGTCTGTTTACCTTGCTGAAATGCATCACATATAGCATCCTTCTTGAATGTGATCTCAGGTAAACCAATTACTAGTTTCTTCTTCATCAACTGATTGATGTCATCAAAATTTAGATGATTCAAATTCTTATTCCATAACCAATTGAGTTCTGACTTGGTATGCATAACCAGTCATGTTTCTGGAATAATAGTAGACCAATCCACAACATACATGTTTTGTTGTCTTCTTCCAGCCAACACAACTTGATCACCTCTTTCACTAATGACAATACATGTGTTTTTGTCAAAAGTGACCTCGTACCCCATGTCACAAAACTGTCCAGTGCTCAGTAGGTTGTAGTCCAGTCCTTCCACATATGCAACATTCCTGATTGTTAATCCATTTCTCACAAGTGTGCCATATCCTCTTGTGTATCCTGGTGTGTTCTTGTTGCCAAAGTTCACTCTTGGACCATCCTTTGCCACATAACTTGACAAACAGTGCTTATTCTTTGTCATATGTCTGGAACATCCACTATCAAAGTACCAGACACCCTACAAAACAAAGTTAATGCATTTTAGGTACCCAAAAATGTTTGGGTCCATAGTGGTCAGTGGCAAGCATGACCCTTGGCAAATTTCCATAAGGTCTTCTTTGAAAGGTATTATACTTTGGTTCATACATGTATTCTTCACATCCATAAGGTCTAACAATTGGTGTGTAGGATTCACATATGCTTTCAGGCCTTTGGGAATATAATGAATGTTGTTTAAAGTGATTTCTTTTGTTAGAAGCACTAGGATAAACATAGGTTTGCTGTCTGTTAGGAACAACCCCATAATATGGAGTCTGTTGAGGTCCCTACTGAGGTCTTGTATAAGTCCTCTGCTTAGTCCTCTATTGATTCCATTGCTTAGGTTTTACCCTGGATGCATGGTTATATCTGTTGTTTCTAGCAGTAGGTGCAGGAATATTCCAATCCTCATCAGTAGGGAACAATCTACCTTTCCCCCTAAGATCAGTTTCCTTAGAATGATTGACATTTTTAGGTTTAGGATTCTTATCCGTGGAATATTTATGATTTTTACCTTTGTGTGGTCCAACAGACTTGGTAGCAGGTCTGCTATCAGCAGGTCTAGAAGGTACATCAGCCCTTTTTTTTGATTTATTCCTTTTGTTAGATGCTGTTGACCTTTTGACTTCTGATTTTGCTTTCTTGAAGCTTTCTCAGTAGGATTCACTGCCTCAGCAACCTTTTTGGGAGTTGGATCTTGTGCAGGCATAAACTTAGGACCAATTCTGGCACTAGGTTCAGTAACCTTACTTGATCCACTCTTATTAGATTGTTGAGTTCCAAATCCAAGCCCTGTTCTAGCACCATAAGGCTTTTCAGATTTGAATGTATTGGAGGAACAAGTTTGTTCAGCAGATTCAGCAGCTACTGAATGTTCAGCAGGCTTATGCTGATTCTGTCCAATTTCTTTTTCCATACACTTGAGAATTCTTAATTCAGCATTTAACCTTTCAACTTCTATTTGAAGAGCTTTTTTTTCACCTTCACAATCTCATAACCAGATTGTATTATCCTCAGTTGATTAAGAATGGCATCCAAAGTTTCTTTATTATCAGAATTTTTAGGATTTGAACCACGGGTTGATTCACAATCACTTCCAGCGTGAGTGTTTATAGATACATAATTGTCTACCTCCTCTGTTTCATCCATATTAGCCATTAAAGCATAATCTTCCATCTCAGCAACAAGTGCAGTATCATCAAATTCATTTCCCTTATCTGATTCTACTTCATATCCTGATTCATCTTCAGCAACCATAGCTTTCTTGCCAGATCTTCTTTGTTGGCTTTTGCTTTTTCATTAGTTCTAGACAATCAGGTCTGAAATGTCCAGGTTTCTTGCAATTGAAGCAAAGATAATCAGGTCCCTTTTTCTGTTTTAATTCAGGGCAGTCAGGTTTGAAGTGTCCTGGTTTCTTGCAATGATAGCACAAATAATCATTATCTTTCTTTGATTCTTCCTTCTTCTTTTCACTGAATTTATTTGTGAAATTCCTTGGAGAAACCTTTCCTAATTTCATCATTCTGATTTTCTTGCTCAGTACGGCAATCTGCTCTTGCATCTCATCCAGTAGATCATCTTGAGCTCATGATGTCTCTTCTTGATGTGTAGCAGCCAAAGCAGTGGTCTTTGGATCTTCTTTTTCAGTCTCGAGCACAAGCTTTTTGCTAAATTCATAGGCCTTAAGATCTGAAAACAATTTGAAGGTGTCCTCTTCATGTAAACTTCTCATTTCTTCTATGGCAGTCACCTTCATCTCCCAAACTTCTTTTACAGGTAATGCTTCCAAGATTTTTGAGTTGATTTCTTCCTGTGAGTACTTCACACTCAGTAGGGTGAGTTCATCCATGATTGTATTGAATCTTGACTCCATTTGTTCAATGGTTTCATTTGGTTTCATTTTGAACTCTTGAAACTTCTTCTTTGCCACACTGATCTTGTTTTTCTTGATAGCATCAGTGCCTTCATAGATTAACTGTAACTTGTCCCAAAGTTCTTTTGCAGTCTTGAAATCTTTCACCTTCATATACATATTGCTATCCAAAGTTCTTTATATGATATCAATAGCAATATTTTTGAGATTTGCTCTTTTTCTATCTTCAGCAGTCTATTCCCTTTTTGGTTTTGGAATGTACTGTGTCTCATCTCCCACTGTTACTGACTTGGTGATCTCCAGTGGTCCATCTGTCAGCACATCCATCATCTCATCATGTGTTGCAGCTAAATAAGCCTGCATACGACGTTTATACTCATCAAAAGGATCTAAAGAACACATAAACATTGTTCTAGCATACTGGTTGTTATCCATGATGCAAAGCTTTGAAAATCAGAAAGTTGAAAAAGTTTTCAAATTATTTTCACAAGCACAACAAGTAGGATTACGTCAGAATAGAAGCACTGCTCCAATAACAATTGTTGTTACCTTGAAAAGGCTTTAGTTAAGTTTAGAGGGGGGAGGGTGAATAAACTTAACACTTAAAACTTTTGGAGTTAACAAACTCAAGAACTTCAAAGACTAACGATACTCGATGATGTCTCATTATTCGTTGAGTTTATTGAATTTGTGTAGCAGAATATATCAAAAATTAAGCCTTATTACTTGTTGTTAAAGTATGATACCATGTATTAGATACTCAGTAGTGTATGTGTGTGATTCAATTGCTAGATTCAGTAGATTGATGTGCTAAATATCCTAAATGCCGAATATAAATGCAGAAAGTAAGTAGGCAGATTTTATAGTGGTTCCAGGTGGTGCAATCCTGTCATTCCACTCTTCTCCTGTGATGTTGGAGTTAATACACTAGAGATTCTTGAGGTAGCTGTTACAAAAATCCCTAAGTTGCTTGTCCTTCACCAATAACTATGGCTTCACAAACTGAACACTTGGAACACGTAGGATTGCTACTCCAAAGTCTTCCACTGGTCGTTGAAGGGTAGGATTGCCTCTTCACCAGCTCCACCACAAACAACAGTCCTTGACACAAATGTACTTCACTGTCTTCAGTAGATTCCTTGTAAAAGAAAGATTGAATCAAGTAAGTGATTCAGCTTTCAGCAGCTTGATCAGGATGATATGATCAGCAGCTTGATGTCTTCAAGTGTGTAAACTTGATGTAGCTTGAAAGCAGATTACACTTGAAGAACGTTTCTGGATCAGTAGCTTTATGCTCAGTAGGGTCAGCATGGTGTTTTCTTGATAAGAATTTGTAGCTCAGGATTATCTGTTATTTTTCATCAATCATCATCTCTTGTCTGCGGGTCTTATTGTAACTGGTTTGTCTGGAAATATTCGTACCCATATTTTTCCACCACGACGTACATTTTGTGTCATTGCTCGTCAACCTGCTTCTATTTGTCTGGATGTGATCCAAGCAGGTTCAAGCGCCCATAATCCAAAAAGTATTTGTGATTGTTCCAGAAGAAATGTAAAGTTTGCTTAACTCTTTGCGCAATTTCGAACTAAGGTTTATATGTTTTTACATAAGCACGTAACTCAACCATAAATTTCCTTTGGAGTCCTCTATTTATAGGTAGGAATCCTTGTGACTTGTGTTTGAAATTCAAACATTGCCATTTCAGATTTGTCCCATCTTGACTTGCTTTTTCTAATTGTTCCTAGGACTGACACTGTCAGATTCCTTTTTGGCAGTATACAGTATGTCCACCCTTTGACTTGTATCCATTGGATAAAGGTCTGAATCATCCTAACGCCCCTTTAATCTTAGCCATTGATTTGTTTAATAAATCAGAGGTTGTTAGCTGTCCCTTTCTTTGTAATCTTCCAATGTAGCCTTTGAATATTTTGAAGTATATGTATCAGCAGGTTCCTGTGACCATAAGTCTGCTCAAATACATATCAGTCAGCTGGTCCATATTTTGTTGTGTTTATGAAACATTGCAGCTGACTTCTTTTATGTAACTTTTATTTATGAAGTTAGATTACACCATTTAATCATAACCAAGTTCCAACCACCACTTAACTTATGGAACTTAGACCTTGTACACAAGGTATATGTAGTCAGTTTAGGTCATCACAGACTTCCCTAAATTCTGATTCCATATCCTTGACTTTAATTACTAAGTTTGATCCCTTAGCCTTCAATAACTGAGTTTGAGCCCTCAGCCTTCAGTCTTCAGCAGGTTCCTAACTAGTCTACTGACCTAGTTACACTACTGATATAGACAGGTCTGCTGATATAAGTTAGTTGATCATTTACAGTGCTTGTTTGATCAAACCTATACAAGATCAAACTCTAGTAAACCTATACATTTGATCTAGACATCTTTTTGCCTTTTCTCTATAACAGCTAGTCTGGCACTCATCACTAAAACTCAAAATAAGTTAAACACACATAACCGACACCATTCGGTGCCCATGATTTATTGTTCCTTAAAGATACATCAAGTCCAAAAACGAAATCAGTAAAACCACCACTTTTTCAAAATATTGAGTGGGAGCGGGAGAGATGACAGCCAACCCCACAGCCTCTACTATTGACTCAAGCACCGTGAGAGAATGGTGACGCCTCATGCCGGCTTTGATTTCGGCCCCCTAAGGAAGGCCTTCACCGCTGTCGAAATTCAAGGCTTGGTCTCCAAAAGGATAGGATTTTGGGTACTCACCGAGTCAATGACCGACCCTAAGGCGGCACACTCGGGGTCTACCTAAAAATCTGAAACAGTAGGTCACACTCATAAAGGGTATTTTGGTAATGCCTTGGCTGAAAAAGGAAAGGTGATTGACGATCACAAATGAGATATTCGATTCTCAATTTGATCTTCAATATTAATCGAAACCTCTTTGACCTACCCTAAGGCGGCACTTAGGTAATAGATTAAGTCCTTGGAACGGTAGGATAGACTATAAGTATTTAGTTTATAGTTCCTAAAATCAATTAGTAGTGTATAATTTGGATTTATTTTCTGTCAATTTTATTTACAACTATTTATATATCTCTCTAGGGTACTAGACTGCTAGTTTTAATTTGACCTGTAACGACTTCGTTAAAAGTGGTAAGTAACTAGAACGTTGTATTTATTAATCTCACATGTGATCAATTTTATGGAAGAGATATTTCTCTTGAGCCTTCAAGACTTAAGTGGCGTAAATAAGTACGTCACTGCTGTCACTCGTGTTGAATGTTAGACAACCATAGTTAGTTTGAAAGATGATTGGGACGGTAAAATTCTTTTAGTGAATTTTTAATTGTGTAGTGGCTACACGAGAAATTTTCTAATAGAAAAATTAGAGAATCATAAATTAAAGTGTTGCTAGTTAGACGGTATTTGGAACCGATAAACTAGTGGGAGCTTTAATCTTATGTTTTGTTGTTTTTTCTAATTTATTATAAAATTAGTCCCACTGGGTAACGCTTTCATTAGACATCCCACAGTTCACGAGTAGTGTCTACTCAAACGAACTGCTAGTTCAAGACTATTTCCTTTTAAGGAAAGTCAAGAATGGGAAAGAATGTCTACAAGTGTTAATCATCTAAAGTAAGTTTGAGGCTAAACCAAAATATTAATTAATGAAAGTATAGGATAAGGAAAGTGATTTCGGATAACTAACCAATGAATCCTTAGCGACTTTCTTAACCGAGTAACTCGACTCGGGAGCTATGTTCTTTGGAAGAACAAGGAAGATTTGCATTAATGATTAATAGAGTAACAACGGGCAGTAATTTCAACTAGAATAGTGGGAGTGATATAAGGAAATGAATTTCGGATTCTATCCTAGAATATCACAGAATTTTTTTTTGTTTACAGATTCGTTGAAACAAATGGATTCACTTTCATCTCGATACTACAGTTGCCTTAAACAAAGTGAAGATGACATTTGTAGTACTAATCTGAGACTCGGACTTTTGTTTGATAAAGACAGAACCACTAAGAAAAGCTGAATAGGTATGTGTAACACATCTAAAACTATTAAAGGTAAAAGGTTTCCATATTAAGATAAATGACCCTTCAATATCTATTAATTAGTGCATATATCCTAAAGATAAGACCTGACGACTGGCTAAGGGTGATTCCTATCTCCCAGTCTAGGAAGACTATCTCAAAGGAACAATGACTAAGTTTCCTTTCGATCGGGGGAGGGTAATAGATTTGAAGAGGTAGCATAGCTTGTTCATAATGACCTTCGGGGTCTAGTGAGAGATACAAGCTAGTGGGAGAATTTGAATGGTGACATTTTGTCTGATAACTACTCAAAACGCTGGTTAGTTTATCGAAAGAATACGAGGAGGAGTCTCTGGTTTTAGCAGAGAATAGAGTATTCCATGCTCAGAAATAGGCTATCGCATAGTTTTTGGACTGATGCTCGGCCTGCCTTCAAGTGGAGTGATTTTCACCGAGGAAGAAACCATATCCTTGCCTTGCATAATTATTTATGTGCTACAATACACTGCTTAACTCGGTTGAGATATTGTTGCAAAATAACGGTTAACATTATTATGTAAACCGAGAAGTCTACCTAGAAGATGCTTGTGAATTTATGGATAAGGAGTGAATTCGGTTCACACCACTTCCGTAAATGTAGGCATTTAGAACTTAGTGCTTGAAGGTAGGACTGGAGATTTTGCACACACGCACAGAATATAACTACTCATGAAATATCTTAATGTGACGAGTGAAGGTTGATTATATGATTCTTGAGATCAGAAAGTGATGGTTGGACTGTCACACCCTTTCTGAAAGAATCTATACATAAAAACCTTAGACCTTGGAGTACAATTACTCTAGGAAGTTACTATCTGATTTAGTCAGGCCACGTCCAACATCGGATGTTGGAGAATACACTGATAAATACTACTAGATCAGAATGTCAATCCACCGAGAATGTAGTGGGAGTCTGGTTTAACCATTGACCCATTATGGTTGTGTGGACTTTATAGTCTGCTAGGGTGATTGATAACCTGTGACTCTTTGTGGGTTGTATAGGATTCTGATCATAGAGGTTGGTTCGAAAACCTTATCCTTGTGAATGGAGTTTAGTACTCCAGTTCTGTTCAGCCTCTTGTAGAACCACCTGAGTGTCTCAGGCCCAGTGGGAGTAATTGGATCTATGCCGAAAAGAGTTGAATGAATAGGAAAGTTTAACTTTCAGCACAAAGCTGAGTGGTCTAGGGGTGATTCCCAAAAAAGTAGAGAGTTAACCAGACCTTGAACTCTCTCACCACTCCGCCTTGCTAGATTCCGTTTGAAAGCAGAAAATAGTGGTGATTCCCTAAGACTTTCTTGCCGAAAAACGGAGTCTGGATTCATTCGGAACATAAGGGTCTTCGTAAGAACAAATGGCAGATTGACTGCCGGGACTTATGTCCTTTGTGGATGTAAGAGAACCTCTCGGTCATTAAAAGTCGCATGTTTTAAAATATGTGGACTTGACTAGAATATTGATAAGTCTTTTGTAGACTGGGTATCAATATTGGTAAAATAGTAGTATTAGTGTTCGCGAAAGGTAACACTGAAACAGTTGGAAACATCATGAGTGTGTTATCTAAAGTTAGAAACTGACACGCCAAGATTCTCTAGATGAGAGAATGAACTATATTCTAAGAATTTGATTTGGTCAAATTCACAGGAATGAGTCATTGGCTATCCCATCCATCTTATTGAATAAGATAATCATGCATATACGTATGCAACATTCATCGAGAGTAGTCCTACCCTACATCTCAGGAATGATTCTCCAAATCTTCGGATAAAGAGAAAATGGGATAGAGTCTCTCTGGGATAAGGGAAAGTCAGCTTAACACGAGTCAATTTCAATCGAATCTTGGATTCAAGCAATAAATAGCGGTTTAATACGTCCTCAAGTATCTTTGAAGAACGAGGAATAATGTTCTTGTATATTCGGGTACAAGTGGGAGTACCGCCTGATTAGTTGGACCGGCGACTTTTCGATCCTAAAGATCGTCTCGAGCTGACAACCAAATTAATCAGTGTACCAAGTCGAGTGCTTGGAGGGTACGGCATTGAGGGATATATCTCATCTGCTTTTAGAGCAAGTGGGAGAGTGTTGTGAATAAGATAAGAAAGGGTGTGCTCTAAAAACAATTGTTGCTTGTCATTTCGTGCAAGTGGGAGATTGTTAGGTGTAGTGCCCGAAAGACAATTTGTGTAATTGTTTTTTATAACAGAATTTATCTCACCTTATTACTTGCTTTGTGCTTGTAAGTAATACACTGCTACAAACCCTAAGTATATCATTATGTAACCGCTTAACTCAGTGTATGACATGCACATGAGGATTGAGTTAGTGGTGATATACTTAAACTGTTAGTCCGTGGTGAATTTAATCAGAGTTTAGGGTGTCTTGATTAAAACACTAATAATGTGCCCAGAACCTTAGGGTGTGATAGTCTTATCCGGACTGTCGGTAGAGGGTACCTACGTGGGGCATTTATATATGATGGCATTCATATAAATTTGGACCAATTTAATCTGAATTCTCGATATAATTCCGTAATCGAGGAATCTTATTAAATCATTATATGATCATATATGGATCAACCTTAATCCGAGGTGATCACTGTGGTCTTCGCTTGTCTCGGGTAGTGTTTGATGTGTTAGTTACGGTTCACTTGAATATGTGTTCCAAGCCACTTCTCGTTGGCACTATCCCGGATGAGTGAGTAGTTCGATTTTCATGAGACATTGAATCCATTCCTTCCTGCGGGAAGTAGAGACGATCCCTTTATTTTTAGCCATAAGAAAGTGATCGATCCCGGGAGTTCACATTTGACTAATTAGCTACTAGTCAGATATGTGCACTAATTGATCATCAGGGGGTTAATGGAAAATAAGGATAAGAAATTATGTGTCGAGTTTACGGAGACATCCCACACAGAGTGGACAGTCTATGGAGGGTTAATCCGTATGTGATTATATCAATGGACGCTTATCTATTCTATGGGTTGAGTGTAAGTATACATCTATAATTGGTAGAGTTCAGTTTTGGGTTTATGGTGGCGTAATCCCGGAATTAATAATTATATATATTTATTCTGTTCGATGAATATTGTATTTAATTATTGAGCTACTCTGGTTATAGGCCCCACATTCCCCAATGTGGCTTCTATAATTTGGGCTTATAATGTTGTTTATTTGGGCCTCAGAAATAATTAATTGGCTGGGCCAATTAATTGAAATGCATATATATTATTTAGTTAGGCTAAAAATAATATAATACACACAAAAGACATTTTATGTGGGCTTCTAAACCCTAGGGGTGGCGCCATTTGGTCTTAATTAGCATAAGAATTAATTTTCTTTGTGTTATGGAAAATAAAAGATATTCTTGTTATGTGATTGGTTGTATGACATGTTATTTGGTTTCATATTGGTCAATGACATGTCACAATTATTCATTAAGGAAAATATATTTTTATTTTATTTATTTAATTAATTAAAACTTGGAGACCAAAGATTTACTCTCAAAAGGAGAGTTATTCCAAGTGTAAAAACACACTTAAAATTTCGGCCATCACCAAAAGGGAAAGAGGAAAAATTAGTTTTCTAGTCTTGGGTTTTTGGAAGAAGAAAAACTACAAGTTTTAATTGGTGTTGCATATCAAGGAGGTTCTTATATCAAGAAGGGTGTCCACCAACCACCGTATGGAGAACACATTGGAAGATCAAGGCTTCTCGTCCTAAGATCAAAGCTTCTCTTCCTACTATTGGTATGGTTTTACTAACCCCCTTGTCGTAATTAAATCCTTTGTTTATGTGTTATAACATATGAATCGTGATCCATCCGCTGCATATAGATCTAATTTGTTTAGATCTGAGCTCCTACATCCTTCAGTTGACACTAAAAAATAATCAACATCACACTTTCGGTTTGGTTATTAATTATAAATATTTTTATCGTTTTCATTTCTCTCCAAAAATTATCAATGCATATGGATATTTTGCCTCTGCAAATCGATGAAAATTAAACTAGTAGAACAACCAAATATCAAGTCAATTATGTATCACGTGAAAAATCAATTACGTATTATGGAAAAAAAATAAGTGATGTAAAATATAAAATAAATAAATGATTGCTCACATGTAGGATATTACCAATTAAAGAAAAAAAAAAACAACGGTTTGAATTAACGCCTGGATCGTCCACTATATTTTTGAGTGAATAATCATCAATTCATCATCGTCTTATTCCTTAGATGAAGAACTGGGGCGAGGGGATGAGAGGAGGACTTCCTTGTGACGCACCGGTGGTCCATAGACGGAAGGAATTCAGAGAGAAAAGATAGATGGGTCGTGGAGGAGGTGGGAGAGATGGCGAGACAGTTCTTCCAGCGATTAAATCATGCAGAGACTTCAACTTATGTCAGCAGACTTAACCCGTGAGAGAGGTCGAGTGAGACTTCGTAGGGACTAGCAGATGCTTGAGAATTGAAGACTAAGGTTTCAAACTTAGTTATTGAAGGCTAAGGTTTCAAACTTAGTTATTGAAGGCTAAGGATCCAAAACTTAGTAACTAAGGATAAGGATATGTGATTTAAATTTAGGCAAGTTTGTGGTGACCTAAATTGATCATATATACCTATGGATGAAGGTCTGAGTTCCTAAAAGTTGATTGAAGAACTGGAACTTAGTTATAAGATGAAATGGTGTTATCTAACTTAATCAAATAAAGTTAGATATAAAAGATTAATATGTGATTTATCATATATTAATGGAGATAAATTAATCGACCTCAACAGACCTTGTAAAACACTCTGCGATGATATGCAGATACATTATCGATCAAGATTCGATGGAAAGAGACTTTTAACTACTTTTTAAGATGAATGGCCGAGATTAAAGAGACGTTGGAGAGATTGAAGTCAAATGGAATAGCCTGGAAAGTCGACAAAAAAGCAGATCGATGTCGATGCAGGATTCGATTGTCATCCATCGAAGCCAAAAAGGACAAAAGCAACGGCTATTTTCAAGGACTGGAGACTATAAATATAAGACTCCTGATCAGATTATAAAGGCGAGAATAAGAAGAAATAAAATAGAAAAAATACAGAAAGGAAAATCCTTGAAGATCAAATTAAAAGAAAGCTCTTCAACAGAAAGATCAAGAAATTTATAGAGTGTTGTATACCCTGCTGAACTTAAATCAAGAACAATACTCTGCTGAAGCTGAAATTGCAAGATCTAGAATTAACTTCAAGTGTAACAAGACATAAGCTATCAAGTTACATCAAGTCAATCACTTGAAGTTCCTGAGGCTGCTGATCACCACTACTGATCAAGCTGCTGAAGACAGAATCACTTAGTTGATTCAAATCTTGTTTTTACAATCTGCTATTAGAAGCGTTGAAGCACTTTGGAGTGTGAAGGACTGTGTTTGTGGTGGAGCTGGTGAAGAGGCAATTCTACCCTTGAAGGACCAGTGAAGAAGCTTGGAGGAGCAATACCACCTTATTCAAGTTTCTTGTAGTTTGTGAAGCCATAGTCATTGGTGAAGGACAAACAACTTAGGAATCTTTGTAATGCCTACATCAAAGATCTCTAGTGAATTTCCTCCAACACCATAGGAGAAGAGTGGACTGACAGGATTACACCACCTGGAACCACTATAAAAAAATTTTGTGTCTTATTTACTTAGTGCATTTTAATCTTTATCATATTCACTCCTTCATACTGACTCATATACACACAAGTCACTACTGAGTATTCTATACTTGGTTTAACACAAGCACAACATATTTAAAAGGCTTATACTCTTATATTTCATTGCAACATATTGATGAAACTTGAGTCAAGAGCTCTATTGAGACATCTCATGAATCATCTCTTGAGACATCGATAAACTCTTTGAAACTTCTTGAGTTTGTTTTAACTCCGAGTTTTTAGTGATAAGTTTATTCACCCCCTCAGTAAACTTATCCAAGCCTTTCAAAGGGACCAACAAAATTAAACTAGTAGAACAACCAAATATCAAATCAATTATGTATCACGTGAAAAATCAATTACGTATTATGGAAAAAAAATAAGTGATGTAAAATATAAAATAAATAAATGATTGCTCACATGTAGGATATTACCAATTAAAGAAAAAAAAACAACGGTTTGAATTAACGCCTTCGTACAATCTTGGAGTGCATGGAGTATGGACTCGTCCCCTTCCTTGCAAATGTCACATGTTGGATCGTCCACTATATTTTTGAGTGAATAATCATCAATTCATCATCGTCTTATTCCTTAGATGAAGAACTGGGGCGAGGGGATGAGAGGAGGACTTCCTTGTGACGCACCGGTGGTCCATAGACGGAAGGAATTCAGAGAGAAAAGATAGATGGGTCGTGGAGGAGGTGGGAGAGATGGCGAGACAGTTCTTCCAGCGATTAAATCATAATTTTGTCTATGATTTTGGAATGCTGAGTATGTTATTATTGTTGCTCCTTTTGGCTTTGATAGCATTTTGTCATCCTCTACTCATTTCCATTTTGCTTTGGGTTGTAAATATGCTTTAATTAGTTATTTTATTTGCTTTTGCAAGTCAAATGTCCCTTTCAGTGCTTTGTTTTTTTAGCTAGCAAGAGTCCTGGGTTACCATCTTTTCACGAGCTCTGAAACGTTACATCTGAGTACATTACACTATTTTTTATTACTATTATTATTATTATTATTTTATTTTTTGTGGGTACAAGATATTACACAACTTTTTGTCCCATCATCTTTAGTGAAGTTGATATCCTTCTTCTCATTAATAGATTCCAACTTCCAAGAGTGTATAGAGGCTAGGGCTATGTGTGGTTGTATTATAGCCGTACTTCAAAGTTGAAGGGTTTGGACACTCAAGTGTTTTTATTTAGATAAAGATTGCTAATTATTTAGTGGAAATGTTAAAGACACTTAAAAAATGACACTCAATTGACACTTAAAAGAATGTGAACCATTGATTATGAGGGAGTGTGATGGGACATATATGCCTCACTTGATAATCAAAGGCTTTCAGGTGATTTGAGTGTCAATTGAGTGACATTTTTAAGTGCAGCGAAATGCTAAAGACACTTAAAAGTGTCACTCCATTGACACTTAAATGAATGTGAGCCATTGATTATATTGGATTATGAGAAGACCTGTATGACCCACTTGATAATCAATTGTTTCCATGTTAAGATATGTAGTCATCACTTTAGTAATATAAGGTTCTGCATTTTGAGTTACTGAATATTGTTGGTGATTGGTTTTTCATGCTGGCTAACCTTACCACCTGCTTGATTAGTTTTTTTCATATACTGATTTTTTTTTACAACTATGTTTTATTCTCAGTCACTAGTCTCTAGCACAAGTTCTAACGACTCTTTAGGTAAGGTACATTATTCCTTCCATCCCGATCAGGAAAAGGTAAGTTCAAAGTATTAAATTGATCCATATTTGTATATATCATATATTCATAAACTCTACAACTTCTAAACCCATAAGGCGGATGGAATCCTAGGATTCCTCCTCGAGGCAAAAAAAGGAAAAAAATGACATAATAAAAGGCTGAATAATTGTCAACAAAAAAAGATTCGAACAAGGGATCCAAGGGAAGAATCCAGCCAGAAAGCTTTTGGTACAAAAAAGGAGCTGAAATAATAATAACAGAAGATCAACTTTAATATAAATAATGGCAATATAGTAACTTCACACCCAAAATTGAGTGGGGGCATGTGCCCCCTGGACCCTTAATAGGTCCGCCTATGGTCTGGTCTATGCTTTGTCTTTCAACCTCAAATTAAAAAAATCATGTAACAAATCCTGACACAAATCGGCTTTCCTATTCGCTTCGTCCCTTTCTCTTAGAGCGGATTCGGCTTTCATATTTGCTTTGTCCATTTCAGTTAGAGCAGCTTCTATCTCAGCATTATAACTTGAATATGAGCTATTAGCGTTGTTTCCAACCTAGAAACAAAAAAGATTTGAAGGCATAGATCAATGCAGAGAAATTCAAAATAACATAAACAATTTAGTCAATCAAAGAAAATCAAATTAATGCTTACTACAAATCTTAATCTAACAGACCAACCCCGTGACAAATCCCTCCTAACAAACCAATTTCCCACACACAAAAGCATCAACCAACTACGCCTCCGCTCATTATGCCTGATTGCATATTTCATTAAGAAATGATGTAGAAAATAAGGCAGAGAGACTGAAAGAAATATTTATTCATTTAAACTGAGGTACAAGGGAACCATGAATTCCCAACAACCATCTCTAATAATCAGCCTAAAGACAAATAAATACAACCAACTTCCCAAGCAGTAAATAATACATCTCACAACTCAAGATTAACATTACAAGACAACAATTAAATAAAAGGGAATACAAAAACTCAGAAGATTAAAGACTATAAAACTATCTAACAAATTATTTATTATTTACTACAAATGACAAGTGACTGGCTAATTGGTGATGGCATTTAGAAGAGTATTGAACATTTCACCAACTCCATGGACTAATAAACAGCAAGTCTATACCAACTAAAAAAGCAGTCTATACTAACTAAAAATAATTTTGACCATATAAATCCTTATTTATTGGTGTTTCATATGTATGCATGAAAAGCTTACATCGTGGAGCCTATGGAAACCAATTGACAATGGCTAAACGGTGATGGCAATTAGAAGAGTAATATAAGGCAAGTTTATACTAACTAAAGTAATTTTGATCATATAAAGTCGTATTCATTGGCGTCTCATATGCATGAAAGCTTACATCACGGAGCTTATTCATTGGCGTCTCATATGCATGAAAGCTTACATCAGGGAGCTTATGACACTGTTCCATTCTTAAATCTGCCACCCATGTGCGACGACAACCCTTAACACACAATAAAACACACTCAATGATTGTACGACCAAAAAAATTATTTATCTAACAAACAAATGTTGTTTTATAATTGTAAACATAAATGACATCATACACATACCGCGGTATTGAATTCATAAAAATGCCTTCCAATGGTCACTCCTGAATTGGATATTTGAAAGCGAATGCACCGTTGACAACGAGGGCAAACATACACAGGTTTCTAGAAATGAAAGAAAGATGTTTCATGACCACAAAGTAAATCAAACATATTTAAGAAAATAGATTCAAAAGAAATAATTAATCACCTCAGAACACCAATTGCGATCCATCAAAAATTGTGAATAAGCAGCTAAATCCTTGTGCATCTCATCAAACTTCCAATGTATGGCATTTGCAAACCCATGGACTTCAGCTTTGCAACTAACCCAATCAGCGTATATGCCAGGATTTTGACCCACAAACACGACATACACTTTGTCCATCTCAAAAGAGAGCAAACTTAAATCGAAAAAGATTTTTTCAAAAAAAAAATTAAAAAAATCATATGAGAAACTGATAAACAAATGATTAATTTAATTCAAGAGCATACTCGAGTTGAAGTTGGATTGAACTTTTTAGTCGGAGAAGGCGAGATCAAGGTAGAAAAACAGCCAATTGATTCTACTATGGTGTTTAAAGCATGATGATAAAGAGCATTTATACTTTGATGATTCAAATATGTCTTCCATGGTAAGGGAACAAATCCATTCAATTTAGTTTAGGTGTTTAAAGCTCAGTTTTTTTCAAAAGATCAATAGCAGCTTATCCATTCAACCATCATGCCCAGTTTATTCCTCATTTATTGCAATTTCGTTCTAACTCTAAGTGATAATTCAACCAATGCACATGACATACCAGATGTTTGCTAGGAGTAATAGCACCGATCGAGACACTCGATCTTTGCACAGCGGAAACTTATGCAATTTACGATATGAGACATAACTAATTAACCCTACGAGAAGGTTGAAGATTTACCTTATCAGAGAGAAAAAGATACTCAACCAAAGGGAGATTCCGTGATCATCCGGATTGTATCTCCCAGCGACGACTGGTGGACGACGATCCTCGCCGTAGAGCCTACTCGAATATGGACAAGCTGAATGACTAAGGCAAGAAACTAATTATTCTTCCTTCTATTTTAGATGTGGCGCATTTTGTGATTGTGATTGTACTAGGAGGAACTCTCTTTATATAGGAAAATAACTAGTCAAGAGAGTTATCCTTTTCACACCACAAAACCTTTCCCATAAGGAAAATATATTTTTGCTACAAAATTAGAGATAATTCCCAAAAAATCAATCTCTTTATTTTTCCTCTATTCCCATAAGGAAAATATATTTTTTGCTACAAAATAAGAGATAATTCCCAAAAAAATGAATCTCTTTATTTTTCCATTAATTATCCAACAAATAGATAATTAATTTATTACACATGTGAGATAATCTAGGAAAATTTCTTCTCCTAATTATCCATATGTGGCGTCACTTTTTTAGTCAATTTTAATAGAAAATGTCTTTTCTATTTACATATTATTTACCAAATAAATAATATTGCATATTCATTAAATATACCAACTATTTAATTTATTTTCGAGGTTCCATAAAACGAGAAAACACTCACGCGTTAGGAGCCAACCCGGGGACCATGGACCTATAACCAGTAGCTACAATAAATTAAATAAAATATTCATCGAACAAAATATTTCCACTTAATTCATTAATTCCGGAATTACGCCACCATAAATCCGAAACTGAACTCTATCGATTATAGATATAACTTAGTCTCAAAACGTCGAGTCGAGTCGATAAGTGTCCCTTGATATAATCATTTCATATAAACTAACCCTCCATAGACTATCCGTAATGAAGAGGGATTATTTCCGTAAACCTTCTTCACTACATCTTATCCTTATTTACCATTAACCCACTAGTGATCAATTAGTTCATAACCAATACGAACTCCCGGGATTGATCAGTTTCTAGGATTAACAAATAAGAGGATTGTCTTTCTACTTCCCGCATTATGTATTTACTTGTTAGCCCTTATTTTGAGTTGCATAATATTTTGAAAACGAAACACTAAATTTTTATATTTGATCACCTTAATTCCCTACATTAATGTTAATTATTTTTTTAACCCAACACACTCACACTATAAAACTCATTCTATTATAACATAATCACTTTAAAAACCCTATTTATTGGTACATTTAAACACAAATTCAAATGGTAAAACACTACACCGATTAGAAAGTTATGTAAAAATATAATTGTGAAGAAAAATTTGAAAACCCCCGTTTTATGTTAAGTAATAACCTGAAAACCCCCATTCAATGAATCCTACACACGGATGTCATAATACTCATTTTAATGTTACGTATTCACTTTATTTCTCTTATTAATGTTACATAATAGTTTTAAAACAAAACCCTAATTTTTTATAATTGATCACCTTAACTCCTTACATTCATGTTACTCATTCTTTCAACCCTAGTCACCCAAACATAAAACTTATTATGTTATCACTAAATCACTTGAAAACCTTATTTAATGTTCCATTCAAACATCAATTCAAATGGAAAACCACTACACCAAGTAGAATAATATGGTCAAAATACATTGTATACGAAAAGTTTAAAAGCCCGTTTTGTGTCACCTAATAACATGAAAACTCTAATTTTATGCATTCATTGAACCCTACACACACCATAATACACATTTTAATGTTATTATGTATTTACTTGTTTGCCCTTATTTTGTGTTTTATAATATTCTAAAAATAAACACTAATGTTTTATATTTCCTAACTTTAATTCCTTACAATAATGTTACATATTCTTTCAACCCAACACACCCACACGATAAAACTCATTCTATTAGAAACTAATCACTTTGAAAACATTTTTTAATGTAACATTTAAACACAAATTTAGATGGTAAAACACTGTACCGATTAGAAACTTATGGTCAAAATATAATTGTGTACAAAAATTTGAAAACCTCCGCTTTGTGTTACGTAATAACCCAAAAACTCTATTAAACTTCTACGCATTCAATGAATCCTCCACACGGACGCCATAATACTCATTTTAATGTTACATATTCACTTGATAAACCTTACTCAATGTTAAATAATAGTTTGAAAACAAAATCCTAATTTTTAATCATGATCCCCTTAATTCCTTACAGTAATGTTACTTATTCTTTGAACCCAACTCACCAACATCATAATACATATTCTGTTATAACTAAATTACTTGAAAACACTACTAGAATTTTCAATGTTTCCTACAAAAGAATTCGTCGGTAGTTTGTAAAAAAATCGAGTTTTCAACAAAATTCCGACGAAATATGTGCTGTCGGAAAAATGAGCGTAGGAATCGCGTACTAACGAAATTTCCGACAAATTTAGTGACAAAGTTTCCTATGAAGAAACTGAAGAATTTCCAATGAAGGTAGTGACAAAGTCCTACGAAATTTTCTGACAAATGACCGACGGAGATAGCGACAAATTTCCTACGATCGTTTCTGACAAATTTCCAATGAATTGAGTGACGATGTTTCCAACAAATATTCAGACCAATAATCCGACAAACTTCCAACGATGTTTCAGTTAATTGTTCCGAAAAATTTCTGACAAAGTTTTTCTCTAATTTGTCGGTAACTTTCACTATTCCTGCGGTGAACAAATACTTCCAACACCCTTCCGACGAAATTCGTCACTACTTTGTCACAAATATGATTTTTAAAATAACTAGTTTTTTATATTGTTTTTTATACCACCTGTCCAAATGAAATATCACAATGTTGTATTGCCCAATTACTCAGACCCTAAAATCTGCACACACAATATTTAATTGATGCATCAACCAAGTCTACAAAAACTTCTACAGATTAGCAGTAACATACAAAAGAAAATTGAGGCATCAAAGAAAGTGTTCGTAGTTCCATATAGGATTCCAAAAATGAGATATACTATACATTATAATCTAACTAATCCTCAATGTCGAGCACCATCTGGAGTATGGAGGAAGCCCTGAACTAACTGTGCATTCATTCTTATCTCCGTCTGCATGGTAGATCGTGTGGCTACAGACTTCTCTCGCTCCTCAGCAGCTCTCTGTCTTCCCCCAGCCAAACTTTCACGTAAAACATAAAGGTCTTCACTTGCTACATGGACATCGAATCATATCCGGTGTCTCCATATTTTCACAAGCAAACGTCAAGAAAGCATCACGCCGTTAGTGTACTCTAACTTCAACCCAAAACTGGATGGTCGATGCCACTGATCATACATCCATCATACATTCACTGTTAGAGAATTTTAAGTCATTGGCCAGATTAATATAAGTAAAAATAATCACTACAGAATTTTAAGTCATTCAAACCGGTGTGACAAGTTAATTCTTTAACATCGTATCAACACAAAATAATCACTTTCCTACCTAAGTGCATCTCTAATATGGTTTATTCAAGTATAAGTCAAGTTGATCACAAAAGTTGCACACTAAAACAAAAATTCAACTCAGTATCCTTAGAGAATATGATAACTGACCTTAAAATTAATTCACTAAAGTCTAGAAAATTCTTAGAAAAAAAGTACAATACCTCACCTTCAATGCCAATCAAATGGAGGGAAAACAAAAGACAAAACCAAAGGAAAATCTCACATTCCAAATCTTTCTTATTAAATAGCAAAATTCCTTTTACGTACTAAACGTCAAAATAATCTTAATGCCAAACTAATCTAAAATATTTTCCAGAAGTTTGTTATATGATTCTGTCATTTTGCCTTAGAATTTTATTTAAGTATTGTTTCAGTTCAGTTTGTTTTCATTCCAGTTTAGGCTCAGTTCGTTGAACTCTATTTTGAGTAATTCTTGTTGGTCTATGTCTCAACTTGAGCTAAGATTATAGTTTAATCAAATTTAGTCTTTTGCCTGATCAACATCACCAATATTTTTTTGCACAATTAGGAAGACTTTTGTTGAAACAACCATAACATAACACATAAACTAGCACATAGCACCCTACACACAAACATCATAATACACATTTTAATGCTATGTACTTACTCATTTGTCCTTATTTTATGTTACATAATAGTTTGAAATCTAAACACTAATTTTATATACTTGATCTCATTAATTCCTTACGTTAATGTTACTTATTCATTGAACCCAACACAACCACACCATAAAACTCATTCTATTATAAACTAATCACTTTAAAAACCTTATTTAATGTTACATTTAAACATAAATTCAAATGGTAAAATACTACACCGATTAGAAACTTATGGTCAAAATATAATTGTGCAATAAAATTTGAAAACCCCGATTTGTGTTACGTAATAACCTGAAAACTCTACTATACTTCTATGCGTTCAATGAATCCTTCACACAGACGCCATAAATACTCATTTTAATATTACATTCACTTGAGAGACCTTACTTAATGCTACATAATAGTATGAAAACAAAACCCGAATTTTTAATCTTGATCCCCTTAATTCCTTACATTAATGTTACTTATTCACTGAATCCAACTCCCCACACAATCATACTTATTCTGTTATAACTAAATCCCTTGACAATCTTATTTAATATTCCATTCAAATCCCAATTCAAATGGTAAAATACTACACCAACCAGAATAATATGGTCAAAATACAATAGTATACAAAAACTTTAAATCCACGCTTTGTATACCTAATAACCTGAAAACTCTACTATTACGCATTAAATGAACCCTACACACAGACACCATAATGCACATTTTAATGTAATGTATTTACTTGTTAGCCCCTATTTTGTGTTTCATAATATTTTTAAAACTAAACACTAATTTTTTATATTTAATCACCTTAATTCCTTACATTACTGTTACTTATTCTATGAACCCAACACACCCACACACTAAAAATCATTCTATTATAACCTAATCACTTTTAAAACCTTATTTAATGTTTCATTTGAACACAAATTCGAATGGTCAAACACTACACCGATTATAAAGTTTTGGTAAAAATATAATTGTGTACAAAAAAATGAAACCCCCGTTTTATGCTACGTAATAACTTGAAAGCTTTACTATACTTCTACGCATTCAATGAATCATACTCAAGGACGCCACAATACTCATTTTAATGTTACGCATTCACTTTCTAGCCCTTATTTAATGTTACATAATAGTTTGAAACCAAAACCCTAATTTTTCTAGCACTTTCTACTCAATCTTTGAACCGCACTCACCCACACATAAAATTTATTCTGTTATCACTAAATCACTTGAAAACCTTATTTAATGTTCCATTCAAACCTCAATTCAAATGGTAAAATACTACACCTAGAACAATAATATGGTCAAAATAAAATTGAATACAAAAAGTTCAAAACTCCAGTTTTTTGTTACCTAATAACCTAAAAAATCTATTTTTACGCATTCAATGAACCCTACACACATAAACCATAATACACACTTTAATGTTTTGTATTTACTTGTTAACCCATGTTACATAATAGTTTTAAAACTAAACTCTAATTATAAATACTTAACCACTTTAATCCCTTACATTAATGTTATTTATTCTTTGAACCCAACACACCTACGCCATAAAACTCATTCTATTATAAACTAATCACTTTCAAAACCTTATTTAATGTTAAATTTGAACACAAATTCAAATGGTAAAACAATACACCGATTAGAAACTTATTGTCAAAATATAATTGTGTACAAAAATTTGAAAACCCCTGTTTTGTGTTACGTAATAACCTGAAAACTCTACTATACTTATACGCATTCAATGAATCCTACACACGGATGCCAGAATACTTATTTTAACGTTACATATTCACATGATAGCCATTACTTAATGTTACATAATAGGTTGGAAACAAAACCGTAATTTTTAATCTTGATCCCCTTAATTCTTTACATTAAGGTTACTTATTCTTTGAACCCAACTCACCAAAACCATAATACTTATTCGGTTATAACTAAATTACTTGAAAAGCTTATTTAATATTCCATTCCAACCCCAATTCAAATGGTAAAATAGTACACCAACCAGAATAATATGGTCAAAATACAATTGTATACAAAAAGTTGAAAATTGTGTTACATTATAACCTGAATACTCTATTTTTACGCATTCAATGAACCCTACACACCGACACCATAATACACATTTTAATGTTATTTATTTACTTGTTAGCCTGTAATTATGTTACATAACAGTTTGAAATCGAAACCCTTATTATACTTGATCACTTTATTCCACACATTAATGTTACTTACTATTTGAACCCAACACACCCACACCATTAAACTCATTCTATTATAACTTAATCACTTGAAAACCTTACATAATGTTACATCTAAACATCAATTAAAATAGTAAAACAATACACGGATTAGAAAATTATGGTCAAAATATAATTGTGTACAAAAGATTGAAAACACTTATTATGTGTTACGTAATAACCCGAAAACTCTACTATACTTCTACGCATTCAATGAATCCTACACACGGACGCCATAATACTTATTTTAATGTTCTGTATTCACTTGATTGCCCTTATTTAATGTTACTTAATAGTTTGCAAACAAACTCAAATTTTTTATACATGATCACCTTAATTCCTTACCTTAACGTTACTTATTCTATTATAATTAAATCACTTGAAAACCTTATTTTAAGGTTCCATTCAAACCTCAATTGAAATGGTGAAACACTAATTTGGTCAACATACAATTGCATACAAAAATTTTAAAACCCCCGTTTTGTGTTACTAATAACCTGAATACTCTACTTTTACGCATTCAACGAACCCTACACACAGACACCATAATACAAATTTTAATGTTATTTATTTAATTGTTAGGCCTTATTTTATGTTACATAATAGTTTGAAACTTAAACACTAACTTTTTTATACTTGATCACCTTAATTCCTTACAATAATGTTTCTTATTCTTTGAACCCAACACACCCACACAATAAAACACATTCTATTATAACCTAATCACTTACAAAACATTATTTAATGTTATATTTAAACACAAATTCAAATGGTAAAACACTACACCGATTAGAAAGTTATGGTCAAAATTTAATTGTGTACAAAAAATTGAAAACCCCCGTTTTGTGTATGTAATAACCTGTAAAATCTACTATACTTCTATTCATTTAATCAATCCTACTCACGGACACCATAATACTCATTTTAATTTTATGTATTCACTTGATAGCCTTTATTTAATGTTACATAGTAGTTTTAAAACAAAACCCAAATTTTTTATACTTGATCACCTTAATTCCTTATATTAAAGTTACTTATTCTTTGAACCTAACACGCCCACAGCATAATACTTATTCATTTATAACTAAATCACTTGAAAACCTTATTTAATTTTACATTCAAACACCAATTCGAATGGTAAAACACTACACCAAGCAGAAATAATAGGATCAAAATACAATGGTTTACAAAAAGATTAAATCCCCGATGTGTGTTACCAAATAACCTTAAAACTCTACTATTACGCACTCAATGAACCCTACAAAGAGACACCATAATACACATTTCAATGTTCTGTATTTACTTGTTAGCCCCAACATTAAAGTCACTTATTCCTTGAATCCAACACACCAACACCATCAAACTCATTCTATTATAACTTAATAGCTTGTAAAACCTTATTTTATGTTACATTTAAACACAAATTCAAATGGTAAAACACTACACCGATTCGAAAGTTATGGTCAAAATATAATTGTGTACAAAAATTTGAAAAACCTCATTTTGTGTTACGTAATAACCTGAAAACTCCACTATACTTCTACGCATTTAATGAATCCTACACACGGATGCCATAATACTCATTTTAATGTTTTGTTCCCACTTGACAGCCCTTATTTACTATTACATAGTAGTTTGAAAACAAAAACCAAATTTTTTATACTTGATTCCTAACATTAATGCTACTTATTCTCTAAACCCAATTCCCCCACACCATAATACTTATTCTATTATAACTAAATCACTTGAAAACATTATCTAATGTTCTATTCGAATGCCAATTCAAATGGTAAAACACCACACCAAACAAAATAATATGGTCAAAATACAATTGTATTCAAAAAGTGTAAAACCCTTGTTTTGTGTTACCTAAAAACCTGGAAACTCAATTTTACGCATTCAATGAACCCTACACACACACACACCACAATACACATTTTAATGTTTTGTATTTACTTGCTAGCCCTTATTTTATGTTACAAAATAGTTTGAAAACTAAACTCTAATTTTTTACTTGATCACTTTAATTCCTTACATTATTGAAACTTATTCTTTGCATCCAACACACCCACTCCATAAAACTATATATATTATAACTCAATCACTTGAAAAAACTTATTTAATGTTAAATTTAAACACAAATTGAATTGGTAAACCACTACCCCGAGCAGAAAGTTATGGTCAAAATACAATTGTGTATAAAAATTTTAAAACCCATATTTTGTGTTACGTAATAATAACGTGGAAACTCTAATATACTTGTACGCATTCAATGAATCATACACATAGACACTATAATACTCATTTTAATGTTACGTATTCACTTGATAGCCATTATTTCATGTTACATAATAGTTTGAAAACAAAACGCTACCCAACTCACCAACACCTTAATACTTATTCCATTATAACTAAATCACTAGAAAATATTATTTAATTTTCTATTCAAACCCTAATTAAATTTGTAAAACACTAGATCAAGCAGAATAATATGGTCAAAATACAATTGTATACAAAAAATTTGAAAACCCATGTTTTGAGTTACGTGTCAACCTAGAAACTCCACTATACTTCCACGCATTCAATGAATCCTACACACGGGAAGCCATAATATGCATTTTAATGTTACGTATTCCATTGATACCCCTTATTCTATGTTACATAGATGTTGTAAAATAAAACCTAATTTTTTTTACTTTATCACCTTAATTCCTTTCACTAGTGTTACTTAATTTTCGAATCCAAATCACCCACACCATGCTACTTATTCTATTATAGCTAAATCACTTGAAAACCTTATTTAATGTTTCATTAAAACCCCAATTTATATGGAAAAACACTACACCAAGCAGAATTATATGGTCAAAATACAATTGTCTACAGAACGTTTAAAACCCTCATTTTGTGTTACCAAATAACCTGAAAACTATACTATTATGCATTCAATGAGCCCTACACAGAGACACCATAATACAATTTTTAATGTTATTTAGTTACTTGTTAGTCCTTTATTTATGTTACATAATAGTTTGGAAACTAAACACTAATTTTTCTGCACAAAAATTTCAAAACCCCCGTTTTGTGTAACGTAATAACCTGAAAAATATACCATACTTCTATGCATTTAATGAATCCTTCAAACGGTCACCATAATACTCAATTTAATGTTACGTATTCACTTGATAGCACTTATCTAATGTTACGTAGTAGTTTGAAAACAAAAGCCAAATTTTTTATACTTGATCACCTTAATTCCTTACATTAAAGTTACTTATTCTTAGAACCCAAAACACCTACACCATAATACTTATTCTATTATGACTAAATGAATTGAAACCTTATTTAAAGTTCCATTCAAGCCCAAATTCAAATGGTAAAATACAACACCAAGCAGAATAATATGGTCAAAAAGCAATTGTCTACAAAAAGTTTAAAACCCCCATTATTTGTTACCAAAGAACCTGAAAACTATACTATTACGCATTCAATGAACTTTGCACAGAGACACCATAATACACATTTTAATGTTATTTGTTTACTTGTTATTCATTTATTTATGATACATAATATATTGAAAACTAAACACTAATTTTTTATACTTGATGACCGTAATTCCTTACATTAAAGTAACTTATTCTTTGAATCCAACACACCCACACCATCGAATCATTCTATTATAACTTAATAGCTTTAAAAACCTTATTTTATGTTACATTTAAACACAAATTCAAATGGTAAAACGCTACACCGATTGGAAAGTTAGGGTCAAAATAATTGTGACAAAAATTTGAAAACCCCTGTTTTGTGTTACGTAATAACCTGAAAAATCTACTATACTTCTGTGCATTTAATGAATCCTACACACGGTCACCATAATACTCATTTTAATGTTACGCATTCACTTGATAGCCCTTATTTAATGTTACGTAGTAGTTTGAAAAAAAAACCCTAATTTTTTATACTTGATCACCTTAATTGCTTACATTAAAGTTAATTATTCTTTGAACCCAACACACCCACACCGTAATATTTATTCTATTATAACTAAATGACTTGAAAACCTTATTTAATGTTCCATTCAAACCCCAAATCGAATGGGAAAACACTACACCAAGCAAAATAATATGGTCGAAATAGAATTGTCTACAAAAAGTTTATAACCCCCGTTTTGTGTTACCAAATAACCTAAAAACTTTATTATTACGCATTCAATGAACCCTACAAAGAGACACCATATGCACATTTCAATTTTATGTATTTACTTGTTAGCTCTTATTTTATGTTACATAATAGTTTGAAAACAAAACACTAATTTTTTATACTTGATCACCTTAATTCCTTATATTATTGTTACTTATTCTTTGAATCCAACACACCCACACTATCAAACTCATTCTATTATAACTTAATAGCTTGAAAAAGTTTATTTAATGTTACATTTAAACACAAATTCAGATGGTAATACACTACACCGATTAGAAAGTTATGGTCAAAATATAATTGTGTACAAAAATTTGAAACCCTCGTTTTGTGTTACGTAATAACTTGAAAACTCTACTATACTTCTACGCATTTAATGAATGCTACACACGGATGCCATAATACTTATTTTAATGTCACATTCTCACTAGAGAGCCCTTATTTGTTGTTAGATGGTAGTTTGAAAACAAAACCCAAAATTTTTATACATAATCACTTTATTCCTAACATTGATGTTACTTATTCTGTGAACCCAAATCAATCACACCATAATACTTATTCTATTATAACTAAATCACTTCAAAACCTTATTTAATGTTCCATTCAAATGCCAATTCAAATTGTAAAACCCTACACAAAATAGAATAATATGGTCAAAATACAATTGTATACAAAATGTTTAAAACCCACATTTTGTGTTAACTAATAACCTTGAAACTCAACTTGTAATGATTCAATGAACCCTACACACTGACACCATAATACACATTATAATGTTATATACTTACTTGTTAGCCTTTATATTATGTTACAAAATAGCTTGAAAACTAAACCCTAATTTTTTATACTTGATCACCTTAATTCATTACATTAATGTTACTTATTCTTTGAATCCAAACACACCCACTCCATAAAAATAATTCTATTATAACTTAATCACTTGAAAAAACTTATTTAATGTTAATTTTCAACACGAATTCAATTGTTAAAACACTACTCCGAGAATAAAGTTATGGACAAAATACAATTGTGCACAAAAATTTGAAAACCCCCATTTTGTGTTATGTAATAACAACCTGAAAACCCTAATATACTTCTACTCATTCAATGAATTCTAAACATAGATACTATAATACTTCTTTTAATGTTATGTATTCAATTGATAGCCATTATTTAATGTTACATATAGTTTTAAAACAAAACCTTACCTAACACACCCACACCATAATACTTATTATATTATAACTAAATCACTTGAAAACCTTTTTTTAATTTCCTATTCAAACCCTAATTAAATTGGTAAAACACTACACCAAGCAGTATAATATTGTCAAAATAAAATTGTATACAAAAAATTTGAGAACCCTATTTTGTGTTACGTAATAACCTGGAAACTGTACTACACTTCCACGCATTCAAGGAATCTTACACACGGATGCCATAATACGCATTTTAGTCTTACGTATTCACTTGATAGCCCTTATTCTATGTTACATAATAGTTGTAAAACAAAACCTAATTTTTATACTTTTTTACCTTAATTCCTTACATTAATGTTACTTATTCTTCGAACCCAACTCAATTATCGGGTCACACACATAAGAACATATAGGCGGATTAAAATGCGGTTATAGTGATAACCAAATAAGGATTGTTTTTCTCAAGTATAATGTGTTATAGTGATAAATTAATATGGTGGTATATATTTATTATGAATAAATTAAATACAATATATAAATTATGTTGATTAATTAAATATATATATGTATATGTGATATACATGTATTTTGTGAATTAATTAATCATAGTATTGTATAATTAATTAAGAATATTCCGGGTGACAATTTGTGGCTATATGGGCGGCAGATGATGTGTATGTGATACACATGGATTTTACAAACTAATTAATAGTATTATAATATATATATTTATATAGATTTGCACACATGTGTAAATTGATTTATGGTAATATAATAAAGATATATTCAGTATTAGACATGGAAATATATATCTTGGAAAGTATTTAATGTAAGATATTAGATTAATGAGATAAATAATTCAAATATGTTTTCCTTATTTTACTAGTAAAATAGATTTCTTTCTCACTACTCCACTCAAGACTCTTCTCCGAGGCAATTTAGGAGTGCTTGGGGCGCCACCTTCATGTGTATAAGGTGAGGGGTGCCAAGCTCTATTACATATCACAATTGCAAGAGAAATATTTTACTAGAAAATATAATAGAGTCTTCTTGAGAGTTTGTGAAAGAGAAAAGGCCGGTCTAGCAACCGAGTTTTTCTAGAAGCAATCCAATGGTGGATTCCAGACGGGTTGTTCGTGTGGACTAGCGGAAGAGGCTGAATGCTTGGGCGGCTCCGTGCACCACAACTCCTTCATAGACGATAAAACTTTGATCTTTATATTACCCAATGTAACTTTTTTGTTTACTACTTCTATGTTTTTTGCCTAAACGAAGTCGATCTTGAGAAAAGGACATAATATTTTAATTTCCGTTGTGTTCCCGCATAGATTTCCTAACACATAATAGTTTGAAAGCTAAACAATATTTTTTTATACTTGATCACCTTAATTCCTTACATTAAAGTTGCTTATTCTTTGAATCAAACACACCCACAACATAAAACTCATTCTATAATAACTTAATAGCTTTAAAAACATATTTAATGTTACATGTAAAGACAAATTTAAATGGCAAAACACAACACCGATTAGAAAGTTGTGGTCAAAATATAATTGTGTACAAAAATTTGAAAACCATCATTTTGTGTTAAGTAATAACTTGAAAACTCTACTATACTTCTACGCATTTAATGAATCATACACATGGATTCCATAATACTCATTTTAATGTTACGTTCTCACTTGATAGCCCTTATTTATTGTTACATATATAGTACTTTGAAAACAAAACCCAATTTTTTTATACTTGATCACCTTGATTCCTAACATTAACGTTACTTATTCTATGAACCCAATTCACCCACACCATATTACTTATTCTATTATAACTGAATCACTTGAAAACCTTATTTAATGTTCCATTCAAATGGTAAAACAATACACCAAGCATAATAATATGGTCAAAATACAATTGTATACAAAAAGTTGACACCCTCGTTTTGTGTTACCTAATAACCTGGAAACTCTACTTTTATGAATTCAATGAACCCTACTCACGAACACCTTAATACACATTTTAATGTTATATATTTACTTGTTAGCCCCTATTTTATGTTGCAAAATAGTTTGAAAACTAAACCCTAATTTTTTATACTTGATCACCTTAATTCCTTACATTCATGTTACTTATTCATTGAATCCAACACATGCACACCATAAAAATCACTTTATTATAACTTAATCACTTGAAAAACCTTATTTAATGTTAAAATTTAAACACATTCAATTGGTAAAACACTACACCGAGCAGAAAGTTATGGTCAAAATACAATTATGTACAAAAATTTGAAAACCCCCGTTTTGTGCTACATTATAATAACCTGGAAACTACAATATACTTCTATGCATTCAATGAATCGTACACATAGACGCCGTAATACTCATTCTATTGTTACGTATTCACTTGATAGTCATTATTTAATGTGTCATAATAGTTTGAAAACAAAACTTTACCCAACTCACCCAGACCAAAATACTTATTCTATTATAACTTAATCACTTGAAAACCTTGTTTAAATATCTATTAAAACCCAAATTAAATTGGTAAAAACCTACACCAAGCTGAATAATATGGTCAAAATACAATTGTATACAAAAAATTTGAAAACCCCTGTTCTGTGTTACGTAATAACTTGGAAACTAAACTATACTTCCACGCATTCAATGAATCCTACACATGGATGCCATAATACGCATTTTAATGTTACTTATTCACTTGATAGACCTTATTCTATGTTATATAATAGTTGTAAAACAAAACCTCATTTATTATACTTTATCACCTTAATTCCTTACATTAATGTTACTTATTCTTTGAACCTAACTCACCCACACCATAATACTTATTCTATTATAACTAAATCACTTTAAAACCTTATTTAATGTTCCATTCAAACTACAATTTAAATGGTAATACACTACACCAAGAAGAATAATATGGTCAAAATACAATTGTCTATAAAAACTTCAATACCCCCGTTTGTGTTACCAAATAACCTGAAAACTCTATTATTACGCATTCAATGAACCCTACAAAGAAAACCATAATACTCATTTTACTATTATTTATTTACTTGTTAGCCCTTCTTTTATGCTGGTAGTGCATGACTAATTGCCTAAATACTTTTTTTTCCAGACTTAAGTTAAAGTTATCAACAATACAGGATGAATCCTTTCACATGGAAGTATTAATGGAAGCACTAGTGAGAGCATCCATGATATTGACGTTGTTGTTAGTGTTGTAAGTTTCTTCTATGTGTTTGTTTATGTTGTTTCACTTAGGCAGTCCTTTGTTCTCCCACCCGTTTCCTTTTAACTCTTTTATCATGTTGCGTTTTTCTTTATTATTTGATATGAGATAAGATGATGATTTTGTTTTGTATTACTACATTTTGTGATATTTTGTTTTATTTCACATTAGACATAAGATGATGGTGCATATTGTTGTTGATAATTTGTTGCACGGAAGGAACTATATCAGAAAAAATGTATATAATAAAAAAAATAGTATTTGCCACAACTCAAGTCGTGAAAAATAGTATCAAGCTAGGTCATCTAGTTTTATCCACGACATGTTGTGGCCAATAATAATTTCCATGCCAACACCACGTCAGCACATATTAGCCACAACTAGTTGTGGCAAAGAATAACAGCCAGGTCAGCACCCATGGTAATATAGGCAACAAGTCATTAGCGACAACGTGTCATGGCTAAAAGGATAGAAAATATTTGCACCGTCGGGTGTCATGGAGAATAATACATTAGAAATATAGTTTTGCCCACAACCCATTTGCCATGGACTGTTGTGGCAAAAAACTGCCACGATTTTCAAGTTTTAGCCACGACATTTTGTCATGGCAAAAGACATTTTTTGTTGTAGTGAATGTTCCATTCAAACCCCATTTAAATGGTAAAACACAACACCAAGAAGAATAATATGGTCAAAATACAATTGTCTACAAAAAGTTTAAATCCCCCGTTTTGTGATACCAAATAACCAGAAAACTATATTATTACGCATTCAATGAACCTATACAGGGACACCATAATACACATTTTAATGTTATTTATTTACTTGTTATCCCTTATTTTATGTTACATAACATTTTGAAAACTAAACACTAGTTTTTTATACTTGATCACCTTAATTTCTTACATTAAAGTTACTTATTATTTGAATCCAACACACCCACACCATAAAACTCATTCTATTATAACTTAATGGATTGAAAAACCTTATTTAATGTTACATTTAAAAGAAATTCAAATGGTAACACTAGACCGATTAGAAAGTTATGGTCAAAATATAATTGTGTAAAAAAATTTGAAAACCCCCGTTTTGCATTACGTAATTACGTGAAATCGCTACTATACTTCTACGCATTTAATGAATCCTATACACGGATGCCATAATACTCATTTTAATGTTACACTCTCACTTGATAGCCATTATTTATTGTCACATAGTAGTTTGAAAACAAAACCCAAATTCTTTATACATGATCACCTTGATTCCTAACATTAATGTTACTTATTCTCTGAACCCAAATCAGTCTCATCATAATACTTATTCTATTATAACTAAATCACTTGAAAACCTTATTTAATGTTCCGTTCAAACGCCAATTCAAATGGTAAAACACTACACCAAGCAGAATAATATGGTCAAAATATAATTGTATACAAAAAGTTTAAAACCCCCGTTTTGTGTTATCTAATAACATGGAAACTCTACTTTTACGCATTCAATGAACCCTACACACATACACCATAATACACATTTTAATGTTATGTATTTACTTGTTAGCCCTTATCTTATGTTACAAAAATTGATTGAAAACTAAACCCTAATTTTTTATAATTCCTCATTCTATTATAACTTAATCCCTTGAAATACAATATTTAATTCAAATTTAAACACAAATTCATTTGGTAAAACACTAAACCGAGCAAAAAGTTATGGTCAAAATACAATTGTGTACAAAAATTTAAAAACCCTATTTCGTGTAACATAGTAATTGCTGGATATACAGAATCCCGAATCCGGATCTGATCCTCAATTGTATCATCAGATCTGATTCACAACACCGATCGAGACACTCGATCTTGCACTGCGGAAGCTACGAATAAATTCGCATGCAATTTTACCACGATTTGATCTGCATAAATAATTAATACAACTATGAGAAGGTTGAAGATTTACCTAAACCGAGAGGAATAGAAAATCGACAGAGAGGGAGAAGCCGCAGTCTTCCGGATTGTATCTCCTAGCGATAACTGGTGGACGTCGATCCTCACCGTAGAACCTCCTCAAATATGTAAAAGGAAAACCCTAGGTTTTTCTTCCCTTAATGACTAGAACAAGAAACTAAATTTTCTCTCCTTTTTTCCAAGTGTGGCGCAAATTATGTGTGTATTGTGCTAGGAGAAACTCTCTTTATATAGGAAAATAACTAGTAAAGAGAGAGTTGTCCTTTTCACACCACAATTACCTATTCCTATAAGGAAAAGATATTTGCAATAAGACAAGAGATAATTCCCAAAAAATCAATCTCTTATCTCTTTTTCATTAATTATCTATCAAATAAATAATTAACTAATTACACATTTGACATAATCTAGGAAAATTTCTTTTCCTAATTTATCACAATAGGGGCGCGACATATGTCACTATTTTTTAAAAGAAAATGTATTTTCTATTTTACATATTATTTACCAAATAAATAACATTGCATATTGATTAAATAGACCAACAATTTAATTTATTCTCGAGGTTCCATAAAATGAGAAAACACTCGCGTGTTAGGAGCCGACCCGGGGACCATGGACCTATAACCAGTAGCTACAATAAATTGAATAAAATATTCATCGAACAGAATATTTCTACTCAACATATTAATTCCGGAATTAAGCCACCATAAATCCGAAACTGAACTCTAATGATTATAGATATGACTTATCTCAAAACGTCAAGTCGAGTCGATAAGTGTCCATTGATATAATCATTACATATAGACTAACCCTCCATAGACCATCCGTAATGAAGCGGGATTATTTCCGTAAACCTTCTTCATTACATCTTATCCTTATTTACCATTAACCCACTAGTGATTAATTAGTTCATAACCAATACGAACTCCGCGGATTGTTTAGTTTCTAGGATTAACATATAAGTGGATTTTCTTTCTACTTCCTGTAGAAAGGAATGGATTCCACATCTGTGAGACACACGCTTGTCACTCATTCCAGAATAGTGTCAATGTGAAAGTGATTCGGACCGCGCCTCTTAGCGATCCTTAACGAACACATCAAACCCTATCCTGAAACTAGTAGGAGTGTGCAATCACATCAGGATTAAGGTTAATCCATAGATGATCATCTTGTGATTTATTGTGATTTCTCAATCACGGAATTATATGAGAAATGCAGATTAAATCGGTCCAGTCCTATATGACTACATCATATATAAATGCCCTACTTAGACAACCAATGTCGACGGTCCGGATAAGACGGTTACACCATAAAGTGTTCTGGGCGTATTAATGGTGGTTTAATCAATAGACCCCATACTTTGATTAAGTTCACCACGGACTAAAATTTCAAGTGTATCACCATAAACTTAATCCTCATGTGTGGCACACACTAAGTTATATGGCTACATATGATACGACTTGGGGTTTTCAGCAGTGTATTAAATATAAGCACAAATCAAATAATAAGATGATAATAAATCTGTCATTT
Organism: Gentiana macrophylla; assembly: GCA_026214975.1. Taxonomy (NCBI): domain Eukaryota; kingdom Viridiplantae; phylum Streptophyta; class Magnoliopsida; order Gentianales; family Gentianaceae; genus Gentiana; species Gentiana macrophylla. The sequence continues at coordinate 65,851,305 of CM047809.1, forward strand.
ATTAATTATAAAAACAATTACATAAATTGCCTTTCGGGCGATACTTCCAACAATCTCCCACTTGCCCGTATAGACAAGCAACAATTATCTTTCGGGCACACTATATCTAACAATCTCCCACTTGCCCGTAAAGACAAGCAATGATTGTTTTTACAGCACCACACACTTATTCTTTCTATCCACAACATTCTCCCACTTGCTCTAAAGCAGATGAGACATATCTTCCAATTTTATACCCACCAAGCGTTTATTAGTGACAATATATGCCACATGACTTGGTAAACACTCACCTAGGTTGTCGGCTCAAGGCGATCTTTAGGACCAAAACGTCGCCTTTCTGCATGATCTGTCTGACCTGGTGGTACTTACTTTCAATATGCTTTTGACCTCTTGTGATTGCGAAGATCCTTTGCATGAGCTACCGCTCCACTGTTTTCACAGTAAAATTGTGTCAAATCATCGAGAACTAAAATCACTTCCCGATTCAACAAGGAATTTCTCAAGCCACACTGCCTCTTTAGCTGCTCGAAAGCTGCTATGTATTCGACTAACAGAGTCAAATTGGCAGTGCTGGATTGCTCCAGACTATAGCTTCATCATTATGAGTAACCACTGAGCCTGAGATCGATTCACGATCATTCTTAATCCGACAAAAATCAGAATCAGTGTGGTCAATAACACTCAGATTTGCACCCGAATACACAAGCATATGTTTCCACGTTCTCTAAAGATACTTGAGGATGTACTATACTGCTATCCATTGCTCGAATCCAAGACTCGACTTTAATTGACTATTAATAATCTGATATTCTCTATCCAAAAGAGAATATATCATATTTTCTCTATATCTGAAGATTGAGAGAATTATTCCGTAAGGGGTTGGGTAGGAAACCTCTCATTGAATATAGCATTCAAAAATGCATCATCATCTTAACATTAAGATGAATGAGACACTGCCACTACTTACTCACATGAATTCAACCGAATCAAATTCTTAGAATATAGTCCACTTCTCTGATTAAGAGAAGCTTTGGCTCGTCAGTTCTTGACTTTAGATAACACACCCATGTTGTTCACAACTGTTGTAGTGTTATCTTTTATTTACACTAACGTTTACTACTTTAACCAATATTGATTCTTTGGTCTACGAAAGACTTATCAATATTCTAGTCAAGCGCATACATTTAAAACATATGATTTTTAATGACCTAGAGGTTTTCTTTAACCCACCAATGGATATAAGCATCTGTCATTGGCTTTAAGCTAAAAACCCCTCCGTTCCGAATGAATTCAAGCTCCTTTGTTTGGCAAGAAAGTTTCAGGGCATCACCCCTGGTAATATTCTTGCTTTCCAAGAAGTCAAGCAAGGCCAAGTGGCGAGAAAGTTTTAGGGCATCACCCATGTTTAAGTCTCTACTTGTCAGGGAATTACCCCTAGACCACTTAGCTCTGCTTTGAAAGATAAACTATCCTATTCATTCAACTCTTCATCATGTAGATCCAATTACTCCTATTGGGCCTGAGACTCTCAGGTGGTCCTATAAGAGTATGAACAGACATGGAGTACCAAAACTCCATTTACAGGTGTATGGCTTTAAACCAACCTCTAAATCAGAATTCTATACAGCCCTCCAAAGGAGAACATAGGTTATCAATCACCCCCAGCAGATTGTAAAGTCTACATAATCACAACGATTCAATGGATAAACCATACTCCTACTGGATTTCGGTGGATTAACATTATGATCTGGTTTAGTAGTGTTTATCAGCAGAATCCCCAACAACCAATGTTGGATGTGGTCGGTTTAAATCATATTGTAACTTCTTGAGTAACAATACTTCAAGGTCTAAGGTTGTAGTTTAAACATTCTTTCAGAAAAGGTGTGACAGTTCGACCATCATTATCCTATCTTAAGAATCTTATAACCAACCCTCACTCATTGTGTTAAGATATTTCACGAACAGTAACCATCTGAATGTGCGTGCAAAATCTCCAGTCCTACCTTCAAGCATAAATGCTAAATGCCTCTACTTGCGGAAGTGGAGTAAATTTACTTCACTCCTTATCCACAAATTCATAAGCATCTTCCAGGTAGACTTCTCAATATTATATAACAATGTAAACCGTTATTTTGCAATCAGTATCTTAATTGAGTGAAGTAGTGTATCGAACATATCAATAACTATATAAGGCAATCCATGGTTTATCCTTTTAGTGAAATCGTTTCACTGGGAGGTAGGCCGAGCATCAGTTCCAAATACTATGCTATAGTCTATATCTGAGCATGGATTACTTATTTCTCTGGTAATATAGAGATTCCTCCAAATATTTAGATAAACTAATCGGCGTTTGAGTAGTCATTAGGCAAAATGTCTATTACTCAAAAGCTCCCACTAGCTTGGATCCTTCATAAGACCCCGAAGGTCAATATGAAAAAGTTGTGACACTTCTTCAGCTATGTTACCTTTTCTTAATTGAAAGGTTACTTAGTCATTTTTCCTTTGAGATAGTGTTCTTAGACTGGGAGATAGGAATCACCCTTAGCCAGTCTTCAGATCTTATCTTTAGGATATATGCACTAATTAATAGATGTTGAAGAATCGTTTATCTAAATACGGAAACCATTTGTCTTAATAGTTTATGATGTGTTACATATACCTTTTCAGTATTACTTAGTGGATTTTGACTTTATCAGAAAAAAATCCGAGTCTCAGAATCGTATACAAATGCCATATTAACTTTCTTTAAGGCAACTATATTATCGATGTGAAAGTGAATCTGTTTGTTGTAACGAATCTGAAAACAGAAATTAAAGTTTTGCGATTTAATGATTAAAATCCAAAATTTCTTTCCTTATTTCACTCCCACTATCTTAGATGAAATAACTGCCCATTGTCTACTCTTTTATCATGAATGCTCAGGTACCTTGTTCTTGCAAAAAAACTTTAGCCTTCGAGTCAAATTACTCGGTTAAGAAAGTCTCTAAGGATTCATAGGCTAGTGATCCGAAATCACTTTCCTTATCCTTTACTTTCTTTTATTAATATTTCGGTTTAGCCTTTACTTATTTAGTTTTGATGAGTTACACTTGTAGACATTTACCTTCCCATTATCGGCTTTCTTTAAAGGAAATGGCCGTTAACTAGCAGTTCATTTGAGTAGCCACTACTCATGAACTGTGGGATGTCTTAGTGAGATTGATACCAAATCATTCTTGTCATCTTTGAACTAATTTTGTTTGTCTCTCATTCAACACGAGTGAAAACAGTTTAGATATATTGAGATGATATGTAGTTGTAATATAAAATATGACAGAAATATAAATCAAATCATACACCACAACAAATAATGATTTTAGGAATTATAAACGTGATGTCATGCATGTGTTTTATCCTACCATTCCAAGGATTTAATCTCACACCTCAGTGCCGCTGACGGGTAGGTCAAAGAGGTGATGATTAAATTGAGACAATCTCTCTCAACAATTAGCTGAGAATAAGACATCCCGATTTAATTGTTGATTACATTCCATTTTCAGCCAAGATATTTCCAAAAATACCCTTTAGAGTGTGACCTACTGTTTCAGATTTTTAAGTAGACCCCGAGTATGCCGCCAAAGGGTTGGTCAGTGACCCGACGAGTACTGAATATCCTATCATTTCGGAAACCAAGTCTTGAATTTTGATAGCGGTGAAGGCCATCTGAAGGGGGCCAAAATCAAAGCGCACGAGGCGTCACCATTCTCCCACGGTGCTTGTGTTAATAGTAGAGGACGAGGGGTCGGTTGTCACCTTCCCCGCTCCCACTCATTATTTTGAAAAATAGGTTGTCTTATTAGGATTTTCAGAATTTCCTTACAATCCGGAAAAATTATAAATCATGAATATTTGAATTTGTAAACCTCCCACTAGTTCATCGGTTCCAAATACTGTCTAACTAGTCTCTATTATTCACGACTTTTCAATTTCTCGGATTTATAAAATTTCATTGACACTACACAATTTAAAATTCACCAAGAATTATATAATCCTAATACATTAGGACTTATGAATTTTCTAACAATTTGGAAAAAAAATAAATCACAAAATTTAAAGCTCCCATTAGTTTACCGGTTTCAAATACCGTCTAACTAGTGACACTATATTCATGATTTTCCAATTTTTAAATTATTTAGAAATATTTCGTGTAGACACTACACAATTAAAATTCATCAAAGAATTTTATATTCATAATCTTGTCATGATAAAAGTTTAGGATCTTAGATTTTTCCAATAATCGAAAACAATAAATCCTGAAAAGTAATCACTAACTTATTGGTTCCATATACCGTCTAGTTAGTGACCAATCTTTTCACGAATTTATAAATTTTTATTATCAAAATTCTATTTATGTAGACACTACATAATTAAATCCTCATGGACTTTTAGATCCAAAAAACAAATTTACCAAGTAAATTTTTATCATTTGAATTTTATTTCCCGATAAAATTCCGTTTCCTTTAATTAATTAATTTATTTTTAGTCTAAATTAATTATTGTTTTGATATATGTCTAATTAATTTCAATATTAATTTTCTAACATGTATGCATATGCTATGTGTGGAATTCATTAATATGATGAATGGCATGGTTATATCACATAAATAATCACAAATGAAAATAAATGCGAAAAATAAACCACTGAGATGGACCGTTGGTACCCCCGTATCTAATCTATAAATTAAATAAGTAAACCCTACGTTCATAAAATTTATAATCTTTAATGAACCGCCGCCGCTTCTTGGTATATAATTTTCTGGTCCAGATCTTCAATAAAAGCCCTTCTAGCTGAGTTGGTTGAAGTTCCTTTTTCCTTCATCACCACCCGAGTTCGATTCCCCTTCGGTTTTTTTTTTTCTGTCATTTTTTTTTATCGTTTAAAAAAATCGAACACAAAAAGAATTGTTTCCGAACACGTTAGAAAATGAAGAAAAAAATACAAAAATTGTTTCTGAATTTTATACGGCCAAGGGGATTCAAACTCGGTTCTGAGCTCAATTGAACCTATGACTTGACCGCTGTGCTGCGGCTTTTATTCTTCAAAGTCTTCATCCCAATTAATTAAATAGGCCAACGGCCAAAATAAAAAAAATTGCAGAAAATTAAAATTGCAAAAATAAATTACATGATATCCTATACAAAAAAAAAACGGGTTTACAATAGATCTAACGGTAAACAGGTACCAATCCCCATCCATCTCGTCAACCAAAACATTCAATCGCATAAATAAATTAAAAGATGCAATTTTATTCTATTCCACTCCTTTATTAAATAATTATGCACTCAAGATCGCAAAATCGCTTTAAGCTCGCTCCGATACCACATGCTGGATATACAGAAACCCGAATCCGGATCCGACCCACAATTGGATCGTCAGATCTGATTCACAGCACCGATTGAGACACTCGATCTAGCACAGCGGAAGCTATGAATAAATTCGCATGCGATTTTACCACGATTTGATTCGCATAAATAATTAATACAACTATGAGAAGGTTGAAGATTTACCTAAATAGAGAGGAATAGTAAATATACAGAGAGGGAGAAGCCGCAGTCTTCCGGATTGTATCTTTTCTAGCGACGACTAGTGGACGTCGATCCTCGCCGTAGAACCTCCTCGAATATGCACAAACGAAAAACCCTAGGTTTTTCTTCCCTTAATGACTAGAACAAGAAACTAAATTTTCTCTCCTTTTTTCCAAGTGTGGCACAAATTATGTGTGTGTATTGTGCTAGTAGAAATTCTCTTTATATAGGAAAATAACTAGTAAAGAGAGAGTTATCCTTTTCACACCACAATTACCTATTCTTATAAGGAAAAGATATTTGCCATAAGATAAGAGATAATTCCCAAAAAATCAATCTCTTATCTCTTTTTCATTAATTATCTAAAAAATAAATAATTAACTAATTACACATTTGACATAATCTAGGAAAATTTTTTTCCTAATTTATCACAATAGGGGCGCCACATATGCCACTTTTTTTAATAAAAAATGTCTTTTTTATTTTACATATTATTTACCAAACAAATTATATTGCATATTCATTAAATAGACCAACTATTTAATTTATTCTCGAGGTTCCATAAAATGAGAAAACACTCGCGTGTTAGGAGCCAACCCGGGGACCATGGACCTATAACCAGTAGATACAATAAATTGAATAAAATATTCATCGAACATAATATTTCTACTCAACTTATTAATTCCGGAATTACACCACCATAAATCCGAAACTGAACTCTATCGATTATAGATATAACTTATTCTCAAAACATCGAGTCGAGTCGATAAGTGTCCATTGATATAATCATTACATACAGACTAACCCTCCATAGACTATCCGTAATGAAGCGGGATTATTTCCGCAAACCTTCAATTCTTCACTACATCTTATCCTTATTTACCATTAACCCACTAGTGATCAATTAGTTCATAACCAATGCGAACTCCGCGGATCGATCAGTTTCAATGATTAACAAATAAGGGGATTGTCTTTCTACTTCCTGTACAAAGGAATGGATTTCATATCTATGAGACACACGCTTCTCACTCATTCTAGAATAGTGCCAACATGAAAGTTATTCGGACCGCACCTCTTAGAGATCCTTAACGAACACATCAAACCCTATCCTAAAACAAGTAGGAGTATGCAATCACTTCAGGATTAAGGTTAATCTATATATGATCATCTTGTGATTTAATGAGATTTCTCAATCACGGAATTATATGAGAAATGCAGATTAAATCGGTCCAGTCCTATATGACTACATCATATATAAATGCCCCACTTAGACAACCAATGTCGACGGTCCGGATGAGACGGTCACACCATAAAGTGTTTTGGGTGCGTTGATGGTGGTTTAATCAATAGACCCCATACTTTGATTAAGTTCACCACGGACTAATAGTTCAAGTGTATCACCATAAACTTAATCCTCGTGTGTGACACGCTAAGTTATATGGCTACATATGATACGAATTGGGGTTTTCAGCAGTGTATTAAATATAAGCACAAAGCAAATAATAAGATGAGAATAAATCTGTCATTTTTTAATTATAAAATCTATTACATAAATTGTCTTTCGGGCGCTACCTCCAACAATCTCCCACTTGCCCGTATAGACAAGCAACAATTGTCTTTCGGGCACACTATATCTAACAATAATAACCTGGAAACTCTAATATACTTCATCGCATTCAATGAATCCTATACATTGACGCTATAATACTCATTTCCATGTTACCTATTCACTTGATAGCCATTAATTAATGCTACGTAATAGTTTGAAAACAGAACCCTACCCTACTCACCTACACCATAATATTGATTTTATTATACTTAAATCACTTGAAAACCTTATTTAATTTTCTATTCAAACCCTAATTCAATTGGTAAAACACTACACCAAGCGGAATAATATAGTAAAAATACAATTGTATACAAAAAAAATTGTAAAACCTCGTTTTGTGATACGTAATAACCTGGAAACTCAACTATACTTCCATGCATTCAATAAATCCTACACACGGACGCATGTTGGTCCCTTGGAAAGGCTAACACACGTTTAGAGGGGGCATGAATAAACTTGTCACCAAAAACTTTCCCAAAACTGAAAGTACCTAGGTACTCAGTTTCTCAGAAACTTAAACTGACGCTCAGTTCAGTTTTGTTCATGTCCCTTAACTTGTGTGGAGTTCAGCTAACTCAAATGAGTATAAGTCAATACTGACTTATTCTTAGTCTAGTTAACTGGCATTGGATAGAACTAGCCTTAGTGCAAATAGATGTGTCAATAAAGATCTGAACCTCCTATGTATCAGTTGGGTGCTGACTCAGTGTCTAATGTTTGCTGAGTGTAGTGATGAAGTGATTATGCAATAATTAAAACAATCACAACACAAATGTAAAAGCATAAAATAAATCAACACAAGATTTGTTTATGAAAGTTCCGGGTGGTGTAATCCCGTACGTCTCCCATTCTCCTGTGGTGTAGGAGGTATCACTAGAATCTTGAGATAACCGTTAAAAATCCTAGCCTAATGACAGTCCTTCACGACACCCTAGTTTCTCTGTCTACACATAATGAAGAAAGGTAGGATTGCTCCCTTCATTCTGCACACTGATCCTTTGGAGGTGGAATGACTCCTTCAACAGCTCACCACTGACATAAACACAGTCCGCAGACTGCACCAACAGCTGTGGCAACCAAGATGCAACCGTATGAGGAAATGTGGAGTTGCTCTTCTCAAACTATGCACAACCACCCCTTTTTTCACAAAGGTTAGGTTTAAAATTAATCAAAATATTAATTCAGTGAGCTGACTGATTCTTCTGGATATAGCGTTGTAGCTCCAAGATGCCTTCTTCCCCCTTAATGGGTTACTGGATCTTTCTTTTAAATCTCCAAGGCAATTCTGTTGGCTTCCCCTTTTCTAGATATGAAATCTGATTTTCTGGATCTGGATCTTTAGATATGTGCTTTTCAAAACTTCTCCGATCCACTCTTTAAATCCTTTTTCTCTGTGTATTTATAGGGGTGATTTAACGGTCAACTAGCTCTTGTAGCCGTTACATTTGTCGTTTAGCCAACGTTCATATGTACGACCTTTTGTCGTTTTGCCAGTTCAAATTTAACAAGGCCTTAACTCAGTTTTCTACTCTTCTTCAAAACTGAGTAACTTGTATTCTTGACATCCGACTTTTATTGACTAAGTTGGAGTACACCATTCAACTTCCTTCTTCTCCTGATAACATATAATCTTTGTCCTTAAGATTATTCAGCTTTACATGATCTATTGTTTATTCATATTTATTATTCTCATAATCACCGATGTGACAATAGTATCTACACTACGTAAAACCCTAAGTATATCGTCACCTTAACTCAAAGTGTATGGTATATACAGTTAGTGAAGATGTTTTAGCCCGTAGTGAAGAATCGTGCGATTTGATTGTCACGGATAGATATATTAATGGACCGATTTGATTAGAGTTCACGATATAATTCCGTTCTAGAAGTCTTATCGAATCAATGGATGATCATATTTATGGATATATTTGCACGAGGTGATCCTCAACCGCTTGAATCGCATGAAGTTTGACTTCGGTTGATTACACCGAGTCCGTCTTCAACTTGGCATTGTAATGGATTGAGTGAGTAGTCGTGTTATCACAGATACGAATCCATTCCTTCCTAGATAGACGATTCTTGTTAATCTAGAAACCGATCGATCAGATAGTTCATATTACATCGATTAGCTACCAGTGAGTTGTATGAATTAATTGATCACTAGGGGTTAATGGTAAATAAGGATAAGAGGTTCTAAAAGGGTTAACGGTAACTTCCCGATTTAGAATGAATAATCTATGGAGGATTAATCCATATGTAATGATTATATCAATGGACGCTTATTATTATTCTCGTGAGAGATAAATATAATCTTATAATATGGTGGCATATTCCGTGATTGATTTATCGAATATAATTATTCTATAATTATTTATTTGATTTATCGGAGTCACTGATTATTAGTCCATGGTCCCGACGTGCCTCCTAATATAGCATAGCTATTCTCGGACGTCGAATCCTAATAATATTAATTTAGTTCTTGTTGGACTTTATTAAAACGATATGTGAATTAATTGTTTAGTGGACTATTAAATTAGTTGGGCTAAATAATTAAATATATGGAAAAGACATTTTTCATAATCTTGGCCTATAAAAAGTGTGTCATGGTGAAATTTGTTGTCACAAGGATTAAAATTTTCGCCCCATGCATATTTTAGTCAACAAGAAATTAGTTTTCTTGTGATTAATAAGACATGTGCATGCATAAAATATTTATTGGATAAATATTTATGGTAAATAATAAAGATAAATACAATGCTTATGGAATTATCTTTTATTAAAGGATTTATTTTGTTTGATAAATAAAAATCCTTGGAGGCTAAGTTTTACTCTCCTATATAAGAGAGTTCTCCTCCCAAGCCTCAACACACCTATACAAGATTCGACACACATAGAATTCGACTTCTCCTATAGATAGAATTTTATACATTTTTTTCATATCTAGTCGAGAATTCCTTTTATTGCTTCACATCTTCACATTCATCCTTTGCGGTTCTTCAACTTGAATTTAGAGATTCAAGAGGTATGATCTACATCCCCTTGTAGAATAGATCAGTTGTTTTATGCACTATAATCGCTTCTGCTGCGGACAATATTGTAACAAGTTCTTGACTTCATCATCATGGGTTATAAGTGATCTTATTAATTACGTGACGAATCATCATCAAAACATAAATATTATTTCCAACAATTTCAGACTCTAGATAGAACTTATACATTTTTGATGATGTATCATAACCCTCCTTAAAAGAAATAATAAAAGAATAATGCAAAAAACATAACATAACCCTCCTTAAAAGAAATTAAGATAACAAACTAACAAAAGAAATTGAGTTAATTACATGATTATGCCACAACAAAAGCCCGAATAACTAAAATGATTACAAATTACAAATTTTTTTTTTCCAAATTCATCAGTTTTTCACCAATAAAGATGCTCCTTTTTGTCTCCAGGAGTCTTCTTGCCTTTCCTTCTTCTTTTGATTCACCATCTCTAGGCTTGATCTCCAAGTATTCATTGATCAACTGATTTGCCTCTTCATTGTCCTGGTTTTTAAACTTTACCAAAATCTCCTTGATCTCCTCATTCATCAACTTCTCTTCTTCTTCTGAAATAAAACTAAGTTCCTTTCCTTTAGTCTTTTCCCCCTCAGTTTTTGTCTTTCTATCTTTTGCTGCCTTTAGACCTTCTTTCAATCTGACATAGATTGCAAGTTTCTTCCTGATATTTAGCACAACTGATGTGATATATGATGAGCTTTATGATGAGGAGCCAGATCCATTAGCACCCGTGAAGAAGAGTGATCCATTGGTCATTAGAGATGGACCTTTGACAAGGCTCCAGAGGAAGAGAATGAGAGAAGCCTTGAATACCTTGCTCAAAGAAATCCATGAAGAGTTTGGGCAGCCCAAAAGGAGTGATGAAGCTTCAATATTATACATTCAGTACGCTTTTGGGCTTAAGGAAAGCGCCTAGTTTAATCAGTCTTTTTATTTCTGTTTTGTGTCAATAAAGGCTAGTTGGGCCTGAAGTGTGGTTTGGCGAAGCCCATCTAGTGGGAGGTGCATTTTTCCTTAATGTTTGTTTAGGTTTTCATTAGTTTTTCGTCCCACATTGGAAGATGGAACATTGAATCAGTTTTTGTAGCCTATTTATTGGCCAACACTATCTCTTTGATGAACAACATATTTTGAGTGAAATTTTATTATTTGATTAAGCTTGTCTTAATTGTGCACATTTATGTGTGAGATTCTCTTGGATTGGAGGATCACCCCTTTGAGAACTTATCAGCGTAACCGAGAATTACGTTGTGGCGTTCCAACCGTAGTCTTAGATTAAGCTACGGATCATAGCTCTCATTGATTGCAATTCAGTTTCTTCCTGGGCAAAACAAAGGATTTGATTCATAAGGATCACATCAGTTGGTATCAGAGCTCAGTAACTGAAGGTAATCAAATATCCTTTTCCTTTAATTTTCATTTTTTTCTTATCTTCCAAAAACAAAACACGTCTTTCTTTTTCGTTTTCTTTTGCCGTTTTCTTCTTGTTCTTGGCCGAATCAAACCCTAGGTTTTCACAACCCTAATCCGAACCCTTCAACCCGAAACCTTCAACTTTTCTTCAAACCTTCTTCCTCGCAGCCCGGATAATATTGCTACAATACACACAAAACCGTAGCAATCAGCCTACCTAAGCCCTAAAAATCCCCGGATAATAAGGTTGCAACACACCCAAAACCGCAACCTTTCAACCCTAAACCCTATTTTCACACCAAGAACGATCAAGAACCCTAGTTTGTGTTTATTGGTTTCGTCAGTCGTTTTTTTGTTGTGCGTATAATTTTACTGTTTGTGTAATCGTCCAAAAGGCATATGTCTCGGATTTTATCTAAGCAAAACAACAAGTAATAAATTTATAAATCCGGTATACCCCAAGTGTAGGGATCGTAGCATAGCGATTAATACCGGAGTCGATCTCAAGGAATCGAGGTTGTTTAATCTAGTTTATTAATTCTTCTAATTTGTTACTACTAAAACAAAACTAAAACCGATAAAAAACTGGACAGAGGATTGTCAGTCCAAAGCCAGGAAGGATGAAAGCGAAAATGAAATCTAAACTATAAACTATAAAATAAACAGTAAACAAGAAGATGATCATGGTGATTAAACAATGAACAAACAAATATTCCTCCGATCCCGCAACCCTTAATTTCCTCTCTAAAGTTATCTTGTGATGATTTAATTAAAGATGTGGTCCACCTAACGGAGGTATGAATTCCTACTCTCGTAGATAATTCGCCTATCAATCTCTCATCTCTCGATATATAAGATTGACGCTCTCAAACCAAGGTGTAAGATCGCTCAATCTAGCAACCTATATATTCAACCTATCAACTCTCGTTATGTCAAGATTAAAAATCCCATCTTTCCTATGGTGATCTAAGGTTTACACCGACTCTCTTCATACGGTAAACATCAAATAGCAATACATCTCTCGATATCGATTGCATAACACATAAGCATAGAAAAGATACAACTATAATCTAAATCACAAAACAAACTTAGATTGAAAATATAAAAACCTGCTGAAAATGATTCACTTCGTTTGCACAATTGCTCAGCCCCAAGCACTCAGCATCAAAACATCAGCAAAACGAAAATAAAAAGTGGAAAAGAAACACCCTCGGCCGGCCAAGCACCAAGGCTCAGCCGGCCGAGGTGACTTGATTTTGAAATTAGGGTTTTATAAGTGTAAGATGCGATCTAGTATATCTCCTAGGGTTTAAGGAATGCATATATTTATAGGGATTTAAGGCGGCTGCTGCTAAGTCGGTCTACGGACGCCCGTCCGAAAGCTTGGACGCCCGTTCATCAACTTCCTGAAGACTCTGTACTGTTTTTGCCAACCTGGATGCCCGTTTACTTTGATGGATGCCCGTTCAACCATGACGGGACTTGAACGAACGTTCAGCTTGCTCAAAAATCGATCTTCTCATCTTTTTCTTCAATCGATTTCATCTTTATCTCTTCTCCTCTTCATTAATCCGATTGTTAAACTCTTTTAATCCTCTTCTTGGTCGAAATTGTGTATCTACAATACATCAAAAACATCGCAAAATGTAATAATATCCAAATAAACATGAAATCAACAATAAAACGCATAATTCAACTAATTTTGCGAATAAACCATTTAAAAACCTCACTTGCTCAATAAACCAATTAAACGCTCATTTTCTATGCAAATTATACGAATATGGAGGAAATCATTATAAAATATAACGTTATAAATCATATAAAATCACCCTTAACAGCATCCCGGCCTTAAGGAAAAAAAAAGTAAATTGGCGGGAAAATTGTATAGAGGCTGAGAAATTAAGCCATGAAGAGTTTGGATGTTTTTTGGGCAGCCACCGACACAGGTGGGTTGGTAGTGAATACCTAGGGGCGCGAGACAACTCTCTCTAAGGAACTCGGCAAAATAGCCCCGTAACTTCGGGAGAAGGGGTGCCTAATCACAAAAGGGTCGCAGTGACTGTGCCGGGCGATTGTTTACAAAAACACAGTCTCCGCAAAGTCGTAAGACCATGTATGGGGCCGACGCCGCCAAAGGTGCGGAAGGTCAAGGAAGTTGGTGACTGATGATGGGGAGCCGACGACCGAAGCCCCGATGAACGGCGGCCGTAACTATAACGGTCCTAAGGTAGCGAAATTCCTTGTCAGGTAAGTTCCGACCCGCACGAAAGGCTACTATCTATGTTGGAGTCTCTACATAGAACTCGGAGTCTGCCATCTGACCACCGAAACTCGTAATATAAGTATAATATCTCTACTATTAGTGTACACCCCCACGGATACGCGGGGAAGGCAATTTTTTCCCCTATAGATCAATGGAGAAGTGGTGGACAGGCCCATGTTAAGGAAAAAACATCCAACTTTCTGTTAGTGACTTGGCTTAAGTTCTTTAAGGCCGGCCAGACGGATTGCGGTAGATGAAGAGTTTGGGCAGCCCAAAAGCGTAGTGAATGTATAATATTGAAGCTTCATCACTCCTTTTGGGCTGCCCAAACTCTTCATGGATTTCTTTCAGCAAGGTATTCAAGGCTTCTCTCATTCTCTTCCTCTGGAGCCTTGTCAAAGGTCCATCTCGAATGACCAATGGATCACTCTTCTTCATGGGTGCTAATGGATCTGGCTCCTCATCATAATGCTCATCATATATCACATCAACAGCTTTGACTGAGGCTTCTTCATATTCATCAGTTCTTGTTTCTGTGAAGGTCTCTTCTGCAGTTAAGTCCTCGATCAGATTATCAATTTCTTCTCCATTTTGTTGAATAGCTAGTAGATCAGCATTTACATGTTTGTCTTGTTCTTCCACCAACTGTTTGGCATAGATTTCTTCGGTTTTACGAACTTCAGTTTTCTCTTCTGTTTTATCACCATCAGCAACAGCATCATCTTCAGCTTTCTCTTCATCACCTTCAGTTTTCTCTTCCCCTTGTTTGAAGATATGCAAAAGCTTTCTTCAAATAATTTGCGTAAGGTGATGATGTTGGAGAATTTTTTAAACCTGAGTAATGTGCTTTTCCAATAAAGTCATGTAGATTGTAGAGTTGCTGATGTAGATTTTGCATCAGGCTTTCAATGATCTCTTTCAAACCTTCCAATTTCTCTTGATTTGATTTCTTTGATTTGAGATTCTTGATTCTTGATTTGCTTGTAGATGCCTCATAAACCTTAGATGAGGATCTTGGTTCTTGATAATGAAAATGAACATCATGACTTGACAGTTCCTTTTCATAACCAGCCTCTTAAAATTCAACATCTTCTAAGGCTTCTCTTTGCTCTTCAGTGTACTCTCCATGCGTCTCAGTTGGAAGTTCAGTTTCTTCACGTTCACTTTCTTCAGTTTCATCATCAATCTGAATTACATCTTCAGTTTCAGTTTTCTTAGCCTGAAATTTGTTCCACATCCTTCTTTGTCTTCTCAAGGCTCTGTCATCCAAACTTACAGTCTCACTTGAACTAGAATCTAAAATTTCACTTCTTTCTTCTTCAACGATTTTCCTCTTCTTCACTCCAGTGGACACTGATTTGTGTTTCACTTCAGTTTGTGTGGATTTTGAAATGGAGAAATGATCTAGTATCCTTTGAACAAGATAAGTGTATCCCTTTTCTAATAAAAACTTTACTCCAGTAGCCTTCCTTTCTTTGGCTTTCTCTTTCTCGTCTGAGACTTGTTTGATCAATTGTTTGAGAACAAGTTTGTTCCAATCCAATCTTTCTTCAAACCAAATGGCATAGATCAGCTTCATCTTTTATGTCGAAAGAGTGTAGAGATTCCATGTGTGACCAATGACATTTCTGGTCAGAAGAATTGTCAAGAATGCGAATTCATGTTTTTGTTGATAAATGGAGCCAATGAAATTATTCTAATTTTTGTTGAGTGCAGTGACTTTCCAAAGTTTGCCTTTTTCTTCATTTCCAAATGTGAGAGATGAAGATCCTCCAATTATGTCTAAACCAAAGACTAGGGAAAGAAGATGTTCATTAACAGTAATGCTCTTGTCTTGAACCGTTGTCCTGAAACCCTTTCCATCATTGGTGATTACGGCATTTCTGTAGAAATCTTTGATGGTTTGGGCACAGTGCATCGACCTTTGTATCAATCAGATTCTCGAGTCCTCGAATTCTTTTGATTTTGCTTACAATCTGAGTTGACAAAGTGGAGTTTGAAAATTTTTGACAAAAATCGTCTAGACTTGTGGTGATTCCTTCATCAATGTTGTATCGCTCCATGATTTTATGATTTTGGAAATCTTGATAGAACTTTGAATGTTTTAGAAATTGATTGAACATGATTTCGTCAAGATTGCGTTTTTTAGTCTTCCAATCGTTTTCAAATAAGAGTCGTGTCACAATCAATGAGATTTATAGGAATGTACATCTACTTTTCCTCCCTGATTGACACGTGGCTTCGTGTGATTTATCTTGTCAGCTCAAACGACAGATGGTAGCTGGAAAGTTTTCTACTTTTGACCAATTTGCCCTTCATCAGCTTTTGCATTTTCAGCTTTGTGGTAGAAGTCAGTTTTTCTGAGGATTTTGCAATAAAAATTGACTTTTCCTTTGCTTGATGGTTTGATACAGTTTTAAGATTTGAATGTACATTCTTTTATTTCTCTAATGAATATTCTATATCAATAGTAATTTGCAACAACTTCTTTTCTTCTTCTTCTGAGAGATCTCTTAGTGATGGAACTCCCCTGGATTTGTCTATATAAACATTGAAGTACGTATCCAAATCATTACTGAGTTGAAGTTCTGGATTTGTATGCAAATTTGTCTCACTAATCCTCTCAGATAATTGATACTGAAAATCAGATACATTTTGCAAACAATAAGTCAGGGGGTGAATAAGCCAACTTCTAATTCTGGATGTTACCATTGAAATCAAATTAAGTGCTTTTACAACTGATATAATGAGGGCTTCCAACAACTGGTGTGTATTGGAAAAAACCGATGGCCAGTTACTTCAAGCAAACAAACTGATACTGAGATTAAGTAATGGATCTCTTCAAAATAGAAGCACCGCTCCGATACCAATTGTTGGTCCTTTGGAAAGGCTAACACAAGTTTAGAGGGGGGTGAATAAACTTGTCACCAAAAACTTTCCCAAAACTGAAAGTACCCCAGGAACTCAGTTTCAAACTTAAATCGACGCTTTCGTTCGCTTTTGTTCACGTCCTTAACTTGTGCGGAGTTCAGCTAACTCAACTGAGTATAAGTCAATACTGACTTATTCTTAGTCTAGTTAACTGGCAGCGGATAGAACTAGCCTTAGTGCAAATAGATGTGTCAATAAAGATCTGAACCTCCTATGTATCAGTTGGGTGCTGACTCAGTGTCTAATGTTTGCTGAGTGAAGTGATGAAGTGATTATGCAATAATTAAAACAATCATAGCACAAATGTAAAAGCATAAAATAAATCAACACAAGATTTGTTTATGGAAGTTCCGGGTGGTGTAATCCGGTACGTCTCCCCTTTTCATGTGGTGTAGGAGGTATCACTAGAATCTTGAGATAACCGTTACAAAATCCTAGCCTAATGACAGTCCTTCACGACACCCTAGTTTCTCTGTCTACACATAATGAAGAAAGGTAGGATTGCTCCCTTCATTCTGCACACTAATCCTTCGGAGGTGGAATGACTCCTTCACCAGCTCACCACTGACATACACACAGTCTGCAGACTGCAATAACAGCTGTGGCAACCGAGTTGCAACCGTATGAGGAAAGGTGGAGTTGCTCTCCTCAAACTATGCACAGCCACCCTTTTTTCACAAAGGTTAGGTTTAGAATTAATCAAAAGATTAATTCAGTGAGCAGTCTGATTCTTCTGGATATGGCGTTGTAGCTCCAAGATGCCTTCTTCCCCCTTAATGGGTTACTGGATTTTTCTTTTAAATCTCCAAGGCAATTCTGTTGGCTTCCCCTTTTATAGATATGAAATCTGATTTTCTGGATCTGGATCTTTAGATATGTGCTTTTCAAAACTTCTCCGATGAACTCTTTCAATCCTTTTTCTCTGTGTATTTATAGGGGTGATGTAACTGTCAACTAGCTCTTGTAGCCGTTACATTTGTCGTTTAGCCAACATTCATATGTACGACCTTTTTTCGTTTTGTAAGTTCAAATTTAACAAGGCCTTAACTCAGTTTTCTACTCTTCTTCAAAACTGAGTACCTTGTATTCTTGACATCCGACTTTTATTGACTAAGTCGGAGTACACCATTCAGCTTCCTTCTTCTCCTGATAACTGATAATCTTTGTCCTTAAGATTATTGACTTTACATGATCTATAGTTCGGGCCAGTCACCATGCATTTGCTCGAATCTCGATTTATAGTCACGCGGCTTAATCGACTTCTAAGCGAGTTTGCCACCTCAGTTCTTCAGTCTTCAACAACTAAGTCGTGTCCCTCAGTTCTTCAGTCTTCTTAGATAGGCCAACTGAGTCTGTTTCCCTCAACGAGCTTATCTTTTTCAGTTCTTGCATGACTGAGTCTGCTTCCTCAGTTCTTCATATATAAACTTAGTTTTCTTGTTGCGACTCAGCTGTTTGCCTAGTTCTTAACTATTACAATGCTTGTCTGAAATAACCTATACAAGGTTCAGACTCTAGATAGAACTTATACATTTTTCTCTAGTCTGTTTCTTGCTTCTTCCTTCATTATGCACTATAACAGCTAGTTATGACTTCATCATCTTGGGTTATAAGTGATCTTATTAATTACGTGACGAATCATCATCAAAACATAAATATTATTTCCAACAACGCCATAATACGCATTTTATTGTAACGTATTCACATGCTAGCCCTTATTCTATGTTTACATAATTGTTGTAAAACAAAACCTAATTCTTTATACATTATCACCATAATTCCTAACATTAATGTTACTTATTCCTTGAACCCAACTCACCCACACCATAATACTTATTCTATTATAAACTTGAAAACCTTATTTAATGTTCCATTTAAACCTCAATTTAAATGGTAAAACACTACTCCAAGCAAAATAATGTGGTCAAAATACAATTGTCTACAAAAAGTTTACCAAATAACCTAAAAACTCTAGTATTACGCATTCAATGAACCCTACAAAAAGACACCATAATACACATTTTAAAAATATCTATTTATTTGTTAGCATATACTTTATGTTACATAATAGTTTGAAAACAAAGCACTAATTTTTTTATACTTGATCACCTTAATTCCTTACATTAGACTTACTTATTCTTTGACTCTAACACACCCACACCATAAAACCAATTCTATTATAAATTAATTGTTTTAAAAACCTTATTTAATGTTACATTTAAATACAAATTCAAATGCTAAATCACTACACCGATAAAGAAGTTATGGTCAAAATATAATTGTGTTAAAAATTTTGAAAACTCTCGTTTTGTGTTACGTAATAACCTGAAAACACTACTATAATTCTACGCATTTAATGAATCTTACACACGGATGCCACAATACTCATTTTAATGTTACGTTCTCACTTGATAACCCTTATTTATTGTTACATAGTAGTTTGAAAACAAAACCCAACTTTTTTTATACTTGATCCCCTTAATTCCTAACATTAATGTTACTTATTCTCTGAACCCAACTCACCCACGCCATAATACTTATTCTATTATAACTAAATCATTTGAAAACCTTATTTAATGATCCACTAAAATGCCAATTCAAATGGTAAAACACTACACTAAGCAGAATAATATGGTCAAAATACAATTGTATACAAAAAAATTAAAACCCCCTTTTTGTGTTACCTAATAACGTCGAAACCCTACATTCACGCATTCAATGAACCATACACACAGACAGCATAATACACAATTTAATGTTTTGTATTTAATTGTTAGCCGTATTTTATGTTACAAAATAGTTTGAAAATTAAACCCTAATTTTGTATACTTGATCACCTTAATTCCAAAAATTAATGTTACTTATTCTTTGAATCCAACACACCAACACCATAACACTCACTGTTGGGGAGATTTTGCATCATTAAAACAAAAGAAAATTTATAAACCTATACTACCATGCAAAACTACCTCCTAACCGGCCGAATACCGGGTAGTTGCTAGTAAAGTTGGATAAATACGGTATCGATCCTCGTGGAAAAGGGCTATCGAATCTAATCTAATTAATCCTCTTTATTAACTAAAACCTAAACTAAAACAGAAAAGTAAACTCGACAGAGGATTGTTAATCCAAAGCCAGGAAGGATAAAAGCGATAAAAACATAAATAAAACTACATCTAGGAAAACGGTAAATCTATCTACTGAACAACCATAAACAAACCATGATCAACCTCTTCCCAACAACCATCATCTCACCGAAAGAAATAAGATCAACACATATTCATTCACAAGTTATCTTGGATTATTATCTTATCTAAAGAAACGTTTCCTCTTCCGATTTATCACGACCTTCCGGTCTTAACTAACATGTATCTGAAGCAAAGATCTGATTAAATCCTAATCTAACAACCTTATCCCTCAACTTCCGTTTGTTGGAATAATAATTGTTAATCTCTATCATGGCAATCTAACGAATTTATTAACTTCCGTTATCTAAATTCAATTAACATATAGCATCTCGAAACATGAAAGAGAACAAGAATAACGTAATGAAACAAATACATGAAAAATCTCATCTTTCCGTAACGGTGATATCCTCAATTCAAATCTAGAAAAATCTTGCAACGAATTAATCAAATTGTGGTTCTCTCGTAAACCTAGAAATTTAACCTACGAACTTCCGTTATGTATAGATTAAAGATCCAATCTTTCCTACGGTGATCTAAACTACACCGACTTCCGTCATACGGTAGCATCAACAAGCAATAATCTTCCGATATAAATTGCACGATACAAATAATCATAGGAAAAGAAACAATTGAACTAAAACTTACAAAATCATCCATGAAAAGAAATGAAAGTGCTGCTGAAAAGAAGCTTCACAAAGCTGTCCATGGCTGCCTTTCATCATGCTCGAACAAGAAAAGAAAAGCGAACGAAATAAAACCTAATCTAACTTGCCACCCCAGCCTCCCAAAAGGGGCTGGGGCGACCTAGGGTTGCTCTCTTATGATTGGGGATCAATAGGAGTCGAATTATGTCTGAATTAGGGTTGAAATCGCGCTGCTATTTATAGAAAATCCGAGGCGGTTGCTACAGTAACGGTGCCGGACGCCCGTCCACTATTTTCAGCAACAGCATCCAAACTTGTAACGCTCATATCTCGGGCCTCGTAAGTCGGAATGGAGTGATTCAAAATCCTGTAGAATCCTCTCTTCAAGCCCTACAACTCTTATCTTGAGGTCCAGAGTAAAATCGGTTGTTATCATATCAAGAACTGCGTTGCAAGGTCGTCACTACTCGGAATCCTGATTTTTCCAACATTTATCTTGCTTGATTTCTTTCCTTATATCTTTCAATCTTCCATAACTTTGATTGATCCTTTCCAAGCACGAATTTGGCTCTCTAAAATCCTCTCTTCCATCATCAATGAGTATCTACAACAATAGGAAAACATACCAAAGCGTAACGTATTTCCAAAATAACACAAAATCATCATTTAAGCACATAATTCGTTACGTTTTGAGATTTAGCTATTAAAAACATCATTTACTCAATTAATCGATTATAAGCTCGATTTCTATGAAAAACATCCATATATGGGGAATATTGATATAAAATATATCCTTATAAAACGTATAAAATCACCCTTAACAACTCCCCCACACTTAAACCTTGCTCGTCCCGAGCAAGACAAAACAAGAACATACTATCAAGAATCCACATAACCTGACACAAGATATAGTCAAAATCATGACAAGCTAGTATTCAGCAAATCGACCTCACTCGGTGATGTGTGTGCAGAACCTACTAAACTTCCACCGATCCTCTCTTGACTTATTACATCAAGCACTAACAGTTATCCGGTCAACTAAACGAAAACTTCATTCTATCTACAGCACTTACCTAACAAAAACTAATTACCAAGAACATAGTAACCAACTCAAAATTAAATTCCTTTGCTTAGTACCAAGAAAATACCTTTCGGGTCTCTACTGGGTTTAGATCAACTTGACTTAGAATTCCACAAAAAACGTATATTTTATATTTCCTATCGCGCCTCAAAAGTATAACACACTCCCTACATTAGAGGCGGTCACCCCGAGATCACTCAATCCCTTACTGTCCAAGGTAAACCACACTCCCCAATTGGGGCAGTATCCAAATGGACTCGAGGTGTTAGTTATAAACAAAATTCCCGCAAAGAAATTCTATTCATTTATTATTTATAGATATATATATTTTTATATTTTTCAAACTCTTTGGAAACTCTCGGTCAAATATATTTCTAACACATTCAAGACTCTCAAAGTTCTCAAGAACACTAAGGTACTGAGATTCTAACTGTGAGTATAGCACAAGTTCTTAACTTTCATTAATGCTAAATAAGTGTTATCTGTATTAAGAATTAACTTCCCTTTAACTAACCGGAAACTATTCTATATTTGGCTCTTCATCTAATAGGTTCGTGAAATGAAGTTCAAGTGAGTATCGACTTACTAAACCTATTCTTAAACATGATACGACTACTGATAACAACTAAAGGTGTCAAATTATAAAACTAGCATGCCAATGAAATGTTACTCGGGACAAAACAAAAAATTTGAAAATTAAGCACTTTTCATAGAAATATAACAGATTAAGCAAATGACTGTAGATACACATAAACCATCTATTCCCTCCCCCACACTTAAATTGCAACTTGTCCTCAAGTTGTGCAGAAATAAAAATAGAAAAAGAAAACTTAGCTGATTGTCGTTCGAAAGAAACACTTCTGGAAGTGGCCATGGTCCAGATATGCTCGATGAATGCGTGGACCATCCACCGGAAAACTGAATTCATCTACAGCTCACAAACGCTAAGGCAAATACCCTGCACACTTGATCAGAGCAAAAAGAGTCTACGGGAAAAAGGGATTATACATGGAACACATGGAAAAGAAAAGTCATAGAGATCTTGTCATATTAAGCTCAAATAAAGATGGAACATATACATGAAATATTACAAAATCGTAGGCTAGGTGCAACTATATGAAAATGCATTACAATGCAATCTACGTGAAAAATCCTAAAAATAAAATAAAAACGAGGTAGTATTACGAAACCGATGATTAACTACACTCAAGAAGAAAAATAAACTAGGTGGTATTATTTAAAACCGATGGTGACCACACTTAAGAAAAATAAAAGGAAAAATAGAAAAACAATGCAACTATATGAAATGCAACTAAATGAAATGCATTTAAATGATATGCAAAAAGAAAATAAAATAAAAGAAAGAAAACTAGCCCACTAATTTGCAACATGACATATATAAAATAAACGTCTACCACATAATGACAGGTTACGATAAACGACAGTGCTGTCACTAGTGCCGACGCGCTTTAAGACTTATCGAAAGTGATAGACTTATGGAAACCAACAGTCATCTATCTAAACAGGTATAACTCATATGGAGAAAGGACGTAGCATACGGAAAACCGACAGTAGCTACCCATATGAACTATAAAAACAAAGGAAGCACGTAAGTCTTAAAAGCTTAAAAGATTCATCACAGCGGTATGTAGCATACGGGAACCGACATTAGCTACTAATTAACCATAAAACGATTATAGCTTACGAGAACCGATGATCACTATAACTTGCATAGATGAATCATATATAAGGAATTGATCAATTATCTAACATGGATTCATAGATGGAAAAATAAAATCACATAAGTTCAGGACATCTACGTAAAAATCAAGTAGCCACATAAGCTCGAATGAAAGAAATCCATACTAAATAAAGCATTAAAAATAAAATTTAGAAGAAATCTGGAACTGGACGCGAGTTGGACGGCCGTTCACCTGAGTTCAACCCGGACGGGCGTCAGTATACCGGACGCCGTCCACCTGCAGATATAGGCTGGACGGGCGTCCAAGCAGCATGAGACGCTTCGTCCAACAACAAGAATGCTGAAACGCAGGAAGATAACACAAAGAAACCCTAAAACTTATGAACACATCATCACGCAGGCGCCACTACAGATACATTTATGCACAGGTTAGACTAGGTAACAACTAAGCGAGATAAACTTCACGTAAAACAAGTTGAGTAAAAAACTTTTGCACATTCTTAACCTAACGGTCATCAAAACACGGCAAAATAAAAACTCTCAACCTATTAAACGCTACTTTTATTAAAAACAAAAATAAAACGTAACAAAATCGAGAACTAACAAAACTAGATTCAACATTACACCTATTCCCCGGCAACGGCGCCAAAAACTTGTCACGGATTTTATCAATACAGAATAAACAAGTAATAATCCGGTTAACCTCAAGTATAAGGATCGTAGTATGGAGGCTAATGCCGGGTCGATCTTACGGGGAACTAAACGATTGTGATTTCTAGTTTTTATCTAACTAACCTATGTCACGATTACTAAGCTAAATAACGGATAAAACTAAGCGAATCATCGTAAATTAAACTTAACTAAAACGTAAAAATCGATGAAGAGATGATCTAAAGCCAGAAATATATACGGCTGCGAACCAATTTAAACTAACTAATCTAATATGCGGATAAAAGTAACTAACTAGACAAATTCAAGCTTTTAAGGATTTAAATCAAATTTATAACGAGCAAGCGAGATTGATCCACCTATCCAACAAGCATTGATTCCCTATCTCGATTATATTGCGGTTCTTATTGAGTTGTGATTCACCTTACCTAAACATGAACCCTAATTCCTTAGAAAGTTCATCTATCAATCTATTATCTTCCGATGTAAGATTAACGCGTTTAATAACCGAAGATGCAAACTTTGTGTTTATAATCTAGTAATCAGACCTATTAACTTCCGTTATTATAGATTCGAATTACTATTCTTATTCATGGTGATCTAGGGTTTATTAAGACTTCCATCAACAATAAACAATCAACACATGCATATCTTCCGATATAAAAGCAAATTAAACATGAATAAGCATGAATAAGAAACAACCTTTATTAAAAACTCACAGTATAATCGAAGAAAACGAAATCAACAATTGTTGGACGGCTTCACAATACTCGTTTGATGAAGCTTTTAGCCTCTGAACATCCTCAGCAACTCAAATTTGCAGAAAAAGTGCATAAAAAGTAACTAGTGTTTAATCTAAATTAAGAGCATAAAAGTAGGAATAAAAATCATCTTTTCACATTGCCATTCACTAATTTTTCTTTATAGTTCAATCAATTCCACACATATATAGCATATATGCCCTCATTCCCAGCAATAGGACGTTTCGTGATAACACCCTAGCTGGACTACTATCATCAGGCAGTCGGGAGCTATTAACCTCATAGTGGTATAGGACATTTCGTGATAATGCCCTACCACACTCAAATCATCGGCAGCTACTTCCGACACTTAAATACATAATTCATATTATTCATCCTAGATTGGTATTCAAACCTTAAACTATATCCCTCCTATCACATTCAAACCTTCAGATATTCACAGTACGTCATACTTTAATTCTAAATACAAACTATTAAAATTTCCAAAATTAGTATGGAAGCAAAGAATCATGCGATAATCATCAAAAAATCTCTAATCAAATGGGCATAGCTTTAAAACATAGCTCATCATCTACTATGGCACGTGAAAAATAGTGTTGGGTGAAACAACTAAATTTACTAAATATGCAAAATAATGCACCAATGACATAATAATTCGAATAAAGATATGCATTTGTTCACTCGGGACAAAACAAAAATTTAAAAATTAAACACTTTTTCATAGAAATAAAATAGTATGGCAAATGAATGTAGATACCACATAAGCTATTCCCTCCTCACACTTTTAAATTACAACATGTCCTCGTGTTGTGCGTAGAAAAATAAAGAGAAGCAAAAGAACTTAGCCGATTTCGTGATGATCCGAAAATTGGTGAAGAGGACAACAATGGTGATGTCATATGGAGTCCTTCCCGACTTCAAATCCAAAGCTAGCTTAACAAAGACTAAATGTACCGCACCACTCGACGAAACATGGCGTTATCTCGGGACACGGGGAATAACAAATTGCGAACTTAGGACGTAAGCACATGATATAATGGCTCAGATGGAAAAATCACCACACACAGGAAAGTACAGGACACCTAAGCATCAAATAAGCCACGAAGCTTATAATACAAATCTGATCCACATGTGCATACAAAAATAATGATACATGGAACATTACAAAATAGCGGGGCTAGGTGCACTATATGGAATTATACTACAATGCAATCTACGTGATCTGCAATTCTAAAAATTTAAATAAATAAAAATAAATTCTGACAGGCTTAGGCTGAGCAGGTTTCGAGGACAACCCTACGGTGACTACGGCCTATGAGAAAAAAAAAAAACGAGGTAGTATTACGGAAACCGGCTGATTAACTACACTCGGGAAAAATAAAGAAAAATAGAAAAACAATGCAACTAGATGACATGCAACTAAATGATATGCACCTATATGATATGCAAAAATAAAAGAAAATAAAAGAAAGAAAACTAGCCCACTCATTTGCAACACGACATGTATAAAATAAACGTCTACCAAATAATGACAGGTTACGATAAACGACAGTACTGTTCATTACATGCAGTGTAGACGCGCTTTAAGACTCATTGAAAGTGATAGCATTATGGAAACCAACAGTTAGCTATACTAAACAGATATAACTCATATGGAAAAGGACGTAGCATACGGAAAACCGACAGTAGCTACCCATATGAGTTACAAAAACAACAAGGAAGCACATAAGTCTTAAAAGCTTAAAAGATTCATCACAGCGGTATGTAGCATACGGAAACCGACATTAGCTACTAACTAACTATAAGAACAGTTATAGCTTACGAGAACCGGCGATCCACTATAACTTTGCAGATGAATCATGTATATAAAAATTAATCAATTATTTAACATGGATTCATAGATGGAAAGATGTAAACATGCAAGTTCAGAACATCTACGTAAAAATAAATAGCCACAGAAGCTCGTATTAAAGTAACCATGTTAAATAAAGCACTAAAAATTAAATTAAGAAAAATTCAGGAACCTGGACCATGAACTGGCGTTTAGCGACTACTGGACGGCGTTCACTTAGTGTTGAATCGGACGGGCGTTCCACCTTGCCAGGCGCTAAATGCGCCTTGAAATGAACCGGACGGGCGTCGTAAAGTATATAGACGCCGTCTGGGTCTCTAAATCGTAACAGATTGAAAATATTTGAACGGACGGCGCCCAATACTTCCTAACGCTTCGTTCACTGCGAGATGAAGAATCTGGGACGGGCGCCCAGCGAGCGGACGCCGTCCATACAACAAGAATGCCACAGGCAAGCAGGAAAAACACAGCAAAACCCTAAATACTTATGAACACAACACAAAGAACACAGATCACAAAGACGGCGACCTTTATCAAATTACGCACAGGGGTTAGACTAGGTAACACATAAACATATAAACTTCACGTAAAACAAGTTGAGTAAAAACTTTTGCACATTCTTAACCTAACGGTCATCGAAACACGGCAAAATAAAAACTCTCAACTTGGTATACGCTACTTTTATTAAAAACGAAAAACAAAACGTAACAAAATCGAGAACTAACAAAACTAGATTCAACATGACACCTATTCCCCGGCAACGGCGCCACTTTTGTGTTAATGATGCAAAATCCCCCCCAACAAAAGTAAAAACTTGTCACGGATTTTATCAATACAGAATAAACAAGTAATAATCCGGTTAACCTCAAGTATAAGGATCGTAGTATGGAGGCTAATGCCGGGTCGATCTTACGGGGAACTAAACGATTGTGATTTCTAGTTTTTATCTAACTAACCTATGTCACGATTACTAAGCTAAATAACGGATAAAACTAAACGAATACTGTAAATTAAACTTAACTAAAACGTAAAAGCGGGAATGTAAGAGATGATCTAAAGCTAGGAAATATACGGGCTGCGAACCAATTTAAACTAACTAATCTAATATGCGGATAAAAGTAACTAACTAGACAAATTCAAGCTTTTAAGGATTTAAATCAAATTTATAACGAGCAAACGAGGATTGATCCACCTATCCAACAAGCATTGATTCCCTATCTCGATTATATTGCAGTTCTTATTCAGGTTGTGATTCACCTTACCTAAACATGAACCCTAATTCCTTAGAAAGTTCATCTATCAATCTATTATCTTCCGATGTAAGATTAACGCGTTTAATAACCGAAGATGCAAACTTTGTGTTTATAATCTAGTAATCAGACCTATTAACTTCCGTTATTATAGATTCGAATTACTATTCTTATTCATGGTGATCTAGGGTTTATTAAGACTTCCATCAACAATAAACAATCAACACATGCATATCTTCCGATATAAAAGCAAATTAAACATGAATAAGCATGAATAAGAAACAACCTTTATTAAAAACTCACAGTATAATCGAAGAAAACGAAATCAACAATTGTTGGACGGCTTCACAATACTCGTTTGATGAAGCTTTTAGCCTCTCGAACATCCTCAAGAACTCAAATTTGCGAGAAAAAGTGCATAAAAGTAACTAGTGTTTAATCTAAATTAAGAGCATAAAAGTAGGAATAAAAGATGAAAACGCAGCCTAAAGCCGCCTCTAGGTTTTGGGTTTTGAATAATGTGTGTATGATCCCTTTTGTGGAGAAAACGGCCCGACTATATATAGATTTTAAAGTCGGTTCTCGCTAAAGTCGGCCACCGGACGCCCGTCTCGAAACCTTGAACGCCCGCCCACTCTTCAATAAAACTTGAATGGGGCCGAGTCATGACCAGACGCCTTTCGTCCATCCGGCGTCCACTCCAGCGCCCAAACTTCTGAATCAAAGATGACATCTCGGACGCTCGTCCAATTACATCAGGCGCCCGCCTTTGGGACGGAGATTACGACGCCTTGATTTGATATGATCGATTTTGATTTATTGATCTTTATCCCTTCTATCTCTATCCCACTTCTTCATTATCTCTTTTATCATCATATATTTCGAACTTAATCAACCTTTGATCATCTTTTGAGCCTCCAACATGTATCTATAACACATAAAAACATCGCAAAATGTAATAATGCTCAAATAATCATAAAATCACAATTAAAACACATAAATCAACCTAGTTTGCGATTAACTCATTTAAAATATCATTTGCTCAATATATCCATTAAACCCTCGTTTCTTATGCAATTTAGTACAATTACGGGGAAAAATATCATAGAATATAGCGTTATAAATCGTATAAATTCACCTAACAACAACTCCCCCACACTTAAGCTTTTGCTCGTCCCGAGCAAAACAAAACAAAAGTTAGGCTCGAGAAAAGAACAGGCATCTAAACGTGCATAACACATATCCAATAAATCAGAAGTTCACCCTTGTGCGTGTGCATAGCCATAATAAACTTCCACTATATCCAAACTCGAGAAACTCAAAGCAAAACTAGCTAATACCCCTTGTAGACTAGTAATAAAGGACACTCATAAGATGCACCTACAAACGTGATATATCCCGAAAAGAATGATCGAATATATCTAGGGCTTTCTGAAATACTCAGAGGATAATCCCTACAACATATCTGTCAGTTTATACTGGGGATAAGACAAACGATAACTGAGTCTTATATACATTTCATAACACTTTATCAGTTGATTTAACTTTTCACTTAAAACACACATCAGAATGAGCTCTTGCCCTGTCATAGCAGAATAGGACATTTCGAGATAATACCTACCTTACTCCAATCATCAGCAAAGCTTCTTCCGATCGTCCGTGAGCCTTTAGTCATCATAGTGGTATAGGACATACGTGGTATACCCTATCTCACTCAAATCATCGACTAGCTTTCGACACACCCAAAAATTCTTCATATTTATTCAACTTTTTCATTTGACAATAAGTTACGTGTTACTTATCACATTCAAACCTTAGATATTCACAGTATATCATACTTCGGATCTAAATACAAACTATCATAAATCTCACGACATATACGTAGCACTAAGCACATGACTTACGAGAAAATCAAAAATCACTAATCCAAAAGGGGTATAGCTTTATAAATTAGCTCATCGTTCACTATGGCTTGTGAAAAATAGTGTCAGGTGAAACATCTAACTTACCAAATATATGATACGTAGCATAGATGACTATCGAAAACAAAGAACATTAACATGTATTGCCTACTCGGGACAAAACAAAAACAACAGTGTCGGAAAATTTCAAAAATTTTAGCTCATTTTAGCCCATTTGCATAGAAACATTACGGAATAAACAAATGTGTAGATACATATCGAAACATTCCCCTCCCCCACACTTAAAAATCAACATGTCCTCATGTTGTGCAAAACGAAAGAAAAAGGAAAAGACTTAGCTGATTTAAATCGAAACTCGAATCTTTGGTCAGGCCGGAGCCTTCATAATGATATCAAGAATGCGTAACCAGACAATGTAGATACCTGCACAACTTAGACAACATGGAACCATCTCGGGGAAAACGGGGAGTCATACCAACATGAAAAGAGATATCAAAAATAAAGATAAATCAAAGTGAGAGCACTCCATACATCCAGAAAGTTGAAACACAGTTGAAATGAAAGTACGCGTGCCTTATGGCTTACAAGATCCATCGAAAATAAATAGTAGCAATATCAATGTTACAACGAACCGTATAAGTAAAAATTGTCAATACAAAACAACCAATGTGAAAATAGGCAAAATAAGATCAAGGTTGGCTCGGCGCCGCGATGAATCATCATTTGGAGGATCGGAGGAGGGTCGAGGAAGGTGGTGCCAGAGCTCTAGTTGCCGAAGTCGGTGGGTCCTCATCTCAAGATGACTCGAATCGTGTAAAGCATCCGCAATGACCTGCTCAATCTCATCGGTGAAAAAGATAATCAAGGAGCTCGGATTGAAGATCCTGTCATCCTCGCCTGCCGCCCTCACTGGATGCAATGAAGAATCGTCAAAATGTTGTTCTGTGTATCCCGAATATCACCGAGCCATTCCCGGAAACTATTGGCCATGCTTAACCGCATCCGGACAGCGGGAGATAAAGGAGGAAGGGGGGACGCACGAGGTGTTGCCGATGAACCAGGCTCCGTAGGTGCCTCCGGCTCAGAATGTCCCGAGGGCTTACTCTTTTCCTCTCTCATATAGCCTAGGTTCTTCGGTTTATGATCCGCCCCAAACTTCAGGCACACCGGCATCGAGGCACAAAGCGCCGATCAAATGAGGTGCGATCAAGCTCCGTGTATAAACCTTCCGATTGATAGATATCTCGTCGTATAATGCTTGTCCCACATCCACATTCGGTCCAAACGTCACGCGCATACAAAGATGCCTAGGTCACCAATATGAAAATGTGTCAAGTTGTTTTTAGGCAACAACCGACTGAATGAATCGACATTTGGACCTTCCAATCCTCCGCCCAGGTCGTGGTAACCAACTCCTTCCGGTCTCCTCCCGGTCTCAACGTCCAGGCCACATCCGGGCAAACTCTCAATCTCAACTCCTCCAAAGGATCACGCCCCAAACTCGCCTATGCACAATCTCCTCCTTATAATCCCGACCTCAAAGCCGCTAAGTTGTATTTCCGATTAATCACCTCCGGTGTAAAAGGAACTTCCACCCTCGAACCACGACTACCTTTGTCCCCAAGTCTGCTTTCGAGCAGTTCGCATAAAATTCCCGAACTAGGGAGCTATTCACCGGGGTAGTCGGGATTGTCATCAAGGCTTCCCATTTCTATCCTTAAGCAACTTAACGAACCCGGGTCGACCTTCGCCTCCAAAATAGCCCTCTCAACCAACATGTTTCTCGAAAAATAATGTTTAGTATAAACTTCATGGGCTCACAGGGTTCACTAAAGCGACGAGGCAATGGCATCGGGGCAACGGTTTTAGACTTCTTTCTAGGAGGGGCTGCCCTAGGTACAACTGGCTCCTCTTCCCGGGTAGCCTCGACAGTTTCCTCAGCCCTAGACGAACCTCCACCTCTCTGAACTCTAGGCATCCGTACTAAAGGCACATCATCATCCGTCTCAGACTCCGAGGTTGGCTCATCTCGTAAGGTTGCCCTAGTTTGGGTGGCTCTAGGGGGTTGCTCACGAATACTCACACCCCGGTTAGGATCAACTAAGGTAGGGTCAAGCTCTTTACGTTTTTTCCCCGCCTCCCGGGCCACTTCCTTACCGTGCCTCTTCACAACTGCCTTTTTATGAACCATTATGCAACCCTAGAGTAAAACACAACGATCCCAAAACAAAACAAGGTACCCGTTTAACATCCAAATCGGGATTTCAAATCAACCAAACCGCAAACCACAACCATAATCATCACCAAACAACCCATTCATCACCCATCACAACACCACATCACCAAAACAGAGCAAAAAGAAACACCAAAACCAAAAAAAAAAAAACAAATTAAGGTGACATTCAAGAAAACGAGCCGACTCAAAGATCGAACTCACAAAAACGTGAATGAAATCCAGAAAAGTTGGTACTAACTTACCAAGTAGGGTGAGTAGATGCTGATCGAGATGAAGATTAGTCAAACAACACCAAATTGGCTCCCAAAATCGGATTTTTCTCTCAAAAAGTCGGATTGAAGTGGGTCTGATTCTCCAAAAAAATATCGTGTGTTGGGGATTTGGTTATGAAAATCAAAGAGAGGGTATCAAGGGCGGCCTATAGCACTTTGAATCGCTCGAAATGGTTTAGAATCGGCGATTTTAGGGCAAAAGGAGGAGAGAAACCTTTTTTGCTTTTTTGAAATTTCGAAAAGTGAGGGTTCACTCGATGATGGGGTATATATAGACAGAGAGGTTGGACGCTCGTCCAACTCAAAGTGGACGGGCGTTCACCGGAAAGACGGATGAAATGGACGGGCGTCCCATTTATTAGACGCTCGTCCAAGATTTGAAATCACATACAGGATTGGAGGGAATAAAGCAGACGGGCGTCCAGACTTAGTGGACGCTCGTCCTAAAATTGGTCAAGGCGGACGGGCGTCCAGAGTTCTGGACGGGCGTCCACGCAGTTTAAGTGCAAAAATTATAAAATTTCCATACACATCACATTCAAAATTGCCCTTTCTTATTAAACTTAAATAAAACTTCAAAAATACAAATAAAAATCAAATGAAGTACATAAAATTATTAGAAAATAAATAAAAACAGATGGAAAACAGTGGGTTGCCTCCCACTCAGCGCTTTTGTTTTACGTCGTTTGCTCGACGAAACATCCTAAAACGCTAGTCATCATAAATGTCCGACCAATCGATCACTCGAATGAGACGGCGGAGCATGTCAATCGCCGGAGGAAGTCATACTCATCTTGTAATCCCGGTCCTCACGGCTACATCAACACCTCGGAAGTGCTCGACTTGCAAAGACTAGCGCTAAATCTGTCAAGATCGGATCATTGAGGATGGTGTAAGGGTGTCCTAGAATTTGCTGTAACTCCTCAAGTAGTAAAGTCCCCACCTCCGAACAACGGGAACAATAAGAACATAGGTGACCGTCTTGACGCGGGTACTAATGTCAAAATCTACGTGCAAAGCGATGGTTCCTCCCGGTCCGTCATCTACATGTGAATGAGTGGAATCCTCTAAGGAAAGGTAACTCCTGCGGGTTGAACACCGAAATCCATATCTAGAAAGCACAACTAAGCTCCGACAGATAAAAACAAGAACTTAATAAGGCTAAAACTGAATAAACTAAACTTAAATACTAACACTATCAAAGCATAAAACAAAATAACTAAAAGAACAATATCTAGGTTGCCCCCTAGTGGCGCTTTTGGTTAATGTCGTTAGCTCGACACATTGTAAGCTCACTGGATCAGGCCATTTAACCTTTACGCCAGCCACTACCTCGTTTAAGCTCGATCAAGAGTGTGGGCTGCAGAAAACAAAGATCTCACACATGGGGTGAAATCTTTGAAAGCTCTCCAAACCTTCTTAAGTCTCCCCATGGTTGTGTTCTTTCTCCTCGACTCCTCGATGACGTTTAAGTTGTCGCGCCCCTCTCTAACTCTTCCATATCAAAGACTACCTGCTAGAACTTCTTCAGACGGATCACTACCGTCATCCTCGGAGAACAAGTCGGGTGATAACTCGTCAAATTCTTCGACCGAGTAACACCACATCCGAGAATATCGAGAAATTTAACAATCAAAGATGTCTCTTTAGGTTCACCAATATAATGTTTGCACCTTTGACCGTTGACTCAAACGGTTCACCACTATAACCACGAAGTTCTAGAACGCCTCCGGAATGATTTGGAGAATCTCGAAGGCCGGACCAACGTGTCTTAGCTTTCCAGAAAGCAGATGTAACTGGAATTATATAGAAGAACTTGTTCGCCGACATGAAATTCTCTTTTCTTAATCTTAGCATCGTGGAGTAGCTTCATCTTATCCTTACTAATCCTGGCACTTTCATAGGCCTGGAGTCTGAACTCGTCCAGCTCATGTAACTGCTGAAGTCGATGCTTCCCACAAGATTGGGAATCAAAGTTCAGAAACTTTGTAGCCCAATAAGCTCTATGCTCTAACTCGACAGGCAGATGACATGGTTTCCCGTAGACCATTTGATATGGCGATGTACCCATAGGGGTCTTATAGGCAGTCCTATATGCCCAAAGTACATCGTCCAACTTCAAACTCCAGTCTTTTCTATGACTATTCACCGCCTTCTCCGAGATTTTCTTAAGACTCGGTTGCTTCGCTCAACAACGACCACTAGTCATCGGATGATATGGTGTGTGTGGTTTTGTGACGAACGCCATACTTCTCGAGGACTTTTTCAAAGGTCGGTTGCAAAAGTGTGTCCCTTCATCACCGATCAAGGCACGTGGACATCCAAACCTCACAAAGATGTTCTTCTTCGAAATTTCATGACCGTTTTTTATGATCATTGTGAGGAGTGGCTATTGCCTCCACCCATTTCAAACATAGTCAACGCAGACTAAGATGTATTTGTTGCCACAAGATGACGGGAATGGTCCCATAAAATCGATGCCCCAAACATCAAAGACTTCGCATTCAAGGATGGGTTTCAACGGCATGTCAAAACGCCTTGTCAGAGTTCCGGTTCTTTGGCACCTATCACAAGCTTTACAGAAAGCTTCCGTATCTTTAAAGATCGTAGGCCAATAGAAACCGGATTGAAAGATCTTAGCAACGGTTTTCCACGGACCAAAGTGACCTCCTGTGGGTCCACTGTGGCACTGCTCAATGATGTCACGTTGCTCAGATTCTGGAATACATCTCCTAAGCAAACCATCTTTACTGAGATCTTGAAAAGATAAGGTTCATCCCAAACGAAATATTTTAAATCCGAGAAGAACTTTTTCTTCTCTCGATAAGACATCTACGGATCGAGATAACGGCCATGAAGGTAGTTTACAATGGAAGAATACCATGGAACATCGGGAGCGGCCATCTATCAACATGATGTTTTCTAGAGGAAAGTAAAGATCTATATCATCTGGTTCATTCTTTTCCTCAGTTAACATCCTAGACACATGATCCGCTACTACATTCTCACTGCCCTTTTTGTCCTTAATTTGAACGTCAAACTCTTGTAGGGTCAATATCCAACGTAGTAAGCGCGGTTTAGCCTCTTTCTTAGTCATCAGTAACGCAAAGCAGCGTGATCAGCCCACACGATCACTTGAGCTCCTAACAAGTAACTACGAAACTTGTCCATAGCAAAGACTACGCCGATGAGTTCCTTTCGGTAGTAGTATAGTTAACTTGAGAGGATTCAATGTGTGACTTGCGTAATAGATAGGTGGAACTTTCCCTTGATCTTTTGCCCTAGAACACGGCACCAAAGATAGTTTGATGCGTCGCACATAAGCTCAAATGGTAGGTTCCATCAAAGCGATATAAGAATCGGAGCAGATTTTAAACGATCCTTAAGCTCCTCAAACGCTTGCTTGCAGCTCTCATCAAAATTAAACTCAACGTCTTCCTTTAGTAAAGTGGGACAGGGGCTTGGCTATCTTGGAGAAATCTTGAATGAACCTCCTATAAAGCCGACATGTCCGAGAAAACCTCGGACTTCCCGAACATTCTTAGGGTAACTCATCTTCTCAATAGCTTCTACCTTGGCCCTATCTACTTCTATATACCTTTGGCGGAGATCTTGTGGCCAAGAACTATTCCTTCATCTACCATGAAATGGCATTTTTCCCAATTAAGTACTAGGTTCTTTTTCCACACATCTGGATAACACTGATCAAGATTGTCAAGGCAATAAATCAAAAGATCGACTAAAACCGAAAAATCGCCCATAAAAATCTCCATACACTTTTCTACAAGCCCGTCAAAGATGGCCATAGATACATTGAAAAATAGCTGGGGCATTGCAGAGATCGAACGGCATTCGCCTCAGAGGCGAATGTACCATAAGTAAGCGAGGTGAAGGTGGTCTTTTCTTGGTCAATTTGGATCAATGGGTATCTGGAAATATCCCGAATATCCATCTAGGAAACAAGAGAGAATGCGTGCCCCGCCAGACGCTCGAGCATCCGGTCAATGAATGGAAGGGAAAGTGATCTTTCATGGTTACCTCATTGAGCTTTCGATAATCGATGCACTCAGAACTCGAGAACAAGCCTCAATGCAATTTCCTCTCCCTTCTCATTCTTTTCAATTGTAATTCCACCTTTTTGGGAACTACTTGAGTCGGGAAACCCATTCACTATCCGCGATGGCATAAATGATTCCCATGTCCGTAAGTTTAATGATTTCTTTTTACGACTTCTTGCATATGAGGGTTTAGCCTTCGCTGGGGCTGTCTGACACACTTGGCGCCCTCATTCGTCTTGATCTTATGCATGCAGATGTCAGGAGATATTCCCCTGATATCTCCTACTTGCCAACCAAAAGCTTTTTCATTCTTCTTCAAGACGTTGATCGTTTCATTTCCTCTCAGACGGGAAAGCTTGGCGAGATATGATTAAAGGAAGCTTGTCGCCTCTCTTAAGAACACATACTTAAGATGTTTAGGTAACGGCTTCAACACCAAATCCGCAGGGGTCTTCAAACGGACTTGAGATCTCCACTTTTCAACTCAATATCATTGAGTTTACTGCGTGGTCCCACCGCCAAAGCTTCTCCTTCCAAATGACTCTTCCTCAAAATCAGTTGCTAGTTGATCCAGATTCACCCTACCATGAGTATTCAGATTATCAACTAATCGCTCATATTCTCGCTTCTACTGACCATGACTTGCTTATCCATATAGTCGGTGAAATCATCCGTCATATAATCAATGGAAAAGCCGGTTGGAGGGCCAGAGGTACTTGAATGGACTTTAAGACATTGTAACTCACCTCTTGGTCACCAACTCGGATAGTCACGTGCCCACCATCGCGATCGATGAGAGCTCTAGTTGTAGATAAGAAAGGTCTTCCTAGAATCAAGGAACGTTTTTCGTCTTTCTCTATATCTAAAACATACCAATCAACTGGAAAGGTAAATCGATCAATCTGAACCAAAACGTCTTTTAGATTCTGAAGCTTTCTTAGAGGATCTATCCGCGAATTGTAAACTCATAGTAGTGGGTTCTAGAAGACTTTGTAAACCGAATTTGCTTGCATCTGAGACATTGGCATAAGGCTTATAGAGGCACCTAGATCACACAAGGAATTTGGGAAGACTAGACCTCCCATCAAAAGCGTAAGTACAAATTTGCAGGGTCACCTCTTTTAATTGGTAAGTTTTCATAATTAATCATGGAACAATCCTCACCAATATGCCTTTCCATGCCTGCTAATTTCTTTTTCAAGACACAACATCCTTGATAAATTTTGTATACTTAGGCATCTCGACTAAGACATCCGACAATGGAAGATTCACTGAGTATTTTTCAAAAGGTTTAGCACCTTTTCATACTTCTTATCCTCAATCAAAGGAATGTTGCTCTTTCTCGTGGAAATGGAAGTTTCTTAAGGTCATCCTCAGAGAAAACCTTTTCGAGGATGCACTTGGCAACTCTGTCTTCCAGATCCTTCCAACGAACAGTTTTTTTAGATTTCTCAGTAGTCGGGGGATCAGCCTCCTGACTTTCGCTTGCTTTTCCGGTCCTCAAAGGATCAGCCACTTGAGGATCACCAAATTCTTCACCTCTCAGGGGATCAGCCACCTGAGTTTTCTTACTGATTGAGGGAGTGTAGGTGCTCAGCTTCCCCCCCGCCTTATCAATGGCAGGAGGGGCTAGTGGTTTCCCGGATGGGAAGGACCACTAACTTGAGTACCGCTCCTAAGATTCATTGCACTGGCCTCCTCCTTACCGTATTGAATTGATGGCACGAGGTCAGTACATGGGCCTTTGTTCACATCAGCCTGAGCAACTTGACCGCCTTTGGATTCTTCTCGGTGAAACCGGGGCGCCTGGGTCTAGGGTCAAGCCAAGCCTCGACCATGGTTGCCCAATTTGTCTCTCAAGATTCTTCATCGATCTACTTTGCTCTTCCAACTTAGCCTCAAGATTTGTAGGTTGGGAGGGGCCTTGAGAGTTTTGGTGATTTGGAGCATAGGGCTGGCTGGGCCGACTTTGAAATTGAGAATTTGAATTGGAAGGCCAATTCTGATTGAATTTTTGCGTAGGATTGGAAAAATTGAGTTTTGATCTCGATTAAACCAGTGGTTTCGTTGAAATTCGATTCGAATTAAAGTTCAAGTTGGGATTGAAATTTGAAGATGGATTAAACCCTTGGTTTTGAAAATTGCCCTGGCCTGGAAACCGATTGAACCTTTGATTGTTACGGCCATAGAATGCATTCATACTCGCATCTCGTCCGTTCATAGGCGGGAATTTAGAAGTGTGCCCCACCTCGTCACAATTTTGACATGTGACTTGATTGTACTGTCCATAGTCATGAACAGCATTTACTTGATAAGGTGCAGGGGGGTTAAATTGACATTGGCCATTCATATGGCCGGTCTGACAGCAATTTTCGCAATACAGAACCTGAGGGTTCTGCGGAAAAGAGGAAGTTTGATTTATAGGATTGGAAACTTGAGGGGGGACCATCTGCTTTTGCAGCATGGCAATCAAACTTTGTAAATTGACTTCCTCAACCTTTGGAGGAGGAGGTGCTTGAATTGCTTGATAAGAGGGGGCATAGTTATATTTGGCAATGTCCTCAAACAATGCCCATCCCTCATCAGGCGTTTTCTTCAGAAATGCCCCTCCAGAAGAACTATTGACCATGCCTTTTGTAAGCTCGGTCAATCCACTGAAGAATGTATTGACTTGCCTTTCGGTGGCAAGCCATGGTGAGGGGCATTTTCTAAGAAGGGACTTGAATCTCTTCCAACACTCGAAGAAAGATTCATTCTCTTTCTCGATAGAATGTGAAAATGTCATTTAAGCCTGGGATTTTGTCTTTGAAGGTGGAAAATATTGACTCAAGAACTCCTTTTCGAGTTACGCCGGTGTGGTGATAGATTCAGACGGAGAGAGGTGTACCACTCTTTAGCCTCTCCTTTCAGAGAAAAAGGAAAAAGTTTAAGTTTAATAGCATCCTCACTTACTCCTTGGATGCGTGTAGTACGCATATCTCTAAGAATGTGTGTAAGTGGGTATGCGGATTCTCGATTGGTAGCCGTGAAAAATTGATGCGTCTTTGCATCATCCGGATAAGTCCCGGCTTCACTCAAAGGTTTGTGCGAGTATGAATTTGGAATAACAATAGCCGGGTTGACCTTGACTTTCGCCTGGCATGGCGTAGTCTCGCCGATGTACGCGTCTATTATCGTCGCCATTATCACAAAATCGGTGATTTCTCTTGCTAGTTGTTCTTCAAGATCTCGCTCGGCTCTGCATGCGCGAGAACGCGGAATGGAAATTCACGCTGTTTGGCCGGACTATGGTTCGCTCGGGGTCAGGGGTGTATATTAACGGTCCCTTTTGACTCCGAGTTTGCATAAACTGGACCAAAGACAAGTGGAACAAAACCTAAAAACTAAGAAGAGATCAAAGCCTAAACTAAAAATTAAAAGCCTAAAGAGAGGAAAGGAAAAGAAGAAAAGGAAACAAAAGTGTTAAAGAAAACAATACCGGACGGACGTCCAAAAGATTGGACGGGCGTCCAGATGAAATTGAGGTCGGACGGGCGTTTAGTAATGTAAACGCTAAATCGATGACAGAATGACTCTGAACGGGCGCCCAAAACTTATGGACGCTCGTCTAAGTGAATAAAACCAGGCAGAATTGATAATTTCCCAGGGCGGGCGCCCAATATCCAGCACGCCCGTTTGCTCACGGGAAAACTTAGAACAGAGGCAGGAATTTGCAGATAAAACAAGAAGGGAAGAAAGAACGTCAGAAAAACAGAAAAAACAGAAGATCTAACTGGAAAACTACTACTAAGGAGAGTTTTAAACCCTAATTATCTACTTAACAACTACCTAAAACAATTATCAACTAAAAGCAGGAATTTAAAACGGATTAAAGCGGAAAAGCGAAACAAAACAAAAAAAAAAAAACAGAAAGCGAAAATAAAAACTAGACAACCGTCCGGTTCCCGGCAACGGCGCCACTTTTGTTGGGGAGATTTTGCATCATTAAAACAAAAGAAAATTTATAAACCTATACTACCATGCAAAACTACCTCTAACCGGCCGAATACCGGGTAGTTGCTAGTAAAGTTGGATAAGCACGGGTATCGATCCTCAGGGAAAAGGGCTATCGAATCTAATCTAATTAATCCTCTTTATTAACTAAAACCTAAACTAAAACAGAAAAGTAAACTGGACAGAGGATTGTTAATCCAAAGCCAGGAAGGATAAAAGCGATAAAAACATAAATAAAACTACATCTAGGAAAACGGTAAATCTATCTACTGAACAACCATAAACAAACCATGATCAACCTCTTCCCAACAACCATCATCTCACCGAAAGAAATAAGATAAACACATATTCATTCACAAGTTATCTTGGATTATTATCTTATCTAAAGAAACGTTTCCTCTTCCGATTTATCACGACCTTCCGGTCTTAACTAACATGTATACGAAGCAAAGATACAGATTAAATCCTAATCTAACAACCTTATCCCTCAACTTCCGTTTGTTGGAATAATAATTGTTAATCTCTATCATGGCAATCTAACGAATTTATTAACTTCCGTTATCTAAATTCAATTAACATATAGCATCTCGAAACATGAAAGAGAACAAGAATAACGTAATGAAACAAATACATGAAAAATCTCATCTTTCCGGTAACGGTGATATCCCTCAATTCAAATCTAGAAAAATCTTGCAGCGAATTAATCAAATTGTGGTTCTCTCGTAAACCTAGAAATTTAACCTCACGAACTTCCGTTATGTATAGATTAAAGATCCAATCTTTCCTACGGTGATCTAAACTACACCGACTTCCGTCATACGGTAGCATCAACAAGCAATAATCTTCCGATATAAATTGCACGATACAAATAATCATAGGAAAAGAAACAATTGAACTAAAACTTACAAAATCATCCATGAAAAGAAATGAAAGTGCTGCTGAAAAGAAGCTTCACAAAGCTGTCCATGGCTGCCTTTCATCATGCTCGAACAAGAAAAGAAAAGCGAACGAAATAAAACCTAATCTAACTTGCCACCCCAGCCTCCCAAAAGGGGCTGGGGCGACCTAGGGTTGCTCTCTTATGATTGGGGATCAATAGGAGTCGAATTATGTCTGAATTAGGGTTGAAATCGCGCTGCTATTTATAGAAAATCCGAGGCGGTTGCTACAGTAACGGTGCCGGACGCCCGTCCACAAGGTCGGACGCCCGTCCACTATTTTCAGCAACAGCATCCAAACTTGTAACGCTCATATCTCGGGCCTCGTAAGTCGGAATGGAGTGATTCAAAATCCTGTAGAATCC
This sequence comes from Gentiana macrophylla, assembly GCA_026214975.1. NCBI lineage: Eukaryota > Viridiplantae > Streptophyta > Magnoliopsida > Gentianales > Gentianaceae > Gentiana > Gentiana macrophylla. The sequence goes on from CM047809.1 coordinate 65,893,077, forward strand.
TCTCTTCAAGCCCTACAACTCTTATCTTGAGGTCCAGAGTAAAATCGGTTGTTATCATATCAAGAACTGCGTTGCAAGGTCGTCACTACTCGGAATCCTGATTTTCCAACATTTATCTTGCTTGATTTCTTTCCTTATATCTTTCAATCTTCCATAACTTTGATTGATCCTTTCCAAGCACGAATTTGGCTCTCTAAAATCCTCTCTTCCATCATCAATGAGTATCTACAACAATAGGAAAACATACCAAAGCGTAACGTATTTCCAAAATAACACAAAATCATCATTTAAGCACATAATTCGTTACGTTTTGAGATTTAGCTATTAAAAACATCATTTACTCAATTAATCGATTATAAGCTCGATTTCTATGAAAAACATCCATATATGGGGAATATTGATATAAAATATATCCTTATAAAACGTATAAAATCACCCTTAACACTCACTCTATTATACCTTAATCACTTGAAAAACATTATTTAATGTTAAATTTTAACATGAATTCAATTGGTAAAACACTACATCGAGCAAAAAGTTATCGTGAAATTAAAATTGTGTACGAAAATTTAAAAACCCCTTTTTTGTGGTACGTAATAATAACATGGAAACTATAATGTACTTTTACGCATTCAATGAATCCTACACGACGCCAAAATACTCATTTTAATGATACGTATTCACTTGATATCCATTATTTAATGTTACCTAATAGTTTGAAAACGAAACACTGCCCAACTCACCCACACCATAATACATTATCTATTAAACCACTTTAAAACCTTATTTAGTTATCTATTCAAACACTAATTCAATTCGTAAAACACTCCAACAAGCACAATATTTTTGTCAAAACACAATTGTATACAAAAAAATTGAAAACCCCCGTTTTGTGTTACATAATAACTTGGAAACTCTACTATACATCCACGCATTCAATGAATCCTACACATGGATGCCATAATACGCATTTTAATGTTACTTATTCACTTGATAGCCCTTATTCTATGTTACATAATAGTTTTAAAATAGAACCTAATTTTTTATAATTTATCACCTTAATTCCTTACATTAATGTTACTTATTGTTTGAACCCAACTCACCCACACTGTAATACTTATTCTATTATAACTAAATCACTTTAAAATATTATTTAATGTTCCATTCAAACCCAATTTAAATTGTAAAACACTACACCAAGAAGAATAATATGGTCAAAATAAAATTGTCTACAAAAACTTTAAAACCCCCGTTTGTGTTACCAAATAACCTGAAAACTCTACTATTGCGCATTCAATGAACCCTACAAGGAGAAACAATAATACACATTTTAATGTTATTTATTTACTTGTTAGCCCTTATTTTATGTTACATAGTTTGAATACAAAACACAAATTTTTTATACTTGATCACCATAATCTTACATTAATGTTATTTATTCTTTGAATCCAACACACCCACGCCATTAAACTCATTCTATTATAACTTGATAGCTTTAAGAAAAATATATAATGTTACATTTAACACAAATTTAAAGGTTAAAACACTACACCGATTACAAAGTTATATATGGTCAAAATATAATTGTGTACACAAATTTGAAATCCCTCGTTTTGTGTTGCGTAATATCCTGAAAACTCCACTATACTCCTACGCATTTATCAAATCCTACACATGGATGCCAAACTACTCATTTTAATGTTACGTTGTCACTTGATAGCACTTTATTATTGTTACACAGTAGTTTGAAAACAAAACCCAAATTGTTTAACTTGATCACCTTGATTCCTAACATTAGTGTTACTTATTCTCTGAACCCAACTCGCCCACACCATATAACTTATTCTATTATAACTAAATCACTTGAATACCTTATTTAATGTCCCATTCAAATGCTAATTCAACTGATAAAACCCTACACCAAGCAGAATAATATGGTCAAAATACAATTGTATACAAGAAGATTAAAACCCCGTTTTGTGTTACCTAATAACCTGGACACTCTAATTTTACGCATTCAATGAACCCTACAAAGAGTCACCATAATACACATTTTAATGTTATGTATATACTTGTTATCCCTTACTTTATGTTACAAAATAGTTTGAAAACTAAACCCTATTTTTTATACTTGATCACCTTAATTCCTTTCGTTAATGTTACTTATTCATTGAATCCAACACACCCACACAATAAAACTCATTCTATTATAATTTAATCACTTCAAAAACCATATTTAATGTTAAATTTAAACACAAATTCAATTGGCAAAACACTACACCGAGCATAAAGTTAGGGTCAAAATACAACTGTGAACAAAAATTTGAAAACACCTATTTTGTGTTACGTAATAATAACCTGGAAACACTAATATACTTCTATGCATTCAATGAATCCTATACATAGACGCTATAATACTCATTTTCATGTTACGTATTAACTTGATAGCCATTAATTAATTTACATAATAGTTGAAAACAGAACCTTACCCAACTCACCCATACTACACTTATTCTATTACACTTAAATCACTTGATAACCTTATTTAAATTTCTATTCAAACCCTAATTCATTTGGTAAAACACAACACCAAGCAGAATAATATGGTCAAAATACATTAGTATACAAAAAATTTGAAAACCCGCGTTTTGTGATACGTAATAACCTGGAAACTCTACTATAGTTTCACGCATTCAATGAATCCTTCACACGGATGCCATAAAACTCATTTTAATGTTACGTATTAAAATGATATCCCTTATTCTATGTTGCATAATAGTTGTAAAACAAAACCTAATTTTTTTATACTTTATCACTTGAATTCCTTAAATTAATGTTACTTGTTCTTTGAACCCAACTCACCCACACAATAATACTTATTCTATTATAAAATTGAAAACCTTATTTAATGTTCCATTAAAACCCCAATTTAAATGGGAAAACACTACACCAAGCTGAATAATATGGTCAAGATAAAGTTGTCTACAAAAAGTTTAAAACCCCCGTTTGTTTTACCAAATAACCTAAAAACTCTACGATTACGCTTCAATGAATCCTACAAAGAGACACCATAATACACATTTTAATATTATTTATTTACTTGTTAGCCATTACTTTATGTTACATTATAGTTTGAAAACTGAGCACTAATTTTTTATACTTGATCACTTTAATTCCTTACCATAAAGTTACTTATTCCTTGACTCCAACACACCAACACCATAAAACTCATTCTATTATAACTTAACACCTTTAAAAACCTTATTTAATGTTACATATAAACACAAATTCAAATGGTAAAACACAACACCAATTAAAAAGTTATGGTCAAGATATAATTGTGTTCAAAAATTTGAAAACGCTCATTTTGTGTACGTAATAACCTAAAAACTCTACTATATTTCTACGCATTTAATGAATCTTACAAACGGATGCCATAATACTCATTTTAATGTTACGTTCTCACTTGATAGACATTATTTATTTTTACATAGCAGTTTCAAAACAAAACCCAAATTTTATATACTTGATCACCTTGATTCCTAACATTATTGTTACTTATTCTCTAAACCCAACTCACCCACACCATAATACTTATTCTTTTATAACTAAATCACTTAAAAACCTTATTGAATGTTCCATTCAAGTGCCAATTCAAATGGTAAAACACTACACCAAGCAGAATAATATGGTCAAAATACAATTGTATACAAAAAGTTTATAACCCCTACTTTGTGTTACCTAATAACATGGAAACTCTATTTTTATGCATTCAATGAACCCTACACACAGACACCATAATACAAATTTTAATGTTATGTATTTAGTTGTTAGCCCTATTTTATGGTACTAAATAGTTTGAAAACTAAACCCTATTTTTTATACTTGATCACATTAATGTTATTTATTCTTTGAATCTAACACACCCACACCATAAGACTCACTCTATTATAACTTAATCGCTTGAAAAACCTTATTTAATGTTAAATTTAAACACAAATTCAACTGTTAAAACACAACACCGAGCATAAAGTTATGGTCAAAATACAATTGTTTACAAAAATTTGAAAACCCTATTTTTTGTTACGTATAATAATCTGGAAACTCTAATATACTTCTACGCATTCAATGAATCGTACACGTAGACGTTTAATACTCATTTGATTGTTACGTATTCTCTTGATAGCCATTATTTAATGTTACATAATAGTTTTAAAACAAAACCCAATTAACCTCACCCACACCATAATACTAAGTCTATTAAAACTAAATCACTTCAAAACATTATTTAGTTATCTATTCAAACCCTAATTGAATTGGTAAAACACAACCCCAAGCAGAATAATATGGTCAAAATACAATTGTATACAAAAAATCCCGTTTTGTGTTACATAAAAACTTGGAAACTCTACTATACTTCCACGCATTCAATGAATACTATGCACGGATGCCATAATACGCATTTTAATGTTAGGTATTCACTTGATAGCCCTTATTCTATGTTACATAATAAATGTAAAACAAAACTTAATTTTTGTACTTTATCACCTTAATTGATTGCATTAATGTTACTTATTCATTGAACCCAATTCACCCATACCATAATACTTATTCTATTATAACTAAATCACTTGAAAACCTTATTTAATGTTCCATTCAAACCCCAATTTAAATGATAAAACACTACACCAAGTAGAATAATATGATCAGAATACAATTGTCTACAAAAACTTTAAAACCCCCGTTTTGTGTTACCAAATAACCTAAAAACACTATTTTTACGCATTCATCGAACCCTACAAAGAGACACCATAACACAAATTTTCATGTTATTTATTTACTTGTTAGACCTTATTTTATGTTACATAATAGTTTGAAAACTAAATACTAATTTTTTTATACTTGATCACCTTAATTGCTTAGATTAAAGTTACTTATTTTATGAATCCAACACACCCACACCATAAAACTCATTCTTTTATAACTAAATCACTTGAAAAGCTTATTTAATAATCCATTCTAACCCCAATTCAAATGGTAAAATAGTACACAAACCAGAATAATATGGTCAATATATAATTGTATACAAAAAGTTTTAAACCCGCGCTTTGTGTTACATTACAACATGAATACTCTACTTTTACACATTCAATGAACCCTACACACCAACACCATAATACACATTTTAATGTTATTTGTTTACTTGTTAGCCCTTAATTTATGTTACATAATAGTTTGAAAACTAAACCCATATTTCTTATACTCGATCACCTTAATTCCTTACATTAATGTTACTTATTATTTGAATCCAACACACCCACACCATAAAACTAATATATTATAACTTAATCACTTGAAAACCTTATTTAATGTTACATTTAAACACAAATTAAAATTGTAAAACATACACGGATTAGAAAATTATGGTCAAAATACAATTGTGTACAAAAGATTGAAAACACTTGTTATGTGTTACATAATAACCCGAAGACTCTACTATATTTCTACGCATTCAATGAATCCTACACATGGATGTCATAATACTTATTTTAATGTTCCGTATTCACTTGATAACCTTTATTTAATGTAACATAATAGTTTGCAAACAAACCCTAAATTTTTATACTTGATCACCTTAATTCCTTACACTAATGTTACTTATTCTTTGAACACAGTTCACCCACGCAATAATACTTATTCTATTATAATTAAATTACTTTTTAAACCGTATTAATGTTCCATTCAAACCTCAATTCAAATGGTGAAACACTAATATGGTCGAAATACAATTGTATACAAAAAAATTTAAAACCCCCTTTGTGTTATCTAATAACCTGAATACTATACTTTTACACTTTCAATGAACCTTACACACAGACACCATAATACAAATTTTAATGTTATGTATTTAATTGTTAGCCCTTATTTTATGTTACATAATAGTTTGAAACTTAAACACTAACTTTGTCATACTTGATCACCTGAATTGCTTACATTAATGTTTCTTATTTTTTGAACCCAACACACCCACACCATAAAACACAATCTATTATAACCTAATCACTTAAAAAACCTTATTGAATGTTACATTTAAACACAAATTCAAATGGTAAAACACTACACCGATTAGAAAGTTATGGTCAAAACCCAATTGTGTATTGTTTCAAAAAAAATTAATTGTGTACAAAAATTTGAAAACCCCCGTTTTGTGTACGTAATAACCAGTAAAATCTACTATACTTCTATGCATTTAATGAATCCTACACATGGACGCCATAATACTCATTTTAATGTTATGTATTCACTTCATAGCCCATATTTAATATTACCTAGTAGATTGAAAACAAAACCCAAATTTTTTATACTTGATCACCTTAATTTCTTACGTTAAAGTTACTTTTTCTTTGAACCCAACACACCCACACCACACTATTTATTCTATTATAACTAAATCAATTGAAAACATTATTTAATGTTCCATTCAAACCCCAATTCAAATTGTAAAACACTACACCTAGCAGAATAATAAGGTCAAAATACAATTGTATACAAAAGGTTTATAACCCCCACTTTGTGTTACCTACTAACATGGAAACTCTATTTTTGCGCATTCAACGAACCCTACACACAAACACCATAATACACATTTTAATATTATGTATTTATTTGTTAGCCCTATTTTATGATACAAAATAGTTTGAAAACTAAACCCTATTTTTTATACTTGATCACATTAATTCCTAACATTAATGTTACTTATTCTTTGAATTTAACACACCCACACCATAAAACCCACTCTATTATAACTTAATCGCTTGAAAAACCTTATTTAAAGTTAAATTTAGACACAAATTCAATTGGTAAAACACTACACCGAGTAGAAAGTTATGGTTAAAATACAATTGTGTACAAAAATTTGAAAACCCCGTTTTGTGTTACGTAATAATAAGCTGGAAACTTTAATACACTTCTACGAATTCAATGAATCCTACACGTAGACGCCATAATACTCATTTGAATGTTACGTATTCGCATGATAGCCATTATTTAATGTTACATAATAGTTTTAAAACAAAACCCCACCAACCTCACCCACACCATTATACTAATTCTATTATAACTAAATCACTTCAAAACCTTATTTACTTATCTATTCAAACCCTAATTGAATTGGTAAAACACTACCCCCAAGCAGAATAATTTGGTCAAAATACAATTGTATACAAAAAAATTGAAAACACCCTCGTTTTGTGTTACATAATAACTTGTAAACTCTACAATACTTCCACGCATTCAATGAATCCTAATCACGTATGCCATAATACGCATTTTAGTGTTAGGTATTCACTTGATAGCCCATATTCTATGTTACGTAATAAATGTAAAACAAAACCTAATTTTTGTTCTTTATCACCTTAATTCCTTGCGTTAATGTTACTTATTCTTTGAACCCGACTAACCCACACCATAATACTTATTCTATTATAACTAAATCACTCGAAAACCTTATTTAATATTTCATTCAAACCCCAATTTAAATGGTAAAACACTACACCAAGCAGAATAATATGGTCAGAATACAATTGTCTACAAAAACTTTAAAACACCCGTTTTGTGTTACCAAATAACCAAAAAACTATATAATTACGCATTCATTGAACCCCACAAAGAGACACCATAGCACACATTTTCGTGTTATTTATTTACTTGTTAGCCTTTATTTTTTGTTACATAATAGTTTGAAAACTAAACAGTAATTGTTTATACTTGATCACCTTAATTGCTTACATTAAAGTTACTTACTCTTTGAATCCAACACACCCACACCATAAAACGCATTCTATTATAACTAAATTACTTGAAAAGCTTATTTAGTATTCCATTCCAACCACAATTCAAATTGTAAAACAGTACACCAACCAGAGTAATATGGTCAAAATACAATTGTATAGAAAAAGTTTAAAACCCGCGCTTTGTATTACCTTATAACCTGAATACTCTACTTTTACGCATTCAATGAACCCTACACGCCAACACCATAATACACATTTTAATGTTATTTATTTACTTGTTAGCCCTTAATTTATGTTACATAATACTTTGAAAACTATACCCTTATTTTTTATACTTGATCACCTTAATTCCTTACATTAATGTTACGAATTATTTGAACCCAACACACCCACACCATAAAAATCATTCTATTATAACTTAGTCACTTGAAAACCTTGTTTAATGTTATATTTAAACACAAATTAAAATTATAAAACAATACACGGATTAGAAAATTATGGTCAAAATATAATTGCCTACAAAATATAATTTAAATGGTAAACACTTGTTATGTGTTACGTAATAACCTAAAAACTCTACAATACTTCTACACATTCAATGAATCCTACACACGGACGCCATAATACTTATTTTCATGTTCCGTATTCACTTGTTAGCCCTTATTTAATGTTATATAATAGTTTTCAAAAAAAACCCTATTTTTTTATATTTGATCACCTTAATTCCTTACACTAATGTTACATGTTCTTTGTACCCACCTCACCCACACCATAATACTTATTCTATTATAATTAATTAACTTGAAAACCTTATTAACGTTCCATTCAAACCTCAATTCAAATGGTGAAACACTAATATGGTCAAAATAAAATTGTAAACAAAAAGTTTAAAACCCCTCTTTTGTGATACCTAATAACCTGAATACTCTACTTTTACGCATTCAACGAACACTACACACAAACACCATAATACAAATATTAATTTTACTTATTTAATTGTTAGCCCTTATTTTATGTGACATAATAGTTTGAAACATAAACACAATATTTTTCATACATGATCACCTGAATTCCTTACATTAATGTTTCTTGTTCTTTGAACCCAACACACCACCCACACAATTGTTAGATGTGTAGTGCCCGAAAGACAATTTGTGTAATTGTTTTTAAAAATGGATGACATAATTTATCACCTTATTACTTGCTTTGTGCTTGTAAGTAATACACTGCTGCAAACCCTAAGTATATCTGTATGTGACCACTTAACTCAGTGTATGGATTACACGTGAGGATTGAGTTAGTGGAGATATGCTTAAACTGTTAGTCCGTGGTGAACTTAATCAGAGTTTAGGGTCTCTTGATTAAAACACCAATAATGCGCCCATAACACCTTAGGGTGTGATAGTCTTATCCGGATTGTCGGTAGAGGGTACCTACGTGGGGTATTTATATATGATGGCGTTCATATAGGACTGGACCGATTTAATCTGAATTTCTCGATATAATTCCGTAATCGAGGAATCTTATTAAATCATTAGATGATCATATATGGATCAACCTTAATCCTGAGGTGATCACAGGGTGCTGCTTGTCCCGGGGTAGTGTTTGATGTGTTAGTTACGGTTCACTTAAATATGTGTTCCAAGCCACTTCTCATTGGCACTATCTCCGGATGAGTGAGTAGTTCTTATTTTCATAGACGTGGAATTCATTCCTTCCTACGGGAAGTAGAGAGACAGTCCCCTAATTTGTTAGCCTTAAGAAAGTGATCGATCCTAGGAGTTCATATTAGACTAATTGATCACTAGTCAGATATGTGAACTAATTGATTATCAGGGGGTTAATGGTAAATAAAGATAAGATATTTCGTGTCGGTTTTACGGAGATATCCCACCTCGGAGAATGGGTTAATCTATGGAGGGTTAATCAATGGTATGTAGTGATTATATCAATGGACGCTTATTCACTATGGTATGCATTGGGAATTAAGTATAAGTATACATCTATAATAATTAATTATTGAGAGTTCGATTTGGATTTATGGTGGCTAATAATCTTGTTATTTGGGCGAATTAATAATTAATGTACTTATTCGGTTCGATGAATAATGAAAATTATTTTATGTGGGCTTAGAACCCTGGCGCCAATGTGAGTCATTTAATTAGAGAGAAATTAGTTTTTCTGGATAATTAACATGTGATTTACATCGGAAGATCTTGGCTTCTCTTCCTACTATTGGTAATCATTTTATTGATCTTAAATTTTGAATAAAAGATTTATGTAATAATTATCTCTGAGGACATAAAAGGAGAGAAAAATTAGTTTTCTTGTCTTTGTTTTAGAAGAAGAAAAACTACAAGTTTTTCCTGCATATCAAGGAGGTTCGTAGTATCAAGAAGGGTGTCCACCAACCGCCCGCTTGGAGAACACATCGGAAGATCTTGGCTTTCTTCCTACTATTGGTAACATGATCTTAACCCCTTGTAGTAGTTTAAGTCCTTTAATTATGTATTGTGTCAGATAAGTCGTGGATCCATCTGGCCTGGCTGTAGATCTAACTCATTTAGATCTAAGAACCTGCATCCTTCATGTGGTAGTAGAGCCAGGTTCCACGATTTATATAGTCATAATCATAATTAAACGTTTTAAAGGAGTGGAATTGCATGTAGGTAAATTTTATTTATTGTTTTATGCATTGATAATGATTAATTGCTATGGTTGAAGAGATGGATTGGGGGTTGTCACTGTTTACCCGTTAGATCTATTGTAAACTCATATAAACGATGAAAATTCGTTCATATGAGTATAGGAAATTATGTAATTTATCTTTATTGCAATTTTAATTTCCAGAAAATAGATCTGTTTATTAGCTGTTTAGTTATTTCATTTTTCCTGTTGATCGAGCCATTGAAACGACGATCCCTCCAGTCAGAATCAATATTTGAAGGTGATGAACAATTCCACAAAATTTGACATTTATCGGAGTCCGTTATAATATCCGTTCGTTGCTGCAAGGAAGCTGATGTAACAGAAAAACGCAGGATTCACAGAAACCCGACCTGTGATTTCCTCGAATTTCTGGGAGAGTTTGGACCGTTGAAACGCAAATCCAACCGGTAAAATCGATAAATACGGAGTTTTTGACGTGAGATAAAAATTTCAGGTCGATCGGAATTTATATCGATTCCCGATCGGCCTCGGGAAGTCTCTGATGCGCTACTGTGAAAGTCAGATTCAGCAGCAAGTTGGACGGCTCACTGGAGAAAATTGACAAGTCAAAGCTCCGATCCAACCGTCCATATTGAAGCCCAAGGAGTGATGAACAGATCTGGAAATTTTCGTCCCGATCCGAGTTCGTTTGTGTAACATCCCGACTTTTCGGAAAAGGACAAAAGAGTCTTTTAACAAAAAAATTCAGATTTTTGTTTAATTTTAGTAAAGGATTTAAGTTTTTGTAATAATAATAATAATAATAATAATAATAATAATAATAATAATAATAATAATAATAATAAGTGGAAATAAAAGGGGAAGTTAATGTGGAGGTTTTTATTTCTAATAAAACCTCCCATTATCTAAGGGAGTTGGAGAATTCATAAAAGAACGTTCAATCTTTATCTGAAAATAAGAAAAGAGAAGAAAACAAAAGACAATCTCCAAAGGATCTTCTTGATCGTCAGTCGATTTTCTAAATCGTTTGAAGATTCGAGAATCGTGAAGGCGAGAGAGGATCGTTTTGGTAGTAAGGTTTCAGAGTTTCGTAAAGGTATGGTTTTGGCTCTAAATCTAGAATCTTGAAGATTAGATCTTGTTTTGGTGTTCTAGTTGATCAATTCATAGTTTAGATTGTTTAGAAACCTTTGATCACAATTAATTTAGGTTTAATTGTTGATCAATTAGGTTTTAGTTCAAGTTTGCTAAAGAGCGCTGCAGTCCTTCTTGTGATGTTGCTTGGTTTTGCTTGCTAATAAGGTAAGAGGCTCTTCATAATGTTTAATTAAAGTTTTATGGTGTTAAGGTTGTGTTTTGGGTATGATTTGTGTTTAGAAATCATGCTTGTTGTTGTTGTTGTAATACAAAGTGTTATAGCAGGTTTAAGACATGTTTTGATGCTATTTGGATGTATATTTGATGTTTAAACTTGGTTGGGTTTTAGTAGAAATCGATAGAGTGCAGAAAACTGTGTTTTATGCGCTTTTTACTGATTTGGCGCCCACCAAAGCTTTTGCGCGCCCCAAACCTGAACCAGAGAGTTCATGACTTTTCTGGAATATTTTGGCGCGCCCCAGGTTTTGGCGCCCAGGCATACTGAGCGAGAGAGTTTAATGAATTCTATGAAGCAATTTTGGCGCACGCCAAAGGTGTTGGCGCCCCCCAACACTGCTTAAATGTTATTTTGATTGTTTTAAGCTACGAGATGAGTTCTAAATGTTATCTCTTGATCGAATAACAATAAATGAACATGAACAAGCCTGGATTAAGCTTCTGATGCGTTTAGTTCCGGCACCGAATGTACTCTTCAAGGGAGTTGAAGTTCGGGACCGTCGGAAGGGTATGAATGGCTTGTGCTTTGTGGAATTAGTATTCCTCAATGTCTGTGTATGTGCTAGGGATTGTCCTTGTCTAGGGTCTAAGTAAGAGAGTAGTAATTGTGAGGGAGCTTACTTGAAAATATTTAGGTGGCTAGTTAACAATTAATAATAAACATACTTGTGTAGTAAAAAGACTAAACATCGTAACACTCTTGGTAAGGCACCTAGCAATATCGCGATGTGTGGGCGGTCAGATAAAGTGAATAACTCTGCTGGCCTATAAACGGCTAAATGGCAGGGGGACTTCGCCGAACGTGTGCACCATCGGGCTTTCTCCCGTGGCTATCAGTGTGATCCACTGATAGGTTGCAAACGATACCTCGTGGTGGGTAGCACCATGCGTTGTGCCCTTGAGTGCCGATGTGACAAAGATAAGTTATGTTAGAAACGTTTAGTCACGACATGTTGATGGACATGGAGTGAACCCTAGATCGAGTCGGTCTCATAAAGATAACATAATAATAATTAATGAACCTTTCATTGTAAGTCTTGATTATACATTAGCTTCTTCCTTTTGCTAAGTACTTTGTACTTACCTCAATTGCATATGTTGTTTTGGTGTGCTTTTGGGGTGAGAAGACGAACAGGTTAGCCTTGAGCTCATTGAAGAGTTCAATGACGATTCAGTGATGTTGACGCCATGATGACGCTTTATTCTTACTTTCTATTATAGGTTGTACTAGATTTTGTACCTTTTGTTTTAAAGAACCTGTTGTACCTTCTTCTAAAAGAATCTTTGTAAGACAAGTGTTGTATCTTTCTTTTGTAGCATCGTACGTTGTAAGCTTTATCTCTTTATTGTAAGGTATTCCTTTCTACCCCTAGTCGGTTTGTATTCTATTTTAGTAGCATTTATGAGTTTACCCGAGCCTTTTGGGCTTCCGTTGCTTTAATTATGATACGACGACGTAGAGGCTGGCGTATAATATTGGATTTATTTAATGTTATACGCGCCGAACGTTCTCTTCCGGATAAGGGCTCGGTATCCGGGAGCGGGGCGTTACAGTTGGTATCAGAGAGAAGCGTTCCTTGCTTTTCTAGGCTTCCCTTTCTTAAGATTAGATCTCTTTAGACCTCTTAGTAACCATTCTGACTTGATCTTTCAGAATGGTAGGAACCCGTAGAAGTTTCTTTACTAACCTAAGTTCTGTTCTCAAGATAAGGTATCTTGGATCTTTTAGAACCTTTCTGATCTCTCTTGTTCTTGGTGGTAATTTTCGTAAAGCTAATAACCCTTATACCGTGGTTAGTTTTCACTAGAGCCTAGTGAAGAGTCTTCTTAGGCGAAGGTTAGGTTGAGTTCAAAGCTCACATCTTTTATGTGGTGCCCTCAAGTTTGTTCCTTCTCAGATCCTTAATAGAATCCCTATCTTCTTTTGGAGCTTTCAGACTTTTCTCTCTTTGCTCTTTTCTTTGAGGATTTAAAGTTTCCTTATTGCGACATTTTGATTTAATCATCTCCTATTTTTATAAATTGATGTTATGCAAAACGAGTAAACGATTTTATTCATGTTTCTATAAGTCTTGTAATACCCTTTCTGGTGTTCCAAAAAAATTCTGTAAATTTTCAGTCACTTAGAAATTTGCCTTGTCTATAATTTCTCTTTTGGCATCAACTTAGTTTTCAATATGGATTGTTCATAAATTGCTTAACAAGGAGGAGTACTCTGTTCAGAAAATTCTGCAGCGGTACTCTTACTTATGAATCTGTTTTGAATGAGCTAAAACCCTTAAAATGACTTGAATTTTTGATATGTTGTAGATAACTCTCTACCCTGAAAATTTTGTTTTGGAGTCAAGTGCAAATTCTTTCTGGTTTGAGTACAATCTGCAAAACGTTGCAGATTATAAATTTCTGAAATTTTTGACAGCTTGCAGCAGTCGACGAAAATATTTATTTTAACCAACTTATACTTTTCCAAGAATTCTGAATTTTGAGTAGCATATGTAAAACCTGCATACCGACGACTTTTGTTTTTACATCATGTTCAAAATCAGTTTGGTTTGTCCTGTGCAAGTCAACCATTCCATGGTTGATTTATGCATCTAAACTTTTAAAACCATTTAAGTACTTGTTCATGAAAGGCTAGACAACATTCTTTCACCTTGGAAGTTTAGGTGTGGGGTTATAGGTGTTGGGAAGACTTTGAAGCATAAAAATTTTAACATAGTGGTTATCCGTAATAAGAAGTTTAGTAGGTAGATATTAAGTGTTGTAGATTTAATACCTTTCTGTGACGAGAAACAATTATATGGTGATTTTCCAATACCACGTTTTCTTTAACGAGGTGGTCTTTTATAATCATTCGGTTTCATACTTGGCTACCTAAAATTTAAAATCTTTCCCCATTATTACTATTTGCAATCCATGTCCCAGCTAAATCATCCATTTGAAACTTTTTGAACTCGGTAAAAGTCCTTTCATTGCGAAGTTTTATTTTCCAAGTGTGCACATACTTTGATGTGTCTTATTTTTTTATTTTTTATTTTTTATTTTTTTATGAAGATGTTTTCATAGTGTCAAATGCTTGATTTAAGGAAGCAAGTTTCTCTTCCTTCGAACTATTTGAACTGGCAACTGCATATCCTTTCATTGCATCATGTTTAGCAAATTCAGGTCAATACACTTTTGCATCCTAGTGATTACCTTCAATGCATCCTCTACACGATATTTTAGTGCAGAAAACTTTTTATTTAAAGATTCAACTCTTTTATTAGAATTTTATACCATTTCGAAAAAAAAACGGTTGAAAGATCAAACTTTCTCAAAACATTCATTTTAATTACATATCCTTTTGTCTTCCGGTAAGAATACGTGAACAACAATTTCTTACCTAAGTGTCATTTAATAACTCCAGACTACTTTTAGAAAGATACATATATATACATATGTTCAAAAGTCCTGTCGATAATTACTTTCAAAGTACTGTATTTTCTTTTTTGCTTTTTTTTTACGAAATTTTGGAATATGCGAGTAGTCGAACCTCTTTTACGTATCATGCATGCCTTTTAAAGTTATGTTTTAATAAAGAATCTTAGCCTGCAACTTATTTTTGTTAAGAGTATTCCTTGACAAAATTTTGCCACAAGTGTTAAGTTATTCTGTCTTATTTTAAACCTCCCTTCTTCAAGTTGGAAGAAATGGCTTTCTGATTTTGTTTTAACAAAGGGTTATCCTCATTCCTTTGAACATTTGCACCCTTGATGCAAACCTTTTAACAATTTCACAATAGCCCTTCTTGTGTTAGTCTTTGAATGACACGAAAACATGCATTATTTGAAACTCTTATGTTTTCTTTACACAGTCGCAACTTATAATTTTTTTTCCACGAAGCACTTCTTCGATTTACCTTTATCATTGAACCTTTGGAGAAGATGTTCCCCGCTTTCAAAAAAAAAATTTAACTGCAACGGTTGTTGAAAGAAATAGAAAATGCATTCTCTGAGTTCATTTACTTTCTTTTCCACGTTATCATTCATGACCTCTTCGTGACATTTCTCCAATTTAATTGGATTTTCATCAGGAAAACTTTCGAGAGAATATTACTCATCTTCAATTTTTTTTTATATGTATATATATTTATGTACATAGTTGAATAAGATTTGAATCTTCTTCTATTTCTAGACCTTTTCTGTTGAACTCTTTAAGGCGAAGTAGGAAAATTTATTCTTTTGCATTCAATCATACCAATTACTTAAAAAAAAATGTTTTCAATATGGATTATATAGGATGATCTTTTGGTTGCAACAAATGTCCCAGCCAGAGAACTTTTGTTTTATCGATTTTATCACAAGTGGCCTCATCTTGGTAAATTTTATATGTCATCCATTTTGTGTTATCCAAACAAATGTTTTACTATATGCATGTGAACCAAGTTCAAACCATCTTTCATTTTGTGTTACGCGTCTCAAAATTTCCCATTTGTTATCTCCTTTAGTAGTTTCAGTTTTCAAAAGACTTTTATAACCATTTTTACCTTTCTTCTGGAATCAAGGTGAGAATAAGTTTAAAACATTGTTTCTTGTATATGTTTTGCTTAAAAATAAATTCTTTTACAACTCCAGTCTTCTATTGTACTATAAAATTATGGTTGCTGATAAACTCACTGTCAAAAGTTGTTCTCTTGTCTATAGGAAAGCCTTATAAGTTTGGTAGAAGATGTTTATATGGTTTCCTTTTTGAAGACTAGTAAAGATTGAAGTATGTCTATGGTTTGGGTGTGCTATAGATGGTTTAGTGCTGGATTGATAACAAGACGGAGTTGAAGTTCCTTAAGTTAATAGCTAGTTTCTTGAAGGTAAGGCGGATGTATAGGTCAAAGTAACCTTCGTATAAGTATGGAAACTGCTGTAAGGGTGACAAATGGACGAAGAATCTAGAAGAATAATACTTGTTAATTAGTGGATTGACATATGACTTTTGGGACAAAGTGTTATAGGAGGAGCTTAAGAAGTTAGGTTAGTAGAGTTGGGTAGATGAAAGGTGCAAATAAGCTAGAGAGGAACTTAAGTTGAGTTACAGGATCAACAGTGTTGAACGCGTCGAAGTCTTGATGTTGAAAATATTGAGGTTCAAATCAGTTGGAGATAACGTTTTGTTTTGAAAGTGAACTAGAAGTAGGCAAGCTGGTATCTAAGATGTAAGAGGAGTTGGTTCTGGAAAGTTTCGAGGGCGAAACTTCTTTAAGGGGGAAGAATGTAACATCCCGACTTTTCGGAAAAGGGCAAAAGAGTCTTTTAACAAAAAAATTCATATTTTGTTTAATTTTAGTAAAGGATTTAAGTTTTTGTAATAATAATAATAATAATAATAAGTGGAAATAAAAGGGGAAGTTAATGTGGAGGTTTTTATTTCTAATAAAACCTCCCATTATCTAAGGGAGTTGGAGAATTCAGAAAAGAACGTTCAATCTTTATCTGAAAATAAGAAAAGAGAAGAAAACAAAAGACAATCTCCAAAGGATCTTCTTGATCGTCAGTCGGTTTTCTAAATCGTTTGAAGATTCGTAATCGTGAGGAGAGAGGATCGTTTTGGTAGTAAGGTTTCAGAGTTTCGTAAAGGTATGGTTTTGGCTCTAAATCTAGAATCTTGAAGATTAGATCTTGTTTTGGTGTTCTAGTTGATCAATTCATAGTTTAGATTGTTTAGAAACCTTTGATCACAATTAATTTAGGTTTAATTGTTGATCAATTAGGTTTTAGTTGAAGTTTGCTAAAGAGTGCTGCAGTCCTTCTTGTGGTGTTGCTTGGTTTTGCTTGCTAATAAGGTAAGAGGCTCTTCATAATGTTTAATTAAAGTTTTATGGTGTTAAGGTTGTGTTTTGGGTATGATTTGTGTTTAGAAATCATGCTAGTTGTTGTTGTTGTAATACAAAGTGTTATAGCAGGTTTAAGACATGTTTTGATGCTATTTGGATGTATATTTGATGTTTAAACTTGGTTGGGTTTGAGTAGAAATCGATAGAGTGCGTAAAAGCGTGTTTTATGCGATTTTACTTGATTTGGCGCCCACCAAAGCTTTTGGCGCGCCCCAAACCTGAACCAGAGAGTTCAGTGACTTTCTGGAATATTTTGGGTGTGCCCCAAAGGTTTTGGCGCCCCCCAGACCTGGACAGAGAGTTTAATGAATTCTCTGAAGCAATTTTGGCGCACGCCAAAGGTGTTGGCGCCCCCCAACACTGCTTAAATGTTATTTTGATTGTTTTAAGCTATGAGATGAGTTCTAAATGTTATCTCTTGATCGAATAACAATAAATGAACATGAACAAGCCTGGATTAAGCTTCTGATGCGTTTAGTTCCGGCACCGAATGTACTCTTCAAGGGAGTTGAAGTTCGGGACCGTCGGAAGGGTATGAATGGCTTGTGCTTCATGGAATTAGTATTCCTCAATGTCTGTGTATGTGCTAGGGATTGTCCTTGTCTAGGGTCTAAGTAAGAGAGTAGTAATTGTGATGGAGCTTACTTGAAAATATTTAGGTGGCTAGTTAACAATTAATAATAAACATACTTGTGTAGTAAAAAGACTAAACATCGTAACACTCTTGGTAAGGCACCTAGCTATATCGTGATGTGTGGGCGGTCAGATAAAGTGAATAACTCTGCTGGCCTATAAACGGCTAAATGGCAGGGGGACTTCACCGAACGTGTGCACCATCGGGCTTTCTCCCGTGGCTATCAGTGTGATCCACTGATAGGTTGCAAACGATACCTCGTGGTGGGTAGCACCATGCGTTGTGCCCTTGAGTGCCGATGTGACAAAGATAAGTTATGTTAGAAACGTTTAGTCACGACATGTTGATGGACATGGAGTGAACCCTAGATCGAGTCGGTCTCATAAAGATAACATAATAATAATTAATGAACCTTTCATTGTAAGTCTTGATTATACATTAGCTTCTTCCTTTTGCTAAGTACTTTGTACTTACCTCAATTGCATATGTTGTTTTGGTGTGCTTTTGGGGTGAGAAGACGAACAGGTTAGCCTTGAGCTCATTGAAGAGTTCAATGACGATTCAGTGACGTTGACGCCATGATGACGCTTTATTCTTACTTTCTATTATAGGTTGTACTAGATTTTGTACCTTTTGTTTTAAAGAACCTGTTGTACCTTCTTCTAAAAGAATCTTTGTAAGACAAGTGTTGTATCTTTCTTTTGTAGCATCGTACGTTGTAAGCTTTATCTCTTTATTGTAAGGTATTCCATTCTACCCCTAGTCGGTTTGTATTCTATTCTAGTAGCATTTATGAGTTTACCCGAGCCTTTTGGGCTTCCGTTGCTTTAATTATGATACGACGACGTAGAGGCTGGCGTATAATGTTGGATTTATTTAGTGTTATACGCGCCGAACGTTCTCTTCCGGATAAGGGCTCGGTATCCGGAGCGGGCGTCTCGGTGAATCCCCACTGTGAAAGCATAAGGAGTAAAATCCCGAAACCTCGTGGTAAAGGTGTTGGATTCTCGGTGAATTCCACCTTACCTAGACGAGATTACGTTTTTGTTCCGTAGTGTCTACGTGAAAGTTTGATGTTTAAGGATTGGATAATCACGGGCATACATGGTTCGAAAGTGGTTTAACCACGGTTGGGTGGTCAACATAGCTACGGCTCGATCGACTTCACCCTCCACGTGTGGCATTTGCACGGGGGTCTGGCAAGGCTGAGCCATCCGAAGAGCCACTACGGCTCAACGGAGCTCCCCTAGTCTTGACCCGTCCGACGGCCACATATGTTCCAACGAATAGGTCGGGTGGGCTAGCCCGCTTAACCGGCAACATTCGGGCCTATGATTTATTGTTCCTTAATGTAACATCAAGTCCAAAAACATGATCAGTAAACCCACAACTTTTTCAAAATATTGATTGAGGGAGCGGGAGAGGCGACACCGACCCCACGACCTCACCGTTGACACAAGCAACGTGAGAGAATGGTGACGCCTCGTGCGGCTTTGATTTCGCCACCTAAGGAAGGCCTTCACCGCTATCAAAATTCAAGGCTTGGTCTCCGAAAGGATAGGATTTTGGGTACTCGTCGGGTCACCGACCGACCTAAGGCGGCACACTCGGGGTCTACCTAAAAATCTGAGGCAGTTAGGTCACACTCATAAAGGGTATTTTTGGTAGTACCTTGGCTGAAAAAGGAAAGGTGATTGACGATCACAAATGAGATGTTCGATTCTCAATCTGATCTTCAATATTAATCGAAACCTCTTTGACCTACCCTAAGGCGGCACTGAGGCGTTAGATTAAATCCTTGGAACGGTAGGATAGACTACAAGTACTTAGTTTATGTTCTTAAAATTTATTAGTAGTGTATGATTTGGATTTATTTTCTGTCAATTTTATTTACAATTATTTATATATCTCTCTAGGGTGCTAGACTACTAGTGTAAAATTGACTAGTAATGACTTCGTTGAAAAGTGGTAAGTAACTAGAACATTGTACTTATTGATCTTAAATGCGATTAATTTTTCGGAAGAGATATTTCTCTTGAGCCTTCAAGACTTAAGTGACGTAAATAAGTATGTCACTGTTGTCACTCGTGTTGAACGAGAGACAACCATAGTTAGTTTGAAAGATGATTGGGACGATAAAATTCTTCTAGTGAATTTTGATTTTGTAGTGTCTACACGAGAAATTTTCTAATAGAAAATTGGAGAATAATCAATTAAAGTATCGCTAGTTAGACGGTATTTGGAACCGATAAACTAGTGGGAGCTTTTATCTTATGTTTTTCCAATTTATTAGAAAATTAGTCCCACTGGGTAACGCTTTCATTAGACATCCCACAGTTCACGAGTAGTGTCTACTCAAACGAACTGCTAGTTCAAGACTATTTCCTTTTAAGGAAAGTTAAGAATGGGAAAGAATGTCTATAAGTGTTAATCATCTTAACTAAGTTTTGAGGCTAAACCGAAACATTAGGTAAAGAAAGTATAGGATAAGGAAAGTGATTTTGGATCACTAACCAATGAATCCTTAGCAACTTTCTTAACCGAGTAACTCGACTCGGGAGCTAAGTTCTTTGGAAGAACAATAGAGCTTTGCATTAATGATTAATACAGTAACAATGGTCAGTAATTTCAGCTAGAATAGTGGGAGTGATATAAGGAAATGAATTTCGGATTCTATCCTTGAATATCACAGAAAAATTTTATGTTTATAGATTCGTTGAAACAAATGGATTCACTTTCAACTCGATATATTGTTGCCTCATAGAAAGTGAAAATGACATTTGTAGTACGAATCCGAGACTCGGACTTTTGTTTGATAAAGTCAGAACCACTAAGAAATGCTGAAAAGGTATATGTAACACGTCTTAAACTATTATAGGCGAATGGTTTCCGTATTAAGATAAACGACCCTTCAATATCTATTAATTATTGCATATATCCTAGAGATTAGACCTAATGACTGGCTAAGGGTGATTCCTATCTCCCAGTCTCGGAACACTGTCTTAAAGGAACAATGACTAAGCTTCCTTTCAATTGGGAAATGGTAAGAGATTTGAAGGGGTAACATAGCTTGTTCATCATAACCTTTGGGGTCTAGTGAGAGATACAAGCTAGTGGGAGATTTTGAGTGGTGACATTTTGTCTGATAACTACTCGAAACACGGTTTAGTTTATCAAAAGAATACGAGGATGAGTCTTTGATTTTAGCAGAGAATAGAGTATTCCATGCTCAGAAATAGGCTATAGCATATTCTTTGGACTGATGCTCGGCCTGCCTCCTAGTGTAATGTTTCTCACTGAGGAAGAAACCATAGGCTTGCCCTATATAGTTATTGATGTGCTACAATACATTGCTAAACTCGATTAAGATAATTGGTTGCAAAATAACGGTTAACATTATTATGTAAACCGAGAAGTCTACCTAGAAGATGCTAGTGAATTTATGGATAAGGAGTGAATTTGGTTCACACCACTTCCGTAAATGTAGCACTTAATGCTTGAAGGTAGGACTGGAGATTTTGCGCATACGTTCAGATTGTGCCTGTTCGTGAAATATCTTATTGTGTCGAGTGAAGGTTGGTTATAAGATTCGTGAGATCAGAAAGTGACGGTTGAACTGTCACAAGACTTCTGATAGAATCTATAAATAACAGCCTTAAACCTTGGAGTACGGTTACCCAAAGGTAGTTACTATCTGATTTAATCGGACTCACGCCCAACATCGGTTGTTGGTGATTACACTCGATAAATACTACTAGATCGTAATGTCAATCCACCCAAGACGCAGGTGGGAGTATGGTTTAACCGTTGACCCATTGTGGTTTTGTGGACTTCTGATCACTTGGGGTGATTGATAACCTATGGCTCTTGGTGGGCTGTATAGGATTCTGATCGTAGAAGTTTGTTTGAAAACTTTAACCCTGTAAATGGAGTTTTGATACTCCAGTTCGGTTCAGCCTCTTGTAGAACCACCTGAGTGTCTCAGGCCCAGTGGGAGAAATTGGATCTACACGGAAAAGAGTCGAATGTATAGGAAAGTTTAAACTTTCAGTGCAAAAATGAGTGGTATAGGGGTGATTCCCTAAAAAGTAGAGAGTTAACTAGACCTTGAACTCTCTCACCACTCAGTCTTGCTAGATTTCGTTAGAAAGCGGAAAATAGGGGTGATTCCCTGAGACTTTCTTGCCATAAAATGGAGTCTGGATTCATTCGGAATAGAAGGGTCTTGGTTAGAACAAATGGCAGGTTGACTGCCGGGACTTATGTCCTTTGTGGATGTAAGAGAACCTCTCGGTCATTAAAAGTCGCATGTTTTAAAATATGTGGACTTGACCAAGATATTGATAAGTCTTTTATAGACTGGGTATCAGTATTGGTAAAGTAGTAGTATTAGTGTTCATGAATAATAACACTGAAACAGTTGGAAACAACATGTGTGTGCTATCTGAAGTCGGAAAATGACACGCCTAGATTCTCTGGATGAGAGAATTGGACTATATTCTAAGAATTTGATTCGGTCAAATTCACGAGAATGAGTCATTGGCTATCCCACCTATCTTATTGAATAAGATGATTATGCATATACGGTTGCAACATTCATCGAGAGTAGTCCTACCCTACCTCTCAGGAATGATTCTCCAAATCTTCGGATAAAGAGAAAATGGGATAGAGTCTCTCTGGGATAAGGGCAAGTCAGCTTAACACGAGTCAATTGCAATCGAATCTTGGATTTGAGCAATAAGTAGCGGTTTAGTACATCCTCAAGTATCTTTAGAGAACGAGGAATCATATGCTTCTATATTCAGGTGCAAACTACACTGATTCTGACTTGTAGTCAGATTAAGGATGATCATTAAGTTGATCTCGGGCTCAGTGTTTACTCATAGTGCTTAGAATTTCCTTTTTGGTCTGGGAGTAATTCCAGGTCTGATAAGCCGATATCACTTCATCGTGAAAATAGTGAAGAGATAGCTTAGAAGGATCTTCTCAGTCACAAGAAGTCCAACGCATGTTGAGAAAGAGTACCGCCTGATTGGAAGGACCGACAACGTTTCAATCCTAAAGATCGTCTCGAGTCGACAACCTAACTAATCAGTGTACCAGTCGAGTGCTTGGAGGGTACGGCATTGATGGATATGTCTCATCTGCTTTTAGAGCAAGTGGGAGAGTGTCGTGAATAAGATGAGAAATGGTGTGCTCTAAAAACAATCGTTGCTTGTCATTTCGTGCAAGTAGGAGATTGTTAGGTGTAGTGCCCGAAAGACAATTTGTGTAATTGTTTTTAATAATGGATGAAAGAATTTATCTCACCTTATTACTTGCTTTGTGCTTGTAAGTAATACACTGCTGCAAACCCTAAGTATATCTGTATGTGACCACTTAACTCAGTGTATGGATTACACGTGAGGATTGAGTTAGTGGAGATATGCTTAAACTGTTAGTCCGTGGTGAACTTAATCAGAGTTTAGGGTCTCTTGATTAAAACACCAATAATGCGCCCATAACACCTTAGGGTGTGATAGTCTTATCCGGACTGTCGGTAGAGGGTACCTACGTGGGGCATTTATATATGATGGCGTTCATATAGGACTGGACCGATTTAAATAGAATTTCTCGATATAATTCCATAATAGAGGAATCTTATTAAATCATTAGATGATCATATATGGATCAACCTTAATCCTGAGGTGATCACAGGGTGCTGCTTGTCCCGGGGTAGTGTTTGATGTGTTAGTTACGGTTCACTTAAATATGTGTTCCAAGCCACTTCTCATTGGCACTATCTCCGGATGAGTGAGTAGTTCTGATTTTCATAGACATGGAATCCATTCCTTCCTACGGGAAGTAGAGAGACAGTCCCCTTATTTGTTAGCCTTAAGAAAGTGATCGATCCCGGGAGTTCATATTAGACTAATTGATCACTAGTCAGATATGTGAACTAATTGATTATCAGGGGGTTAATGGTAAATAAGGATAAGATATTCTGTGTCGGTTTTACGGAGATATCCCACTCAGAATGGACAGTCTATGGAGGGTTAATCCGTATATAGTGATTATATCAATGGACGCTTATTCACTCTGTGGGTTGAGTATAAGTATACATCTATAATCGGTAGAGTTCAGTTTCGGGTTTATGGTGGCGTAATCCCGGAATTAATAATTAATGTACTTATTCGGTTCGATGAATAATTAATTATTGGAGCTACTGGTTATAGGTCCATGGTCCCCGATGTGGCTTCTGTAATTCGGACTAATAATCTTGTTATTTGGGCCTCAATGATAATTAATTGGCTGGGCTAATTAATTGATATGCATGGATATTATTTAGTTGGGCTAAATAATATAATACATATGAAAGACATTTTATGTGGGCTTAGTAAACCCTTAATGTGGCGCCAATGTGAGTCATTTAATTAGAGAGAAATTAGTTTTCTTGGATAATTATTTGACATGTGATTTATCTTTTATTTGTTAATTGATAATTCATGGAACATTAGATAATAATATGATTTATCCTAATTTGTTTGGGATAATCATTTTATTTATCTTTTATTTGGAATAAAATATTTATGTAATAATTATCTCTTAATTATTAAATCCTTGGAGGACATAAAAAGGAGAGAAAAATTAGTTATCTTGTCTTGGGTTTTAGAAGAAGAAAAACTACAAGTTTTTCTTGGTGTTGCATATCAAGGAGGTTCGTGTATCAAGAAGGGTGTCCACCAAGTTTGGAGAAACACATCGGAAGATCTTGGCTTCTCTTCCTACTATTGGTAACATGATCTTAACCCCTTGTAGTAGTTTAAGTCCTTTAATTATGTATTGTCTTTGTATAAGTCGTGGATCCATCCATTTGCAGCGTAGATCTAACTCGTTTAAATCTAAGAATCTGCATCCTTCATGTGGTAGCAGAGCCAGGTTCCACGATTTATATAGTCATAATCATAATTAAACGTTTTAAAGGAGTGGAATTGCATGTAGGTAAATTTTATTTATTATTTTATGCATTGATAATGATTAATTGCTATGGTTGAAGAGATGGATTGGGGGTTGGCACTGTTTACCCGTTAGATCTATTGTAAACTCATATAAACGATGAAAATTCGTTCATATGAGTATAGGAAATTATGTAATTTATCTTTATTGCAATTTTAATTTCCAGAAAATAGATCTGTTTAGTAGCTGTTTAGTTATTTCGTTTTTCCTGTTGATCGAGCCGTTGAAACGACGATCCCTCCAGTCAGAATCAATATTTGAAGGTGATGAACAATTCCACAAAATTTGACGTTTATCGGAGTCCGTTATAATATCCGTTCGTTGCTGCAAGGAAGCTGATGTAACAGAAAAACGCAGGATTCACAGAAACCCGACCTGTGATTTCCTCGAATTACTGGGAGTGTTTGGACCGTTGAAACGCAAATCCAACCGGTCAAATCGATAAATACGGAGTTTTTGACGTGAGATAAAAATTTCAGGTCGATCGGAATTTATTTCGATTCCCGATCGGCCTCGGGAAGTCTCTGATGCGCTGCTGTAAAAGTCAGATTCAGCAGCAAGTTGGACGGCTCACTGGAGAAAATTGACAAGTCAAAGCTCCGATCCAACCGTCCATATTGAAGCCCAAGGAGTGATGAACAGATCTGGAAATTTTCGTCCCGATCCGAGTTCGTTTTGCTTGCCGATCGTCGAAGTTTTTGAACAGCTGCAGATTATGTTATATAGTAGTAAACTCTAGTTAGGGTTTGGTTATTTATTTTCTAATAGGTTAGATACGGGGGTGCCAACGGTCCATCTCGGTGTTTATTTTCCGCACTATAATACATGTTTAGATTGTATGATAATTAATTGGCTGAGCTAATTAATTGATATGCATTGATATTATTTAATTGAGCTAAATAATATAATACACATGAAACACATTTTATGTGGGCTTAGTAAACCCTTAATGTGGCGCCAACGTGAGTCATTTAATTAGAGAGAAATTAGTTTTCTTGGATAATTATTTGACATGTGATTTATCTTTTATTTGTTAATTGATAATTCATGGAATATTAGATAATAATATGATTTATCCTAATTTGTTTGGGATAATCAATTTATTTATCTTTTATTTGGAATAAAGGATTTATGTAATAATTATCTCTTAATTATTAAATCCTTGGAGGACAAGGATTACTCTCCTATATAAAGAGAGTTCTCCCAAGCCTTAATTAATTGGCAAATTTCGACCACACACATAAAAAGGAGAGAAAAATTAGTTTTCTTGTCTTGGGTTTTAGAAGAAGAAAAACTACAAGTTTTTCTTGGTGTTGCTTATCAAGGAGGTTCGTGTATCAAAAGGGTGTCCACCAACCGCCGTTTGGAGAACACATCGGAAGATCTTGGCTTCTCTTCCTACTATTGGTAACATGATCTTAACCCCCTTGTAGTAGTTTAAGTCCTTTAATTATGTATTGTGATGTATAAGTCGTGATCCATCCGCTACGCGTAGATCTAACTCGTTTAAATCTAAGAACCTGCATCCTTCACACAATAAAACACATTCAATTATAACCTAATCACTTAAAAAACATATTTAATGTTACATTTAAACAAAAATTTAAATGGTAAAACACTACAACGACTAGAAAGTTATGGTCAACATTTAATTGTGTATTGTTCCTAAAAAAATTAATTGTGTACAAAAATTTTAAAACCCCTACATACGGACGCCATAATACTAATTTTAATGTTATGTATTCACTTGATAGCCCTTATTTAATGTTACATAGTAGTTTGAAAACGAAACCCAAATTTTTTATACTTGATCACCTTAATTCCTTACATTAAAGTTACTTATTCTTTAAACCCAACACACCCACACCATAATACTTATTCTATTATAACTAAATCACTTGAAAACCTTATTTAATGTTCCATTCAAACCCCAATTCAAATTGTAAAACACTACACCTAGCAGAATAATAATGTCAAAATACAATTTTATACAAAAGGTTTATAACCCCCGCTTTGTGTTACCTACTAACATGGAAACTCTATTTTTGCGCATTCAACGAACCCAACACACACACACACACCATAATACACATTTTAATGTCATGTATTTATTTGTTAGCCCTATTTTATGATACAAAATAGTTTGAAAACTAAACCCTATTTTTTATACTTGATCACATTAATTCCTAACATTAATGTTACTTATTCTTTGAACCCAACACACCCACACCATAAAACCCACTCTATTATAACTTAATCGCTTGAAAAACCATATTTAAAGTTAAATTTAAACACAAATTCAATTGGTAAAACACTACACCGAGTAGAAAGTTATGGTCAAAATACAATTGTGTACAAAAATTTGAAAACCCCGTTTTGTGTTACGTAATAATAAGCTGGAAACTTTAATACACTTCTACGCATTCAATGAATCCTACACGTAAACGCCATAATACTCATTTGAATGTTACGTATTCGCATGATAGCCATTATTTAATGTTACATAATAGTTTTAAAACAAAACCCTACCAACCTCACCCACAACATTATACTAATTCTATTATAACTAAATCACTTCAAAACCTTATTTACTTATCTATTCAAACCCTAATTGAATTGGTAAAACACTACCCCCAAGCAGAATAATTTGGTCCAAATACAATTGTATATAAAAAAATTGAAAACACCTCGTTTTGTGTTACATAATAACTTGTAAACTCTACAATACTTCCGCGCATTCAATGAATCCTAATCACGTATGCCATAATACGCATTTTAGTGTTAGGTATTCACTTGATAGCCCATATTTTATGTTACGTAATAAATGTAAAACCAAACCTAATTTTTGTTCTTTATCTTGCGTTAATGTTACTTATTCTTTGAACCCGACTAACCCACACCATAATACTTATTCTATTATAACTAAATCACTTGAAAACCTTATTTAATATTTCATTCAAACCCCAATTTAAATGGTAAAACACTACACCAAGCAGAATAATATGGTCAGAATACAATTGTCTACAAAAACTTTAAAACACCCGTTTTGTGTTACCAAATAACCAAAAAACTCTATAATTACGCATTCATTGAACCCCACAAAGAGACACCATAGCACACATTTTCGTGTTATTTATTTACTTGTTAGCCCTTATTTTTTGTTACATAATAGTTTGAAAACTAAACAGTAATTGTTTATACTTGATCACCTTAATTGCTTACATTAAAGTTACTTACTCTTTGAATCCAACACACCCACACCATAAAACGCATTCTATTATAACTAAATTACTTGGAAAGCTTATTTAGTATTCCATTCCAACCACAATTCAAATGGTAAAACAGTACACCAACCAGAGTAATATGGTCAAAATACAATTGTATAGAAAAAGTTTAAAACCCGCGCTTTGTATTACCTTATAATCTGAATACTACTCTACTTTTACGCATTCAATGAACCCTACACGCCAACACCATAATACACATTTTAATGTTATTTATTTACTTGTTAGCCCTTAATTTATGTTACATAATACTTTGAAAACTATACCCTTATTTTTTATACTTGATCACCTTAATTCCTTACATTAATGTTACTAATTATTTGAACCCAACACACCCACACCATAAAAATCATTCTATTATAACTTAGTCACTTGAAAACCTTGTTTAATGTTATATTTAAACACAAATTAAAATTATAAAACAATACACGGATTAGAAAATTATGGTCAAAATATAATTGCCTACAAAATATAATTTAAATGGTAAACACTTGTTATGTGTTACGTAATAACCTAAAAACTCTACAATACTTCTACACATTCAATGAATCCTATACACGGACGCCATAATACTTATTTTCATGTTCCGTATTCACTTGTTATCCCTTATTTAATGTTATATAATAGTTTGCAAAAAAAAAACCTAATTTTTTATATTTGATCACCTTAATTCCTTACACTAATGTTACATGTTCTTTGTACCCAGCTCACCCACACCATAATACTTATTCTATTATAATTAATTAACTTGAAAACCTTATTAACGTTCCATTCAAACCTCAATTCAAATGGTGAAACACTAATATGGTCAAAATAAAATTGTAAACAAAAAGTTTAAAACCCCCCTTTTGTGATACCTAATAACCTGAATACTCTACTTTTACGCATTCAACGAACACTACACACAAACACCATAAAACAAGTATTAATTTTATTTATTTAATTGTTAGCCCTTATTTTATGTGACATAATAGTTTGAAACTTAAACACAATCTTTTTCATACACGATCACCTGAATTCCTTACATTAATGTTTCTTGTTCTTTGAACCCAACACACCACCCACACAATAAAACACATTCAATTATAACCTAATCACTTAAAAAACATATTTAATGTTACATTTAAACAAAAATTTAAATGGTAAAACACTACACCGACTAGAAAGTTATGGTCAAAATTTAATTGTGTATTGTTCTAAAAAAATTAATTGTGTACAAAAATTTTAAAACCCCTACACACGGACGCCATAATACTAATTTTAATGTTATGTATTCACTTGATAGCCCTTATTTAATGTTACATAGTAGTTTTAAAACGAAACCCAAATTTTTTATACTTGATCACCTTAATTCCTTACATTAAAGTTACTTATTCTTTGAACCCAACACACCCACACCATAATACTTATTCTATTATAACTAAATCACTTGAAAACCTTATTTAATGTTCCATTCAAACCCCAATTCAAATTGTAAAACACTACACCTATCAGAATAAGGTCAAATACAATTTCAAAATACAATTTTATACCTAAAAGGTTTTGCATTAACCAGACGCATAATTGTGTTAATGTTATGTATTTATTTGTTAGCCCTATTTTATGATACAAAATAGTTTGAAAACTCAACCCTATTTTTTATACTTGATCACATTAATTCCTAACATTAATGTTACTTATTCTTTGAATCCAACACACCCACACCATAAAACCCACTCTATTATAACTTAATCGCTTGAAAAACCACATTTAAAGTTAAATTTAAACACAAATTCAATTGGTAAAACACTACACCGAGTAGAAAGTTATGGTCAAAATACAATTGTGTACAAAAATTTGAAAACCCCGTTTTGTGTTACGTAATAATAAGCTGGAAACTTTAATACACTTCTACGCATTCAATGAATCCTACACGTAGACGCCATAATACTCATTTGAATGTTACGTATTCGCATGATAGCCATTATTTAATGTTACATAATAGTTTTAAAACAAACCCTACCAACCTCACCCACAACATTATACTAATTCTATTATAACTAAATCACTTCAAAACCTTATTTACTTATCTATTCAAACCCTAATTGAATTGGTAAAACACTACCCCCAAGCAGAATAATTTGGTCAAAATACAATTGTATACAAAAAAATTGAAAACACCCCCGTTTTGTGTTACATAATAACTTGTAAACTCTACAATACTTCCACGCATTCAATGAATCCTAATCACGTATGCCATACGCATTTTAGTGTTAGGTATTCACTTGATAGCCCATATTCTATGTTACGTAATAATTGTAAAACAAAACATAATTTTTGTTCTTTATCGCCTTAATTCCTTGCTTTAATGTTACTTATTCTTTGAACCCGACTAACCCACACCATAACACTTATTCTATTATAACTAAATCACTTGAAAACCTTATTTAATATTTCATTCAAACCCCAATTTAAATGGTAAAACACTACACCAAGCAGAATAATATGGTCAGAATACAATTGTCTACAAAAACTTTAAAACACCCATTTTGTGTTACCAAATAACCAAAAAAACTCTATAATTACGCATTCATTGAACCCCACAAAGAGACACCATAGCACACATTTTCGTGTTATTAATTTAATTGTTAGCCCTTATTTTTTGTTACATAATAGTTTGGAAACTAAACACTAATTTTTTATGCTTGATCACCTTAATTGCTTACATTAAAGTTACTTACTCTTTGAATCCAACACACCCACACCATAAAACACATTCTATTATAACTAAATTACTTGAAAAGCTTATTTAGTATTCCATTCCAACCACAATTCAAATGGTAAAACAGTACACCAACCAGAATAATATGGTCAAAATACAATTGTATAGGAAAAGTTTAAAACCCGCGCTTTGTATTACCTTATAACCTGAATACTCTACTTTTACGCATTCAATGAACCATACACGCCAACACCATAATACACATTTTAATGTTATTTATTTACTTGTTAGCCCTTAATTTATGTTACATAATACTTTGAAAACTATACCCTTATTTTTTATACTTGATCACCTTAATTCCTTACATTAATGTTACTTTATTTGAACCCAACACACCGACACCATAAAAATCATTCTATTATAACTTAGTCACTTGAAAACCATGTTTAATGTTATATTTAAACACGAATTAAAATTATAAAACAATACACGGATTAGAAAATTATGGTCAAAATATAATTGCCTACAAAATATAATTTAAATGGTAAACACTTGTTATGTGTTACGTAATAACCTAAAAACCCTACAATACTTCTACACATTCAATGAATCCTACACACGGACGCCATAATATTTATTTTAATGTTCCCACTACAAGAAAAAAGGGTTTTAATGACGGGAATTCTCGTCATTATATACCTTTTTCTCGTCATTATATCCCTTTTTCTCGTCATTAAAGACTTTTAATGACGGGAAATCCCCCTCATGCCCCCTTCATAGTCGCCCTTCTAGTTAAAGCATTCAATGACAAGAACCCGCCTCGTCATTAAAGATATCAAAGATTTAATGACGAGATTAGACTCTCATTAAAAATAGTTCTAGTGACGGGTAATTTCCACATTATTATACTATTTGCCTATCATTATAACTAAATTTGAATATTAGTTTCTACCCGTTAATGATGACTATTCCAATTATCATAAGGATAATTACCCGTCACTAAAACACAATTTATTGACAAAAAATTTCATCATTATAGGGTCATTTACCCCTCATTAATGCATGAACTAATGACGACAAGTTTTCTCATTGTAGGGTCATTTGCCCTCAATAAATCACGAATTTATGACAAAAAATCCCCTCATTATAGGGTTATTAGCCCCACACCAAATCATGCTCTTTGTAAATAACCCACCCTCATCAAACATACCATTAAAGTATCAACCATTATGAAGAAATATTAGAATATCAAAACCATTAAATAAAATGCACTACAGTTTGTTGCATCAACAAGCATTAATATATCCAAAATATACACCAAGGTATCCCATATACACATTGAGGTATAGTTGTTTGAAAATATTCAAAAAGAAAAGCTACATGTAGACGCATAATTGTAGGAATTTTTAATATCACATCCTCAATGACAAATATCTAACAACCATAAATGTTGATCACCAAAACACTAAGCACCTTCAATTATTGGCGGTTCATAGGAAGCAAGCTACTTGACAGCAAAATTGAACCATCCTAGGATATGATCGATAGCAATCCTTTCACAGATCTCCTCAGAATGCATCAAAACCTTTAAAAAACCTGGAAACATATACACGGCAGTAGAAAACACACATGTTTAAAGTTTACTCATATTTAGTAAACAAGATATAAGATTCTTATTTCTAGAATTAAACCACTTACAATCAGAATTTTTTGCGTATAATGACCATCAAGCTCTGTTTTTTGCACTTATAATCTTATCAATGTCCATCAAGCTCTGTTTCATCCATCTAGCTCTGCATGAGATAGAAATCCGGTTATTAGAAAGAAAGAAAATATTTGCTTATAATAATGACAGAATTAAACAATACATATAGCATACTCAAACACACAGTGAAGCAACTTGTCATGAACGATCTTAAGAAAGATGAGCACAAACAGAAGATGTTAAATTATGCTGTGATTTTACACGAGCTAATCTCACCAATATTAGCATAGTAACATAGCAGAATTTAGTACAAAGTTTCCAGCTCTTCGATACGCAGTTGATAATTCCATGCCTTTCTCAATGTTAATTTGCATAACCAAACTAAATATGCATCTAAATGTTGAGCTCGAAGAGAACATAATAATTTCAACTTTTGAAATGATTCAACTAATTGTACCGGTGTCATAGTTTTGTACTCTGGATCAACAACTAATATCAGCCTAAGAACATCCAGAAGGTATGTTACCTGGACCCATGATCAATTATTCAATTATAAAAATGAATATGTTAACCAAATGATCAGTCAAAAGATGAAGAATAAAACCAAATAGGTCACACAAATCCTACATGTATCCATGAAAACTTACAAAAGTTGAAGTCATGCCAAAGACAAGAACTCTTTGCAAGTCTCTATATGAAGAGAGTTGCTCATCATTTCCTGTAAACAATTTCCATACAATGTAATAGTTAACTTTCTAGAACACTGATTATCATATTTTTTTTCCAAAGCTTTAGTTAATAGTAATAGCTAAAAAGACAATATTACCTTAAAGGATTCACATTCAAACAATTGCACTGCACTATAAGGCATGATCCATATAACCTAGGTGATCAAGAAAGTTACGTTAAATGAAAATCAATTAATAGACATCAAGAAGTGTGCCACTAAACATTAGGAGTGAAATGCAACTGAATTTGTATCATGGACAAAAAGGAAAATGCAAGAGTACTCATGGGAGATTACCTTCCACATGAAACTAAACATTCAATTTGTCAAAGATTTAAACATTGCTGACTAAAAATAATTATCACAGAGACTGTCAGAAACATCAAACATATCAACTTTGTTAATATCGTATCCAAAAAAGTTATCCACGCTGAATTTTTTTCCATAAAGATTCAGGGCCTTTATAATCTGCAGAACAAGGGCATCCTGTCAACTTAAAAACAAAAAAGTAAAAGGCAGAATAAACAATTTTGGTTACGAATAAGTTAGTAATACCACATTTCTTTCTTCCAGTGGAACTCCAGGGACATTTGTAGATAATCAATCAGTAGACTTAGATGCCACTAAAGTGGAAGACGACCTTTGTTTGAGGAAATGAAACTAGTGGTAGTGGATGAAAACTCAGTAACTGTATGCACAATACAATGAGTCAATTTCTAACTTGAGCCAATAACATTTTTTTCAAAAACAATAATACATCAACTGAAAAACAATCTCATAAAAGACTAAGTACATGCTTTGGATGAATCTGGATCATTAATTGTAGATTGTAAAGCAAGAAAAAACAACAATTCCATAGAGTGCAATAATAGCTAAAGAAACACAGAACAGTTAAATATACAAAACCTTTTCTAATTGTTGATTCTGAACGATATTTATGCACCTCTGAAATACAAGTTCAGCAAAATGTGCAAAACAAGTACCCAAAACATGAAAGAAAGGAGAACTGTTATTTGCCAAACAGAGGAACATAAAGATTTTTTCATTCTCTCTAGATTCAATTCATTTTCTACAATGTAAATCATCCTTTAATACTTCCAAAAATATCTTCAAATACTGTATGCATACAATGCAAATACAAGTGCTAAAAGTATAACTCTAACCAATAATTCCTACTATTTGTTCAAGTTGGAAACATGCAATCAGCATAACTCTAACCAATAATTAATACAAAATAAAAAAATAAAAAAGAAGCTTAAATGAATTTTATAGAGGGAAAACCTTATTTTCTGTCTTCACTGTTTTCTCTGAAGCTTCAAGTTCCATCTCAGCAAAGAAAGCTTCCAAGATAAAAGCAATAACTTGAAAAGACACCCAAGAGCAATGATTTTCACAGATTGAAGATGAAGGTCAAAGAGAGAAAGCCCCATTTTTTCCAAAATCACTAATCAGAAGACATCGAAGTAGCTTCAGTCTCCCTCCCATTACTACCTTTTAAACCAGGGGGAGATTGGGAGAAAACAAGAATTGGGAGAACATGTCTAGCTTAAGCTTAAAAAAATGCAATTTGTTATGGCCAGCAAGAATTTCAAAATACAAAACCCTATATGCATGAAGAGTATGCCAAAGAGTCATTTAAATGAGGGCATGTTCAACTTTAACGGTTATTCAGTGACAAAATCTCTTTAAACAGAAGCAAACCATTTTAAAACATAAATAACAAGAACAATCACAGTGAAAAGGAAACAAATCTCAAAATTAGATGCTCTGGCCAGAGATATGTAGGCTGGATGCAGTAATTTCCATTGAGAGATATGAAAGGTGTCACAAAAATGATAGAAACAGAATTTCATAAATAACCCCTCCCTTGTTTTTTTTAATGGCATTGGAGGTATAGAAAAGTACAGCCCTAAATAACAACCCTTAGAACTATAGCAGTACATATGTAAGGCTCCAGTGGAGATCCTGTAGTACATTATAGAGACATGGTTTTAAGTGTCAGATACATGCATCACAACCGAAACAGTGATACTAGATCCAACAGCCAAATGTCATTACGTCCGAAATATATCTACCTAAAATGCAGGTAAATCATTAAGGAAGTTCGAGTGAATAAGTTTACTGAATATCTTAAGAAAACTCAAAATGTGAAAATGAAACATTGTAAATCAAGAAAGCCATAAAGAAGAGAGGCGGGATCAATTTTTCATGGAAGAGAGGCAGCTATTTTTTTATTCAAAAACTATCCCTTGTTTTATTTCCATTGAGAAAATTAGTTAAACATGAATGTTGTAAATCAAGAAAAATTTGATCTAGCAAATAATATGAACGCCATAGAAACCTGTGAATCAAATCCAGGCTTAACCATCAAAAGAAAAACCTCTGCACCAAAAGAAAGTCATCCTCCTTTCATGGCATCTTTCTTCTTGATCTCTGCAACAAACCTTTTTGATTCACCGTCCACAATCCTACATGACCGGAACGCATACGACCTTTCCATTACGTAACACTATCTCTTTTCATTCATCCCTCCTCCATAAACATATGCAAGAACATTCATATTAGCAACTAGAATGTTTTTGTATCTCCTAAATACAAATTTTCCCTTTTGAAGAATGCTTTCTTTTAGTTTATAACATAGTATGTCCAACAAAAACACTTCAAAATCAGCATCACACTGTTAACTTGATAAGAGATAAATTATCAAGTTTACTACAAGGGAAAAATAATACAAATTTCTATCATAACTTTCCTCAGTTACTAGAAAATTGTTTGACTGTAAACAAGCATGGCCACGCACCCCCTTTTTTGGATCTTGATGCGACATCTTAATATCTTATGCACATAAGGTGAAGGCAAAAAAATTGTACCTGACTCAGCAGTTTTGGCTTATCAATACTTGAAAAAGCGATCTCGTGCATGGGCCTGCAAGATGAACTGAAGAACTTCAAATAAGCATTAAAAAAGTGTGAGAGGACCACACCCTAGTGAAGGAATGGACCACTTTGAGCTTAATGTAGGCAAAATGATCATATATTTTTATCAGAGATATCTGAAATGCAAAAAAGTGAAAGAAATTGCAGGAAGAAACATCTATAAACATTATAACTTGATAGGAAACAAGATTCTTATTATACTACAATAATGTGTAATCTCTACAACAAGCGAGTCATGCTTTTCCGGTCTATCGTAATGGCACACCTACGGACCAGAGCATTTGGAAATGAAAAGCCAAATGACTTTACACCCACTAAAGGAAAGCTGGTTCGATTAAACCCGTTATTTTAGTCAATCATAGTTGATGAAAAGACCATTTAGTAAAAGTAACACCTGCTGGATAAGAATTCTCGAGATAACCTAAGAAAGTGTAATAATTACAATATGTTATACAAATTGCATCTCCGTAAGCAATAAAACTGCAGCAATATTGATGGTAGAAACTCTACTTAGAATTCAGGCTAACCAGTCTTTACGCATCAGGCAGAATGGGCATTTAGAACAAAACAAAGAGATATCTATAATTTGTGTCTCCACAATCGTGATGCACAATAAAAGAAACGGAGATTAACCAATCTAGCACAAGCAGCGAAAGAAAAAGTTCAAGTAGGAAAACACAATACGTTTACCCGGATGTTCGGAATATTGAAATGAAATTCTTCTCTCCATCATCTTCTTCAGTGTCCT
The DNA here is from genome assembly GCA_026214975.1 of Gentiana macrophylla. Classification (NCBI taxonomy): domain Eukaryota; kingdom Viridiplantae; phylum Streptophyta; class Magnoliopsida; order Gentianales; family Gentianaceae; genus Gentiana; species Gentiana macrophylla. The sequence goes on from CM047809.1 coordinate 65,930,511, forward strand.
TACTTGGATGACCAAGACCTTCAAGATTGGATGATGAACCAAATGTAGGTGGAGGATGGGTTCTAGAATTTTGACAAGTTGGTAGGGAAAAGGGACATCATCAAAATCAGATGGCAAAAACAAGTGACACTATAACAGAACTAAAGCTACTGAACATTAAAAATGCAATACAAACACCTATGTGTTGATTATATTTCATACAAAAATAAATTCATGTTCAACAGAAACCCCAAAAGGGAGAGGGTTATTTATCATCCTACCATAAGCATATATAAAATCAAAACAAAATCAAACAGAGCCTAACCAAAATGAAATATAAAAACAAGAAACCTAGGACAACACCTACTTAAAAGCATATTCAAAAGAAGACAAAGCAAACTTAATCAAGAAAACAGCCGTGAAAAGATTGGACTTCCATGTACCCCAGTCAAATCTCAATTTATAGTACCTTCCACTTATTCACCCAAAAGAGGAAACTTGAACTTCAACAAAAATAGCATCGACCTTCAGAGATTGGAACACATGACAACCTCAGTTCTTTAAATTCATAGAAACCAAAGAACATACTTCTTGATAGCTTCCTAAAACCAAGATAAATTATTATTCTGAGAAAAAACAGGAGGAAACGAACAAAATTCATACCAACTGGAAAGGAGTAGATCGTTGGAAATCTCAAACAGCAACTGAATTCCATAAATTCGAAGCAAAAATAGAGTATAAAAGCATATGGGCAGTCTCTTCAATTTCAAGTCTACAAAACCGAACAACAAGAACTAAGCACAATGCATTTCCACACCTCAACGGGAATCTGATCCATGTATTCTTTTTAAGAGATGTTGGTCTTCGAGGGAAGGACCTTGGGCCATATGGTTTTCATCGAGAGCAACGGCGAGGAGAGCGGCGGTGAGTAGAGCAGCGGTAAAGAGAGAGGCGGCGGTGTATGGTTGAGAGGCAGAAAAACGCAGGGAAGAGGGGTTAGGGTTCTTGAATAGAAAATGATGGAAATATGATGATTCTTCTAAAAACATGAATAAATAACTTAAAAATAAAGCTTTTAAAAGATAAAAAATAATGTTTGTGAAATAATGAGGTTTTTTTTTTATTAATGTATCATAATGACAGGAATTATCATGATTAATGACGAGATTTAAAAATTGGTCACTAAGAATTGTTATTTAAATATTAAAATAATCTCCCCTCATTATAAGTACTAATTAGTGACAAAATTTACCTCCCGTCATTAAATTCCCCTCATTAAACCCATGTTTTCTTGTAGTGTCCGTATTCACTTGTTAGCCCTTATTTAATGTTATATAATAGTTTGCAAAAAAAAACCCTAATTTTTTATATTTGATCACCTTAATTCCTTACACTAATGTTACATGTTCTTTGTACCCAGCTCACCCACACCATAATACTTATTCTATTATAATTAATTAACTTGAAAACCTTATTAACATTCCATTCAAACCTCAATTCAAATGGCGAAACACTAATATGGTCAAAATAAAATTGTAAACAAAAAGTTTAAAACCCCCCTTTTGTGATACCTAATAACCTGAATACTCTAATTTTACGCATTCAAAGAACACTACACACAAACACCATAATACAAATATTAATTTTATTTATTTAATTGTTAGCCCTTATTTTATGTGACATAATAGTTTGAAACTTAAACACAATCTTTTCAATACATGATCACCTGAATTCCTTACATTAATGTTTCTTGTTCATTGAACCCAACACACCACCCACACAATAAAACACATTCAATTATAACCTAATCACTTAAAAATCATATTTAATGTTACATTTAAACAAAAATTTAAATGGTAAAACACTACACCGACTAGAAAGTTATGGTCAAAATTTAATTGTGTATTGTTCATAAGAAAATTAAGTTTGTACAAAAATTTTAAAACCCCTACACACGGATGCCATAATACTAATTTTAATGTTATGTATTCACTTGATAGCCCTTATTTAATGTTACATAGTAGTTTGAAAACGAAACCCAAATTTTTTATACTTGATCACCTTAATTCCTTACATTAAAGTTACTTATTCTTTGAACCCAACACACCCACACCATAATACTTATTATATTATAACTAAATCACTTGAAAACCTTATTTAATGTTCCATTCTAACCCCAATTCAAATGGTAAAACACTACACCAAGCAGAATAATAAGGTCAAAATACAATTGTATACAAAAACTTTATAACCCCCGCTTTGTGTTACCTTATAACATGGAAACTCTATTTTTACGCATTCAATGAACCCTACACACAAACACCATAATACACATTTTAATTTTATGTATTTATTTGTTAGCCTTATTTTATGATACAAAATAGTTTTAAAACTAAACCCTATTTTTTTTATACTTGATCACATTAATTCCTAACATTATTGTTATTTATTCTTTGAATCCAACACACCCACACCATAAAACTCACTCTATTATAACTTAATTGCTTGAAAAACCTTATTTAATGTTAAATTTAAACACAAATTCAATTGGTAAAACACTACACAGAGCAGAAAGTTATGGTCAAAATACAAGTGTGTACAAAAATTTGATAAACCCATTTTGTGTTACGTAATAATAAGCTAGAAACTCTAATATACTTATACGCATCCCATGAATCCTACACGTAGATGCCATGATACTATTATGAATGTTATGTATTCGTTTGATAGCCATTATTTAATGTCACATAATAATTTAAAAACAAATCCTATCAATCTCACCCACACCATAATACTAATTCTATTATAACTAAATCACTTCAAAACCTATTTAGTTATCTATTCAAACCCTAATGAATTGGTAAAACACTAGCCCAAGCAGAATAATATGGTCAAAATATAATTGTATACAAAAAATTTGAAAACCCCTGTTTTGTGTTACATAATAACTTGGAAACTCTACTATACATCCAGGAATTGAATGAATCCTACACACGTATGCCATAATACGCATTTTGATGTTAGGTATTCACTTGATAGCCCTTATTCTATGTTACATAATAAACGTAAAACAAAACCTAATTTTTGTACTTTATCACCTTAATTACATGCATTAATGTTACTTATTCTTTGAACCCACTCACCCACACCATAATACTTATTCTATTATAACTAAATCACTTGAAAACCTTATTTAATGTTTCATTCAAACCCCAATTTAAATGATAAAACACTACACCAAGCAGAATAATAGGGTCATAATGCAATTTTCTACAAAAACTTTAAAACCACCGTTTTGTGTTACCAAATAACCTAAAAACTCTATTATTACCCATTCATTGAACCCCACAAAGAGACACCATAACACACATTTTCATGTTATTTATGTACTTGTTAGCCCTTATTTTTTGTTACCTAATAGTTTGAAAACTTTTCACTAATTTTTTATACTTGATCACCTTAATTGCTTACATTAAAGTTACTAATTCTTTGAATCCAACACACCCACACCATAAAACTCATTCTATTATAACTAAATTACTTGAAAAGCTTATTTAATACTCCATTCCAACCCCAATTCAAATGGTAAAACAGTATACCAACCAGAATAATATGGTCAAAGTACAATTGTATACAAAAGGTTTAAAACCCGCGCTTTGTGTTACCTTATAACCAGAATACTCTACTTTTACGCATTCAATGAACCCTACACACCGACACCATAATACACATTTTAGTGTTATTTATTTACTTGTTAGCACTTAATTTATGTTACATATTAGTTTGAAAACTGAACCCTTATTTTTTATACTTGATCACGTTTATTCCTTACATTAATGTTACTTATCATTTGAACCCAACACACCCACACGATAAAACTAATTCTATTTTAACTTAGTCACTTGAAAACCTTATTTAATGTTACATTTAAAAACAAATTAAAATTGTAAAACAATACACAGATTAGAAAATTATGGTCAAAATATAATTGTGTACAAAAGATTGAAAACACTAGTTATATTTGTTACGTAATAACCTGAAAACTCTACTATACTTCTACGCATTCAAAGAATCCTACACACGGATGCCATAATAATTATTTTATTGTTCCATATACACTTTATAGCCCTTATTTAATGTTATATAATAGTTTGCAAACAAACCCTAATTTTTATACTTGATCACATTAATTCCTTACTGATCACGTGCAAAGAATTTACTAGCAATAGGACTAGGTCTATCATAGTAGAGTACGGGCGAGTCAAGGTCGATCCCATAGAGACTCGTAAGAATGTTAAATTATCAAGATTTAGCTTGTCACAAATTATGGTCTACGACCAACTATAATGTAGGTAGTAGGAAATTTGGTAACAATCAACTAAAAAGACTATGCAAGTTCAACGGAGCAACAAGAGTTTCTAATGTATTAGTTCAATTATGAGTAATTAGTTATTCCCCCCACACATGCAAAAGTCCTCCATGTTGGTGAATTTTAATTCATTGTTCAGCTATGGGAACAACTCCTAACCCTATCTACTCTGACAATGGTAGTAGACAATCTATACGGAAGCTACCCTACTTAATTGATCCGTAATAGCCCATATGCATAAAGAACTAGAGTTGTCAATATCACTACAAGAAATTTGGCTTTTAATGAGGACAATTCTCCTCATAAATTGACCATTTCTCTTCATTAAAGACTTTTAAAGAGGAGAACTCGATCCTCATTACAGCTTCCGCCGCTAAAGATATATAATGAGGAGAAGTGAATCTCCTCAATAATTAAATCACACATTTAATGAGAAAATTTGCTTCTCATTAAAAATAATTTTAATGATGACTAATCTCCTCATTATCTAGTCATTTACTCCTAATTAAATATTAAAATCAATACAACCCAACTCCTCATTAAAAGTCCCTTTGCTCCTCATTAAATTATGAAATATTCATGATACATCTACTCATTATAAGGCAATTGACCCGTCACTAAATTGTAACAATATTGTGTAAAAGTTAGAACTAAGATTTTCCAATAACTGTCCTTTACACGGGGGTAACAAAAATGAATAACTAGGAATGAAAAATGTCATTAAAGACGATAAAGGTTAGTTAAGAGACAATGGAAAAAGATACGAATTTCATCAGGCTTACTATATTCTTCCTCAAACAATTCCCCAACCACATCAGGCTCACTATATTCTTCTTCTTTCTCGGTTTGTGAAGGGGATTCCGACGTTTTATTTTACAAAACATTGACTTAAATACCCATTTCCCTTGCTTCTTAGGTGGTGGCGGCAACGGAGGAAGTGGTTTCTCTGGAAGTTGTTTACCAACTACAATACTTGTTGTATCATCTCATAAGCCTTTCACTCCTACAACCTGCTGTAAAATGGAGAAACCGCATTATATAGCGTTCTGAAGCTACCAAAAGAATCTTTAATACATGTCAGAATACTCAAGCTATAAATATATGGTTGTAACCTTAACAATTTGTGAAGCTATTGCATCTTGTGGCATCCCACGAGAACATTCGAAAGTCGTTTCTATAGACAAGCATCCCAAACACCATCACTTGAAATAATAAGCCTGCCACATCTGCGATGTTAGCTACAGATAGAACATTCAAGAACTATTTAGCACTATGAATACAAGATACAACTAAGAGCACTTGCGTCAGTTCTTTTTAACATATTCATTACTTAATAGTCTCAGACACCCCATTTATCTATTTAAAAGAATCTTTATTTGGGTGAAGTGCTCAAAATCTCTACAAGACATAATAGAATGCATGTCACACAAAGGCATGCGAAAAACAAAAGGCCATAGCCTCCAAGATAGAGGAGCCTGACTCTTGCCTTTGAAGCGCATTAGTAAGTACGAAGAAGGATGGAGGCACGAGTCAAATAATGATGGGCGGATATGTAAAAACAGTAGCGTTCACGTATGGATTCCTAACAAAGTGGCTAAATTTTGCACTCAACTTGCTATTAACATAGCTAAATCAGAATGACTATTTTTTCTTTTAAATTATAAAAATGCTTTATTGTATGAACAATCACCTTTGCATGTCATATATTCGAATCCAGGAAGACCGGCTCTCACATGGCCAGGATACCAAACAGCCAATGTAGGAGTGACTATTACGTGAGATTACGACACAAGATATCCAGTTTTGCATTTCAAATGAGTCTAACCATGAGAGAATTTCAGTTTATTCACTCTGAGAATCTGCTTCGTCTTCTGGCTTTCGGTCAAAAACCATGGAGCTTGGAGCAGTTTTGTTCATAAGATATCCATCTTGTTTTGTTACTCCATTTGAATCACCAAGATAGTTTCCCTGAGAAGTTTCATTTTGATTGCATGATGGACATGGTATAGCCCGTGATGCAGCACAGTGGAAAAGCGAGTGAGCCGCTATTTTAACCTGCTCAAGTTCATCTTGCCAGAAGCTAATCAGAAGTTTTTGAACAAAAAGGGACAAAGTAAATGTCCCAGGAATTAAACAATTCACATTAGAAAATGGAAGGGCATGACGAAAAGAAAAACTATCACCAAGATAAACATGTCTAAACGAAATATTACCTGAAGCAAAAGGGGTTTTACATCTGGGATATTCTCAGTGAAATTCCAAGTATAAAATGCAGCCAGGGCACTGACAACATGAATTACACATGAGATTGTAAGCAAAGGTTTCTGAATTTCTGAGAGTGGCCAAATCACATGATATGATAATACTAACTATATCAAACTAAATAGCCAGAACTAACCTAATCTAAACGATTTCTCTGTAAATGACAGTACTACACATAAAGAAAACAAACACGGGACAAAAAGCTTCAAAAAGCTTCATTCCCTTTTCAAATGTTCACTAGTTCCACAACAAAGAGAGTAAGATTCAAACATACTCCTAAGTTCATAAGAAATAGCATTTTGTGGCACAATAATCTGCAACCGCCTTCAACAAAAATGATCAAACAATAGGGTGAAAAACATGTGAGACCAACAAAATATTCATACAAACACCAAACCATTAAATGCTATCGACTATATAAGATGAGACAACAAAAGTCAAAATTGAGTTAGAGATCATAAAAAGGGCATCTAACACATACTGCAAAAATGGTATAACAGGCAACACCACCACCAAGAGCCCGTTGACATTCCATATTACGAAACGTAAAGTCCTCGTTTTTCTTGATTTGGCAAGCCTCACCATGCATTATCTCGGGATTCTTCAACCTCTCATTCTGTAGTTCATGCTTTAACAAAACGGATAACGGACGTTTGGTGTTCACCTTTAGACAACATGATTCAGTCCCTTCCAATCCTAGGGCAAAAAAATTGCAACTTTAATCGGTTTATGATACCAAATTGAGCAATCCCAAAAACTAAATCAGCATAAAATGCTGCCCCTTTATATTCAATCAATATCAATCCACTGAAATCCAACATTTTCCAAACCAATAAAGCCCCTATAAAAATGGTCAAACAAAAACATTCAAGGCTAGCCCATTATAGAAAACATTGCATCGAACTCCACTAGGAAGGTAATCTCCACCAGAAACATGAAAGATAATTAATACAAATTTCATCAAAATAATAACGAATAGCAAAAGTAAAATTGTAAGAAAAGAGGAAGAAGAAATTATGACTCCATCATAAGCGAGGCAGAGCTTATCTATTTCAACAATGATCCTCTTCAGAACATCGGAAGTCTCATCGAATTTCACCACCATTTCCCGAATGCTTATAGATTGATTCTTAGCATCGATTTCTCTCACTAAGGTCACAACAAATCTTCTTGATTGATTCAGCTCAGTTAATAAGTAAGCATTTCTACTGCTTCCAAGGCTGTTGTTTTCCTCTTTTTCATTAGGCAAAACTAAGAACCTTTTCCGTATAAGCAGCTTCGGGGGACGACGGCGGTGGTGCTCGCTCGTAGCTACATCGGAAATGTTATTGCCAGTGAGTACTACCGGTCGGCAGTCGGTCCTCACACAGTCAAATATAGTGGATTGTAACCACGAGAGATTATTGACGGTGGGCCAAGGCTGCTGGAGGAGAGAGTGAGAGCAAGGAGGATGAGGAGGCACCCAATTTAGGAATTGCGAGAGAGTTGGGGTTCAGAATGATGTTAGAGTAATACAGTAATGATTTTTTTAACTAAAATGTTATAAAACTATTAAAAATTTTGTGTAAAAAGTTAAATAAATAATAATAATTATGAAATAATGAGGGGATCATTTCTATTAATGTAATAATGAGGAGATTTTCTGTCAATAATGAGGAGCAAATACCAATTGGTCATTAAATTCACCACTCGTCATTAAAACAACCATTTAATGACAAAAATGATGTTCCTCATTAAATTCTTCTCATTAGATGTAGTTATTCTTGTAGTGTATTGAGCGCTAATTTATACCGCAAACCCGCCTAGACAGCTGTCGACACTGATCAGCACATTCCTAGGGTCCATCAAGATAATGTCCAAACTAACTCATCACTATTCGTATTTCATGCTAGTTTTATGAAGACATGCAAATAGTTGATCAGGCTACTAACACGTAAATTAAATCTATACATGAACGTAGCTGGCGCCGATTATCATGAATTAGTAATTTACAAGGTATTCAGATCTAGCGATATAGACCGTCGCAGATCTAAAGAACGCTACCACTATTTCATGATTTCTTCACCAACGAATTAGATCTATAACAAATGGGGTAAAATAAACTAACTACTACATAACTAAACTAAATAGGCAATTAAAACATACTAGTCAAATAGAACAATGATAGATCTATATCTTGGAAAAGACAAAAAAATCATCCCCTCAAAGACGAGCGTAGATCTCCCTCGGATCTCTCCCTAGGCGGTGACTCAATCGTCTCTGCGACCAGAACACATAAATAAAATAAAATAAAGAACAAAGAACTTTTATTGCATGATAATTGTCTTGAAAATTGTACACTTATGTTCTGAGGCGAAGCCTCTTATTTATAGCTACCTAAACCGACTTAGAAACACCTAGTTCTACCCCTTGTCCAAGAAAACACGTTTCAAAAAGATCTGGAACCTCGGTAAGTGGGTGCCTATCTCGGTAAACTGAGGGCAATTTTGTCCTTTTTCTTCTCCAACTTAGCTTGGAATGTTCTGGAATACCCTAGGCCCAATCCTTTTGTTCAGTCTACTCCAGATTCGTCCACGATGCTCAGCCCAAAATTTCGTATCCTGAAAATAATCAAATAACACATGAAATAATATTGAAACAAGGAAAATAAACGTTAAGTGCGGATTTCTCGACTCACGAACCTGACATATGATATTTAACTCAAATGGTTCATATTTATAGGTCGAAACAACTATTTTTAGCTCATAATGAACAGAATGTTGATGCTGTAGGATAGACTATTTTAACCGTCATCAACTACCCCCCACTAGCCTTCTGCTCTTCCGCGAACAGAGTATCAATGAGGAATGTACCTCCAAGAGCAATCTCCATCAACTACCACATATTCAATAACGATTTCCGGTAGAAACATACATTAAGCAATAATCCATAAGCTGCCCATTAATCACTAATTATCATGCATCATTGTGTCGTGTGATGAATCATTTGTGATATTGCGTTCGTGGGGAGAATAAAGTTGTATTAACCCCACAATCTTAACTTACCTGTACATACACTCGCTCATCTTGCCTTTAGACTTGGTTACACAACATGGTACCTTAATCGGGTCGGGCGGACTTAGGGGTGAGCATCGCTCTTATGTCTTCATTTGTTTATTTTTACGCGAGGGTCATGGCCTTTTTACACGAGTTTGCTTCCGTCACTGCCTTTATTGCATATCTTTTTCTTTTTCTTTTTCTTTTTCATAATATTTTTTCGCAGATTTCCTCCTTTTTTTTTCTCTTTCTCTCAGAAGTCTGTTTTGTCCCGGTTACCTCTTTTGGCATTCAAGTTGCTTCCCTTGTCTTACAACAATTTGTTAAAGTATATAGATAGACAAATAATTGTTCCCGGTTAAAACAATTTATCATCTGATCTTAAACACTTCTCACTCAGATTATGTGCTCAAATATTGATTGCAATGACAGAATAATAATTAATAAGTTACTACTTCATGCAACATAATATATTCTCCTTCCATACTAAATTGAATATGCTATAACTCACTTCAAATTGAACTTGGGCTCATTTTCTTCCGATTCCTTACTCAAAATCGTGCAGAAAGCAAGCTAGAAATAGTGTTAAAATTTTCAAAATTATTCCCTTTTTCGAATACCCAGCTAAGACGCCTACCCCCACTTATTATAGACATTGTCCCCAATGACTAATAAAAAGAAAAGATAAGGTACTTAGCAATGGAACTGATTGGCTGAGTGAAAGTGCATCCCGGAGCAGAATCATTAGCTCCTATGTCATTCCTCTTCCAAGGTGTTACCTGCTTTCCAAAATACTTCCGAAAACTGTGAGTACATGCGAATGGCAATAAGAAAATTAGGTGGCGGTAATTGTGCATACCGGATGAATACGCAAAAATAGTTTAAACCACATGAGAATCGTGAAGGAAAAAACCACATATGTCTCTAGCCAGACGACCGAAGATATATGAGATGAAAAAATCTTGCAATTGTCGTGCTACTTTATGTACTCAAAATAACATAAGATAAACAAAAGCAATAATAAATAAGGGTTTGTAGAAATAGTTCTAAGTTTATAGTAACCAGCTCTATTGTACTAATAGGGCTCCTTAATTCATACTTCGGATCCGTCAACTTAAAGACTTCCAACTCAGGGTTATACTTGTTCTCTAGGTAATGCTTCAGCCTGTGGCCGTTTACTATGAAAGTCTACCCAGAGTATTCATTTCTAACTTCACATGCACCTGAATTGAAAAGTTTCATGACTACAAGTGGTCTATACCATCTAGACTTCAACTTCCCAAGAAAAATATGAAGACGCGAATTATACACCAGCACTTTATCTCCAACTTGAAATGTGCGGTTCAGAATCTTCTTATCGTGCAGGTGCTTCGTTCTCTCCTTATAAATTTTTGCATTTTCATATGCTTGAAGCCTAAAATCCTCCAATCTATTCAACTCTTACATTCTCTTTTTCACCGGCTAAACTCTCATCCATGTTTAGAAATCTCGTAGCCCCTAGTGCTTGGTGCTCGAGTTCTACCGGTAAATGACATGCTTTTCCAAACACTGTCATATATGGTAACATCCCAATCGTGGTCCTACAAGCTATTCTGTATGCCCAAAGAGCATCATCTAATTTCAAAGACCAATCCTTCCTCGTGGGATTCATAGTTCTCCAAGATCCTTTTAATCTCCCTATTCGTGACTTTTACTTGTCCACACGTCTGGGGGTGATATGCTACTGCAATCATATGTCTAACCACATATCTCATCATAAACTATTCAATCAACCTATTATAGAAATGACTCCCCCCATCCCTAATTATTGCTCTGGGCACTCCAAACCTCGTCAAAAAAAAATTCTTAAGAAACCTCAGGACAACCCTGGCATCATTAGTAGGTGAGGCCACTGCCTCCTCCCATTTGGAAACATAATCAACTGCTACCAGGATCTAAGGATTTGATTCTGATGATGTGAAAGGCCCAACAAAATCAATTCCCCAAACATCGAATAACTCTACTTCTAAGATAATTTGCAGTGGCATCTCATTCCGCTTACAAATGTTACCGGTCATTTGACAGGAATGATATGCTCTTGAAAACTCGTAAGCAGATTTATGAATTGCTGGCCAATAGAATCCACAATGCAGTATCTTTGCTGCTGTCTTGTCTGGCCCATAGTGACCTCCAGCTTCTATAGAATGACATAGGTGCAAAACACTTGGAATTTCATCATCATGGATGCATCTCCTAAGAATGGCATCATGGCACATTTTTTATAAGTAGGGATCATCCCAATGATAATGCTTTAGATACGTGAAAAACTTCTCTTATCCTCATTTGTGAATTCTGGTGCTAGGTACCTTCCTACTAGATAATTGAAAATATTAGCAAACCAAGGGTATAACTTCCCCACTCTTGATGTATTTTGTCGGGGCTGATATTCAACTCGAGCTACCACTGAGACATCAAAAAGTTGTTCGTCCTGAAAGCTTTCCCTGATCTCAGTCAGATGCTCTTCTTCCTGCAAAGTCAATCTTGACAGGTGATCCGCCACCTGGTTCTCAGATCCCTTTTTGTCCTTAATCTCGACATCAAACTCTTGTAAGAGTAGAATTCATCTCAACATTCTCGGCTTGGAGTCTTTCTTGGTTAGAAGGTATTTAAGGGCTGCATGGTCAGTGAATATAGTGACTTTCGATCCTATCAGATATGGTCGAAATTTGTTGAATGCAAAGATGACAGCTAAGTGTTCCTTTTATGTAGTCGCATAATTCATCTGGAACTATTAAGGGTACTACTGACATAATAGATAGGCTTAAAGATTTTATCCTCCATTTGTCCCAGGTCTGCTCCAACTACCGTGTCACTTGCATCACATATAAGCTCTCCAATCTGGGGCTACCAGAATTGGGGCGGTTATAAGCATTTGGTTCAATGTGTTGAATGCTTTCTTGCACGATTCTCTAAATACAAAAGGTACATCTTTTGCAAGTAATTCCATCAAAGGTCTATCAACTTTAGAGAAGTCCTTAATAAACCTCCTATAGAATCATACGTGGCCAAGAAAGGCTCGCAACGCCTTTAATTTCGTTGGAGGGGGTAACTTCTCTATTACCTCTATCTTTTCCTTATCAACCTCCATTCCTTTCCTTGAAATCTTATGACCCAACACTATTCCTTCTGTCACCATGAAATGACATTTTTCCCAGTTAAGTACAATGTTTGTCTCTTCACATCTCTTTAGCACTCTACTCAAATTGTCCAAGCATTTATCGAAGCTATCTTTAAATACATAAATCATCAATGAAAATCTCTAGAAAATCCTCCACCATTCCATAAATAATGACACATGCACATTTGGAATGTTGCTGGCGCATTACAGAGTCCAAAAGGCATGCGATTGTATGCAAAAGTTCTATAGGGACATGTGAAAGTGGTCTTCTCACGGTCCTCAGGTGCAATATGGATCTGATAGTAACCAGAATATCCATCTAAGAAACAATAAAACGCATGACCTCTTAATATTTCCAACATTTGATCAATGAATGGTAGGGAAAATGATCTTGACGAGTTGCGCCATTCAGTTTTCTAAAATCAATGCAAACTTGATGTCCAGTAATTAGCCTCACAGGGATTAACTCATCAAACTCATTAGGTTGGAGAGTGAATCCTCCTTTCTTGGGCACCACATGAATCGGGCTTACCCATTCACTATCTGCAATCAGGAAAATAATTCCCATTTCCAACATCTTTGTCATCTCTTCCATAACAACATCTTTCAATTGTGGCGTCAACCTCCTTTGTGGTTATGCTACTGCTTTCTTCTCAGGGTCTACAGAGATCTTATGCATGCACACCGATGGGCTTATTCCTCTAATATCTGCTATCGTTCACCCAAATGCTCCCTAATGCTCTCTTAGTACGCTTAAAAGTTTCTCCTCCTCTAAAGGTGATAACAACGATGAAATTATGAGGCGAAGAGTGTTATCTTGTAAGTACAGGTACTTCAGCTGAGATGGCAAATGTTTTAACGTTAAGTTCTTTGGTGGCTCTTCTAATGATGACCTTAACAGCTTACCAGTCAATTGAAAGTCAAAGAACTTGAGCCACAAATGTCTATGAATGGTTCATCTTAAACCCATAGAAGACATAGGCTCGACTTCTTGCACTTGACCTTCGCTACACCCAGGCCAGGTTTTCTTATAAATTTCTTCTTGCTTTAGGTGCAAAGTCTGCTACTTCAAGTCTAGTGTCACTTGCTGATATAATTCCAAAACTAGCTCGTCTATGGCATCTAGCATGTAGCATGCTTCTCCTTCATCTTGTGCATACTTCAATGAATTCATCACATTCAACACTAATTTGTCCTCATTCACTCTCAGAATCTGCTCACCCTTATGAACATCTATCAATGTCTTACTTGTTGCTAAGAAAGGTCTTCCTAAGATTAGTGGAACATCGTGGTTAGATTCCATGTCTAGATCCATATAGTCTATAGGGAATACGAACTTATCAACTTTCACCGAAACATCCTCCACCACTCCACATGGTTGCTACATAGACCTATCCGCTAATTGAAGTGTTATAGATGTTTCACTCAAATCTTTCATGCCTAACTTATGAAAGATGAAGAGTGGCATTAGATTGACACTGGCTCCAGGATCACACAATGCTTTGTTTAGGCATACTCCTTCAATTGTGCAAGGTATGAGGAAGCTCTCAGGGTCTTTAAACTTAGGACGCATTACGTTGCAAAATTGCCGAGCATTCCTGATTAAGGCAAATTGTCTCAAGGGCAAATAACTTCCTATTGGTAGGGATTTCTTCCTTCAAGAACTTTTCATACTCTGGCATTCCGGCCATAAATTGAATATGCCAAAGGTACATTCCCTGCAACTTCTTAAACATTTCTCTGAACTTTTTATAACGCACATCATCATTATTCAGCTTATATTTCCTGGGGGGATAGGGTAAAGTCGCATGATTAATAGTTACAGTTTGTGAAGACTTACCTACTGACTGATGCTACTTTGCCTGCTTGTTTGCAGAATTTTCGGACTCCCCGTTTGCGGAGTGGGGTCCCGGTTTACCGGCACCTCTTTTTCTCCAGATTCTCTTTGCGTTTCTGCTCTGCGATCGCGCTACGATTCTTCATGGACAGTTGGTATAACTAGTCCAGGTAGTTCCTTTCCGCTTCTAGACATGATCATTCACACAATTTGAATTTTTCTTAGTCTTACTTGGAAATCCTCCCACTAGGACGGGCTGACACTTGTTCGGTGCTCTGCCTCAGTTGGTGCGACAGATTCTGCACTAAGGCTTCTTGATTGGTCAGTCTTGTATCATTCTTCTGACAATATATGGTGAAGTTTGTATTTAGCCCGTCATGGATTTCGTAAGTTGATTGACCGTGTCGGTCATAGTTGAGCTCATTCTATCCATGGCCGCTTCCCAACCACCGGAATTGTTGAATTGAGGCATGAATCCACCGGTTTGTCTTGGTCTCTCTCCACCGTTAGAATCAATTTGTCGAAAACCCCTAGTAGGGTCACTTAATCTAAAACCACGGTGGTCGTGAGAACCTGGGCGATATCCATCCCCATAAGGATTTCCTTGCCTCCCTATATAGTTCACATCCTCGGTGTTGGTTGCTTCGACATCTTGATTTTTCTCAACCTTGGCAATGCGATCTTGCATGCCATCTATCTTCTCGTTCATCGCCATTAGCTAGTGTTGGACTTATTTCTTAGTTTTGATGATGAGTGCCATACTAGCTGTTATAGTGCAAAGGCAAAAAGATGTCTAGATCAAATGTATAGGTTTATTAGAGTATTGATTCTTAAGTAGGTTTGGTCAAACAAGCATTTGTAAAAAGGCTGCTTTGATTGATCTCGTGACCGGGTCAGGTCGATGGGGTAGATGGGTCGATAGGTCAAGTCGATAATCATCTCAAGATCGAAGGTTGAGGGTTCAAACTCGATTCTGAAGGCTAAGGGATCAAACTTAGTGATTTAAGTCAAGAATATGTAATCAGTACTTGGGTAAATCTGTGATGACCCTACTGACTGCATATATCTTATGTACAAGGTCTAAGTTCCATCAGTTGGATGATGTTTGGAACTTAGTTAAAATAAAATGATGTAATCTAACTACACAAATAAAAGTTAGATAAGAGTAATCAGCTGCATTATATTTTATACAGAAATATGATGTTCAGCAGACTGATTGATACTTCAGCAGACTGATGATCCTGCTGATATATATATATATATATATATATATATATCTCGATTAATTCAAGATTATTTTGAAGGACTACATGGATAAGGACAGCCAACTACCTCTGACTTATCAAGAAAATCAAAGGTTGAGATTAAAAAGCGTTGGGATGATCTGAGGCTTTGTCCAATAGACACAAGTCAAAGGGTGGACAGATCAGATTGTCAAAAGGAATTTCGGCGAGTGTCGATCCTATGAATAGTGATGAGAATACAAATCAGATGGGACAAAAACAAGGAACGGTTACATTTGAATTTCAAATACAAGTCACATGCATTCTTGCCTATAAATAGAGACCTTCAACTCAGAAACAAGATGATAAAAATTAAGATAAACTTTAAGTGAGAAAACTGAGCTGAAAAACACCCTGCTGAACTTGCTGAGCATAAAGCTGTTGATCTAGTGAATTTCTTCAAGTGATCTCTGTATTCAAGCTGCATCAAGATTATACACTTGGAGAATGCAAGCTGCTTATTACATCATCCTAATCAAGCTGCTGCAACTGAATCATTTATTTGATTCATTCTTTATTTTATAAAGAACCTGCTGAGGACAGTGAAACATCTGTTGGGTGTGAAAGACTGTTGTTTGTGGTGGGAGTGGTGAAGAGGCAATCCTACCCTTCAAGGACCAAGTGGAAGACTAAGGAGCAAACAATCCTACTGTTCCCTGATTTTCAGTTTGTGAAGCCATAGTTATTGGTGAAGGACAAACAACTTAGGAATCTTTATAACAGCTACTTCAAAGATCTCTAGTGAATTTCCTCCAACATCACAGGAGAAGAGTGGACGTACAGGATTACATCACCTGGAACCACTATAAAAATCTGCCTGCTTACTCTCTGCTTTTACTTTCTACACTTAGTTTATTTCACTCATCAACCTACTGAATCTAGCAACTGAAATCATATACTTGCACTACTGAGTATCTAATACTTAGTATCATATTTAACAACAAGTATTAATGCTTAAACTTGATATAATTCCGATTCACAAATTCAAGCAAATCGAATGTCGGTAGACTCACATCAATCATCAGGCTCTTGAAGTCTCGGCAGACTCATCAAGTATCGCAGATCTTGAAGTTGCGTAATTTGTTAACTCCAAAAGTTTTAAGTGTTAAGTTTATTCACCCCCCCTCTAAACTTAACCAAAGCCTTTTCAAGGGACCAACAGCTAGTATAAGATCTTTTGAGAATTATCTTTTCCAAATACGCCTTCAGCTACTTTGGCTGTCTCAATTTGATGCGTTCCCCATTGACTGGTAAGTGCGATTTGCTCTAGTTTTTCTTCATCTTCTTCAGGTGATAACAACGCAAAACATCCGTTTCTCGATGCATCAACTCTCATTTGCTCACTTGGCTGCAATCCGTGATAAAAAAATTCGTGTAAGAACCCCTAGTGGCCCGGTTCGTCAGTGTCTTAGTCATGGAAGGAGCATTCGTACAGGCAGAGTGATATCATGGTGATGTCATCTCTTTTGTGCTTCCTTAAACCTTTCCCAAGCTTCTTCAAAAGTTTTAGTGGGTTTCTGCATAAAATTCATAATTTCTTGTCTCATCTGTAATGACTTCCCAGGTGGGCAGTACTTGTTCATAAACTTCTGCAACAGATCGGTCCAAGTTAGGATCAATCTTGGTGCTAAAGACAATAACCATATCTTCTCTTTGTCCTTCAGAGTAATGGAAATGACTTTAGCTTAACGTTATCTTCAGGCACTCCTGTTGGTTTGACTCTACTGACTATCTCCAAGAAGTTGATGACATGTACACTAGGATCTTCGTTCGGTAATCCATGGAAGGTAGTGTAATTAGTCACCATATGTATCACATTCGGTTTTGGATGGAAGATCTCAGCCGCATCCTTAGGCTGAACAATTGCGGGCACGGACTGCTCAATCGTCGGCATTGCATAACTCTGTAGAGTTCTCCTATCCGCTTGTACCACAACTCCTGCTCCATTGACTCTTCCGTTCTGTCCATTCTCTGCCATGATGTTATCTATATCCTCCAATGGTGGAATTTCTTCCTCCTTCTTGTTGTGACTCAAGACTCAACAAAAAGAAACAGTTAGTACTTGCCTCGCCGGCTGTTACACATGCCTGACAGACTAAAAAATACAGACTCTGACTATAGACTCGACGCTGAACTGACTGAAATGATTATGTCAAAACAGAGACCCTCGGTTTACCGTGGTATACCCTCGGTAAACCGAATGAAGTTTTTCTCATATTTTAGTAGAACCGACTCTGCACGACTCCTGTATAGACAGCCTATAGAACATACTCAATTAAACAGACTCAAATGTATACATAAACTCAATCTTAGATAAAAAGTATTCTTGATATGAGTCCCCGGAAACGGCGCCAGAAATCTTGATCACGTGGAAAGCACTTACTAGCAATATGACTAGGTCTATCATAGAAGAGTATAGGTGAGTCAAGGTCGATCCCACAGAGACTCGTAAGAATGTCAAATTATCAAGATTGAGCTTGTCACTATTAATGCTCTACGTCCAATTATAATATAGGTAGTAGTAACAATCAACTAACAAGATTATGCAAGTTCAACAGAGCAACAAGAGATTCTAATGTATTAGTTCAATTATGAGTAATTAGTTATTCCCTCCACACATGCAACAGTCCTCCCTATTGGTGAATTTTAATTCATTGTTTAGCTACGGGTACAACTCCTAACCCTATATAGTCCGACAATGGTAGTAGACAATCTATACGCAAGCTACCCTCCTTAATTGGTCCGTAATAGCCCATACGCATAAAGAACTAGAGTTGTCGATATTGAGCGCAAACTCATACCGCAAACCCGCCTTGACGGCTGTCGACACTGATCAGCACATTCCTAGGGTCCATCAAGATAATGTCCAAACTAACACATCACTATTCATATTTCATGCAAGTTTTACGAAGACATGCAAGTAGTTGATCAGGCTACTAACATGTAAATTAAATCTATCGATCAACATAGCTGGCGCCGATTATCATGAATTAGTAATTTACTAGGTATTCAGATCTAACGATATAGACCGTCGTAGATCAAAGGAACGCAACCCCTATTTCATGATTTCTTCACCAACGAATTAGATCCATAACACATGGGGTAAAATAAACTAACTACTACATAATTAAACTAAATAGGCAATTAAAACATACTAGTCGAATAGAACAACGATAGATCTACATCTTGGAAAAGATAGAAAATCATACCCTCAAAGACGACCGTAGATCTCCCTCGGATCTCTCCCTAGGCGGCGACTCCGTCGTCTCTCCGACCAGAACTCATAAATAAAATAAAATAAAGAGCAAAGAACTTTTATTGCATAATAATTGCCTTGAAAATTGTACACTTGTGTTCTGAGGCGAAGCCTCTTATTTATAGCTACCTAAACCGACTTAGAAACACCTAGTTCTACCCTTCTCGGTAAACCACAGGCAAATTTGTCAGTTTTTCTTCTGCCGACTTAGCTTGGAATGTTCTGGAATACCCTAGCCCATTCCTTTCGTTCAGTCCACTCCAGATTCGTCCATGATGCTCAGCCCTATATTTTGTATCCTGAAAATAATCAAATAACGGACGAAATAATATCGAAACAAGGAAAATAAATGTTAAGTGTATATTTCTTGACTCATGAACCCGACATATGATAGTTAACTCAAATGGTTCATATTTATAGGTCGAAACAACTATTTTTAGCTCATAATGGACAGAATGTTGATGCCGTAGGATAGACTGTTTCAACCGTCATCACTTACACTAATGTTACTTATTCTTTGAACCTTGCTCACCCACGGCATAATACTTATTCTATTATAAATTAAATAACTTGAAAACCTTATTAATGTTCCATTCAAACCTCAATTCAGATGGTGAAACACTAATATGGTCAAAATATAATTGTATGCAAAAAGTTTAAAACCCCCATTTTGTGTTACATAATAACATGAATACTCTACTTTTACGCATTCAACGAACCCTACGAATAGACACCATAACACAAATTTTAAATTTATGTATTTAATTGATAGCCCTTATTTTATGTTACATAATAGTTTGAAACATAAACACTAACTTTTTCATACTTGATCACCTGAGTTCCTTTCATTAATGTTTCTTATTCTTTGAACCCAACACACCCACACCATAAAACAAATTAATTTATAACCTAATCACTTAGAAAAACCTTATTTAATGTTACATAGACAAAAATTCAAATGGTAAAACATTACACCGATTAGAAAGTTATGGTCAAAATTTAATTGGGTATGGTTTGAAAAAAAATTAATTGTGTCCAAAAATTTGAAAACCCCCATTTTGTGTACGTAATAACCTGTAAAATCTGCTATATTTCTATGCATTTAATGCATTTTGATAGCCCTTATTTAATGTTACATAGTAGTTTGAAAACAAAACCCAAATTTTTATACTTGATCACCTTAATTCCTTTCATTAAAGTTACTTATTATTTGAACCCTACACACCCAAACCATAATACTTATTCTATAATAACTAAATCACTTGAAAACATTATTTAATGTTCCATTCAAACCCCAATTCAAATGCTAAAACACTACACCAAGCAGAATAATAGGGTCAAAATACAATTGTCTACGAAAACATTTAAACCCTGCTTTGTGTTACCAAATAACCTAAAAACTCTACTATTATGCATTCAATGAACCCTAGAAAGAGACACCAAAATACACATTTCAATGTTCGGTATTTACTTGTTAGCCCCAACATTAAAGTTACTAATTGTTTGAATCCAACACACCCACACCATCAAACTGGTTCTATTATAACTTAATATCTTTAAAAACCTTATTTAATGTTGCATTTAAACACAAATTCAAATGTTAAAACACTACACCGATTGGAAAGTTATGGTCAAATTATAATTGTGTAAAAAAAGTGAAAACCCTCATTTTGTGTTACGTAATAACCTGAAATCTCCAATATACTTCTACACATTTAAATTCCTACACATGGATGCCATAATACTCATTTTAATGTAACGTTCTCATTTGGCAGCCCTTATTTACTATTACATAGTAGTTTGAAAACAAAACCCAAATTTTTATACTTGATCACCTTGATTCCTAACATTAATGTTACTTATTCTATGAACCAACTCCCCACACCATAATATTTGTTCTATTATAACTAAATCACTTGAGAACATTATTTAATGTACCATTCAAATGCCAATTCAATTGGTAAATCACTACACCAAACATAATAAAATGGTCAAAATACAATTGTATACAAAAAGTTTAAAACCCCCGTTTTGTGTTACCTAATAACCTGGAAAATCTACTTTTACGCATTCAGTGAACCCTACACACAGACACCATAATACACACTTTAATGTTTTGTATTTACTTGTTTTCCCTTATTTTATGTTACAAAATAGTTTGAAAACTATACCCTAATTTCTTATACTCGTTCACATGAATTCCTTACATTAATGTAACATATTCTTTCAATCCAACACACCCACTCCATAAAAATAAGTATATTATAACTTAATCACTTGAAAAAACTTATTTAATGTTAAATTAAAACACAAATTTAATCGGTAAAAAATACCCCGAGCAGAAAGTTATGGTCAAAATACAATTGTGTTTAATAATTTGAAAACCCCCGTTTTGTGTTACGTAATAATAACGTGGAAACTCTAATATACTTGTACGCATTCATTGAATCAGACACATAGACACTATAACACTCATTTTAATGATACGTATTCACTTGATAGTCATTATTTAATGTTACCTAATAGTTTGAAAACAAAACCCTACCCAACTCACCCACACCATAATACTTTATCTTTTATAACTAAATTACTTTAAAACCTTATTTAGTTATCTATTCGAACACTAATTCAATTCGTAAAACACTACACCAAGCAGAATAATATGGTCAAAATACAATTGTATACCAAAAAATTGAAAACCCCTGTATTGTGTTACATAATAACATGGAAACTCTACTATACATCCACACATTCAATGAATCCTACACATGGAAGCCATAATACGCATTTTAATGTTACGTTTTCACTTGATAACCCTTTATTATTGTTCCAAAGTAGTTGAAAACAAAACCCAAATTGTTTGTACTTGATCACCTTGATCACCCTACCCAACTCGCCCACACCAAATCACTTGAATACCTTATTTAATGTCCCATTCAAACGCTAATTCAAATGACAAAACAGTACACCAAACAAAATAATATGGTCAAAATACAATTGTATACAAAAATTTTAATACACCATTTTGTGTTACCTAATAACCTGGAAACTCTAATTTTACGCATTCAATGAACCCTGCACAGAGACACCATAATACACATTTTAATGTTATGTATTTACTTGTTAGCCCTTATTTTATGTTACAAAATAGTTTGAAACTAAAACCTATTTTCTTATACTTGATCACCCTAATTCAATTGGCAAAACACTACACCAAGCAGAATAATATGGTCAAAATATAATAGTATACAAAAAAATTGAAAACCCTCGTTTCGTGAAACGTAATAACCTAGAAACTCTACCATACTTCCACGCAATCAATGAATCCTTCACACAGATGCATTATAAATAATTTTAATGTTACGTATTCAAATGATAGCCCTTAAACTATGTTACATAATAGTTGTAAAACAAAACCTAATTTTTTATACTTTATCACTTGAATTCCTTAAATTAATGTTACTTATTCTTTGAACCCAACTCATCCACCCCATAATACTTATTCTATTATAAATTTGAAAACCTTATTTAATGTTCCATTAAAACCCCAATTTAAATGGAAAACACTACACCAAGCCGAATAATATGGTCAAAATAAAGTTGTCTACAAAAAGTTTAAAACCACCGTTTGTTTTACCAAATAACCTAAAAACTCTATTATTATGCATTCAATGAACCCTACAAAGAGTCACCATAATACACGTTTTAATGTTATTTATTTACTAGTTAGCCCTTACTTTATTTACATAATAGTTTGAAAACTAAAAACTATTTTTTTATACTTGATCACTTTAATTCCTTACAATAAAGTTCCTTATTCCTTGACTCCAACACACCCACACCATAAAACTCATTCTATCATAACTTAACTGCTTTAAAAACCTTATTTAATGTTACATATAAACACAAATTCAAAGGGTAAAACATAACACCGATTAAAAAGTTAATGGTCAAGATATAATTATGTGCAAAAATTTGAAAACCCTCATTTTGTGTTACGTAATAACCTGAAAACTCTACTATATTTCTACGCATTTAATGAATCGTACAAATGGATGCCATAATACTCATTTTAATGTTATGTTCTCACTTGATAGACCTTATTTATTTTTACATAGTAGTTTGAAAACAAAATCCAAATTTTATATACTTGATCACCTTGATTCCTAACATTATTGTTACTTATTCTCTGAACCCAACTCACCCACACCATAATAATTATTCTATTATAACTAAATCACTTGAAAACCTTATTTAATGTTCCATTTATATGCCAATTCAAATGGTAAAACACAACACCAAGCAGAATAATATGGTCAAAGTACAATTGTTATACAAAAAGTTTATACCCCCCCCGCTCTGTGTTACCTAATAACACGGAAACTTTATTTTTACGCATTGAATGAACCCTACACACAGACACCATAATACATATTTTAATGTTATGTATTTAGTTGTTAGCCCTATTTTATGATACAAAATAGTTTGAAAACTAAACCCTATTTTTTATACATGATCACATTAATGTTACTTATTCTTTGAATCCAACACACCAGACCATAAAAATCACTCTATTATAACTTAATCGCTTGAAAAACCTTATTTAATGTTAACTTTAAACACGAATTCAATTGGTAAAACACTACACCGAGCAGAAAGTTATGGTCAAAATACAATTGTGTAAAATAATTTGAAAACCCCGTTTTGTGTTACGTAATAACAAGCCGGAAACTCTAATATGCTTCTACGCATGCTATGAATCCTACACTTAGATGCCATAATACTCATTTGAATGTTACGCATTTGTCTTGAAGCCATTATTTAATGTTACATAATAGTTTTAAAACAAAACCCTACGAACCTCACCCACACCATAATATTAATTCTATTATAACTAAATCACTTCAAAACCTTATTTAGTTTTGTATTCAAACCCTAATTGAATTGGTAAAACACTACCCCAAGTAGAATAATATGGTTAAAATACAATTGTATAAAAAAATTTGAAAACCCTCGTTTTGTGTTACATAATAACTTGGAAACTCTACTATACTTCCACACATTCAATGAATCCTACAAACGGATGCCATAATATGCATTTTAATGTTAGGTATTCACTTGATTGCCTTTATTCTATGTTACATAATAAATGTAAAACAAAACCTAATTTTTGTACTTTATCACCTTAATTCATTGCATTAATGTTACTTATTCTTTGAACCCAACTCACCCACACCATAATACTTATTCTATTATAACTAAATCACTTGAAAACCTTATTTAATGTTCCATTCAAACTACAATTTAAATGGTAAAACACTACACCAAGCAAAATGACATGGTTATAATACAATTGTCTACAAAAACTTTAAAACCCCTGTTTTGTGTTACCAAATAACCTAAAAACTCTATTATTACGCATTCATTGAACCCCACAAAGAGACACCATAAAACATTTTCATGTTATTTATTTACTTGTTAGCCCTTATTTTATGTTACATAATAGTTTGAAAACTAAACACTAATTTTTTATATTTGATCACCTTAATTTCTTACATTAAAGTTACTTATTCTTTGAATCCAACACACCCACACAATAAAATCATTCTATTGTAACTAAATTACTTCAAAAGCTATTTAATATGGTCAAAATACAAAAAGTTTAAAACCCACGCTTTGTGTTACCTTATAACCTGAATACTCTACTCTTACTCATTCAATGAACCCTACACACCGTCACCATAATACACATTTTAATGTTATATATTTACTTGTTAGCCCTTAATTTATGTTACAGAACAGTTTGAAAACTAAACACTTATTTTTTATACTTGATCACTTTAATTCCTTACATTAATGTTACTTATTATTTGAACTCAACACACCCACACCATAAAACTCATTCTATTATAACTTAATCACTTGAAAACCTTATTTAATGTTACATTTAAAAACAAATTAAAATTGTAAAACAATACACGGATTAGAAAATTATGGTCAAAATATAATTGTGTACAAAGGATTGAAAACACTTGTTATGTGTTACGTAATAACCTGAAAACTCTACTATACTTCTATGCATTCAATGAATCCTACACACGGACGTCATTATACTTATTTTAATGTTCCGTATTCACTTGATAGCCCTTATTTAATGTTACATAATAGTTTGCAAACAAACCCAAATTTTTTATACTTGATCACCTTAATCCTTACACTAATGTTACTTATTTTTTGAACCCAGCTCACCCACGCCATAATACTTATTCTATTATAATTAAATAACTTGAAAACCTTGTTAATATTCCATTCAAACCTCAATTTAAATGGTGAAACACTAATATCGGCAAAATACAATTGTATCCTAAAAGTTTAAAACCCCCGTTTTGTTTTACCTAATAACCAAAATACTCTACTTTTACGCATTCAACGAACCCTACACACAGACACCATAATACAAATTTTAATGTTACGTATTTAATTGTTAGACCTTGTTTTGTGTTACATAATAGTTTGAAACTTAAACACTAACTTTTTCATACTTGATCACCTGAATTCCTTACATTAATGTTTCTTGTTCTTTCAACCCTAAACACCCTCACCATAAAACACATTCAATTATAACCTAATCACTTAAAAACCTTATTTAATGTTACATTTAAACAAAAATTCAAATGGTAAAACACTACTCTGATTAGAAAGTTATGGTCAAAATATAATTGTGTATTGTTTCAAAAAAAATTAATTGTGCACAAAAATTTGAAAACCCCCGTTTTGTGTACGTAATAACCTGTAAAATAGACTATACTTTTATGCATTTAATGAATCCTACACACGGATGCCAAAATAATCATTTTAATGTTATGTATTCACTTGATAGCCCTTATTTATTGATACATAGTAGTTTGAAAACAAAACCCAAATTTTTTATACCTGATCACCTTAATTCCTTACATTAAAGCAACTTATTCTTTGAACCCAACACACCCACACCATAATACTTGTTCTATTATAACTAAATCACTTGAAAACATTATTTAATGTTTTATTGAAACCCCAATTCAAATGGTAAAACACTACACCAAGAAAAATATTAGGGTCAAAATACAATTGTCTACAAAAAGATTAAAACCCCGTTTTGTGTTACCAAATAACCTAAAAACTCTACTATTATGCATTCAATGAACCCTAGAAAGAGACACAGTAATACACACTTCAATGTTTGGTATTTACTTGTTAACCCCAATATTAAAGTGATGAGGTAGGAATCATCACGGTGGCTCAACGGTGTAAGTTTAATAGATATCTGGCTTATTTGGGGATGATAAAATGTAAGCTGGCCGGTGGTGTACGGAGGCGATAGGAGGAGGGTGAGAGAGATGGTGTCTTTGCAGAGCTTTAGCCTGCTTTTTAGTATTTAGAATGTATATATCTTTCAGGTTACACAAGCCTTCCTTTTATAGGAGGAGGAGGCTTAGGAGCTAAGTAAGGACAAGTGTTACATAGAAGCTTAGTCACTAATTTGGCCTTAATAGCTAAGCAAACTTAAATATCTGGACTGCAAGTGGGCAAGATATCTTGGCGGCGACTTCTTAGGATCGCATGGATCACCAGCTTTATTGTCATTCCTTGCTCTTGCTCCCTGCTACCTCATCAAGTCTTATGCAGCCTCTTTAGGATATTTTGTCCAAGGTCATAGTCCGGCCCCCTGGTCCAGCAGCGCTCAGGGTGGGGTTCGACAACATCGACCTCGACATGGTTGATTGGCATCACCGACGCTGTGGTCACGGGCCTTTATCTGGTTCGGTGGTTCAGATAGGCTATCTCCGGGACTCAAAGGTGGCGATACCATTTGTATGCATCAATGGCCCTTACTCCATGTCTTGATCATTTTTAATGAAAATGTCGAGCATGGAGTAAAGTGAGCTCAATGATGTATACTATATATTTGCGACCTCGTCGTCTGATGCGACTTGTTCACTTAGGACCGTGCTTTTAAAGCGAGCGGCCTCGAAGCAACTTCGGGTCTATTTTGCGACCTTGTCGTCTGATGCGACTTGTTCACTTAGGACCGTGCTTTTAAAGCGAGCGGCCTCGAAGCAACTTCGGGTCTATTTTGCGACCTTGTCGTCTGATGCGACTTGTTCACTTAGGACCGTGCTTTTAAAGTGATCGGCCTCGAAGCAAATTTGGGTCTATTTTGCGACCTTGTCGTTTGATGCGACTTGTTCACTTAGGACCGTGCTTTTAAAGCAAGCGGCCTCGAAGCAACATCGGGTCTATTTTGCGACCTTGTTCTTGGCGAGGCAGTCTATCCATCCAAGGGTTAGTGGGGCAGTTTAACAGTCAGATCGTGGCTGGCGTCAGCTCCCTTGGTAACCGCAATAGCATGGGTACTGAGGTTTCTTCGGTAACTGCCCAAGTACGTGGGCGGATAATGGCTGAGTAATTGATTACGTGGGCATTTAATGATTGTGCCTTAATGATGGCGGTTTTGAATTTTGAAAACCGAAAAAGGCCGCGCAAACCTGGGCCGTTGGATGGCTAGATCCTTGACCGTTTGATCAGATATCATTTGCCTATATAAGGCCCTCATCCCCCTAACCTTCATACCTTTCGATCTTGCATTTTCCCTCAAATTTTCGCTCTATATTTTCTTTCTTTTTCTGGGAGTACAAGGATTTTCCGGTGAAGGTTTGGGTGTGGCTGAAGCAAGTTTGCGGTTTCAGGCTAGGATTTGATGGTTCTGGTCTAGAGTGTGAGGATTCTGACGTGCTTTTCCGGCTGCCGGTTTTAGCTTCTTCTTAGAAACAGGTAAATCCTTCTTCCCTTGGCCATTTTCTTTGTTTTCCTTCCTGAATTTTGAGCTTTTTTGGTGAATTTGATCCACTGTATGGCAATGTGTTTAAATATAAGATGTTTTTGAGGTAAAAGCTAGGGCTTTTTGTGTTGGTGTTTCTATTGTGGGTGTGATTTTTCTTGCAATTGCTTTCCATTTCTCATGTAAAAATGGAGGGGAAGGCGTCGAGATGGGTACGATCACCTTCCTGGCTTAATCCCCATTATCTCAGGTCTGAAAGCTCCACCTTTTCCTCTTGTTTTTGTAGGATGTCCAATGGAGAGTATTCTTTAGGGGCGACTCCGAGGGGGATCATGAGGCCTATGACTATGCCCTGGAAGTAGAGGATGACGACCCCTCTAGCCCCGATGTGTCCGCCGAGGACGATCTGCTTGATGAGATAACTAGAGAGGGGACCGCTGCTCAAGTAGGAGATGATCCCTTTGGCTTAGACGTTATGTTCCCCGATACAGAGCCGCGACGCAAAAAGAGCCGTAAAGAGATGGCTCGTACTCAAATAACCAGTACTA
The DNA here is from genome assembly GCA_026214975.1 of Gentiana macrophylla. Classification (NCBI taxonomy): domain Eukaryota; kingdom Viridiplantae; phylum Streptophyta; class Magnoliopsida; order Gentianales; family Gentianaceae; genus Gentiana; species Gentiana macrophylla. Next base: position 65,959,058 of record CM047809.1, read on the forward strand.
GTGAGGCCGGAGAAAGGGCGATGTCTGATGTTGAAGATCAGGCCGCCGAACCTAGCTCTAGTGGTGCCGCTGATCATGACGAGGCACATATCGAGGACGCCGCTCTTCACAAGCTCATAGGATCGAGCGAGGACAAGAATGCGCCCTTACCTCACAAACCTGTCTGGGAGCTTCCAAAGATACCAAAAAGGAAGAGGGACCCCAAAACCATGACTGTTGGTGAAGCGGCGGCAAAGGCAAAAAGCCCAAAACCCAATAATCTGGAAGCATTGAGGGAGTTTACTCTTCTCACCGCATATGAGAAGGCTCTGGAGGAAGAGTGGGTGATGCTTCGCGACAGCGATGACCTTAACAAAATTCTCCGCTACCGATATAAGATTGATACAAGTGTGTATAGATTCTCTTTGTTTGACTACTCGAAGGAGGAGGATAAGTTTAAACCCGGAGATTGTGAGGATTATGTTTGTGCCCGCCGTCCTGATGATACCTTGATTATTCATTTCGATCACTTCTATGTGGTGCTCAGACCTCCATTTGACCCGTGTTTTGTTAAGATTTGCGAGCTGATGAGAGCTCTACCAACTGATTTTGCTATTGGGGCTGTTATCCAGATTATGGCCTTCATTGTTATGTGTCGGACGATGAAGATAGAGCCCACCCTCACTCTGTTGGGTCAATTTCACTTATTTTGCACGACGGGCCTTCCGGGACAGATATCCCTGAGGATCAAGACGCCTCACCTGCTGTTCTTGCTACCAAATAAGATTCATAGATGGCAAGAACGAGTGCTTAAAATGGAGTCCAAAGTTAGTTGGCCGTTCCCTAAGGCAGCACAACGCAAAGGAAAGTCCACCCTTTCAATTGGCGAGCCCCTAGTTACTGAGCATCGCTTGGTCAAAGGGCTCATGGCGCTTATACAGTCTGACGGGGTTGAGCCTTCTCGAGAAACATGGCCTGGGTTGATCTTATTGACGTGGCTCTTCCACTAGCATGCATCGCCGGTATAGCGGGCCCGGGAGAGCGGATGCTTTAGTCGCGATGTCCCCAGAGGAGTGTGATCCTGATTGGATAGGAGATTGTCATTTAGGAAAATGTTTTCCCTCTGAGTGCCCTGTATATGGGGGCAACCCAAGTAGAAGACCGCCTTGTAATTTTTCTGCTTTTTATTTCTTCACTTTGTATGTTGTATTATTTTGTTCATTCTTTGGACCTGCTTCTAACGAACTCTTTTGCAGGTATGGATGCTAATGAACGCCGGGCTCAAAGACAGAGGCTCGCTGATGAGAATGCAAAAACTCGACAGGCGATCCTGAAATAGGTTCTGGGAAGATACCACGCACTGTGGACGCCTCTGTTGTTGATGAGACTTTCGACCCTACCTAGCCAGCGGCGGCGCCCATAGGTGCGAGCTCAAGCCTGGCCGGTGGGGCCCAAAAAAGGTTGCAGGCTGAGTAACCCACTAAAGAACCTCAGGGCCAAAAGCGATCCATAACCAATAAGGCCAAGAATGCGGGCGGAGCTGGCAAAGGCTCTGATCGTCTGGACAAGCGACCCTCTGACAAAGGCTCTGTGTGGCCAGAGGTTATTGTTGAGGAGGCCTCAGAGGAGATGGGGACGCTACCACCAGGGACGCTGCCTCGTGGTCATAAAGCAAGAGAGGCCGTTTGGTTGGATGCTAACTTCATCCAAGGCCTTGACAAGTCGAAGGCGAGCCAGATCGGAGAGGCGATTGCCGATGTCATTCCCCTTGGGCGTCTTGCCTGGGATTCACCGCATGTCGTTCAAATGGAAATTGGAAGGGGGATTACTGCACGTGTCATAGTCCAAGATGATGCTCCCGCCGGTGATGAAGTCACCAAACTCAAAGATCTTTCCGGCCAATTCAGGATCGCAGCCTCAATGGTGAGCTTTTATTCGTCTTGTATTTTTGCTTTGTTTTTACTGGCGGACTTGTATTCCTCTTCTTTTTCAGCTTGGAACTCTTATTAACAAGGCCATTGAGGCCACTGAGAAACGCAAGGCTAAACTCAAGAAAGTGACTGCGGCTCTTGGGGCCTCGGATAAGGCCAGGTCTCATCAGAATAATAAGAGCGTTAAGGCCTTGACCGAGCTGGATCGGATGAAAAAGGCCATGCTTGAGAGTGCTAAACTAGATGTGGAGCTGAAACAGAAGGTGTCGGTTCTGAAAGATGAGGCTCGTAAATCTGCTGAAGTGTTGTTGGCCGCATATGAGGAGATCGCGAGCTTAAAAGAGCAGATCACTATTGCAAATAAGGTTGCTGAGGAGGTGGGTCCTGCGGCCGTTGCTGCTTTTATGCACTCTGATGAGTTTGTTGATTACCAGGAGGCAAGCTTCGATCAAGGTTTCAACCACCTCGCTCGCTGCCTTTTGGCTTATCATGGCAGAGAGAGCATTACCTTTGAGGAGATGCTCCGGTGGCTTAACATGTCTCTTTGAAGTCCCGACCTGTTGGCCTTTCACCTAGATATACCTTACGCCGCGGATCATATCGTCGCCATTCAGACTAGGCAGATAGAGCATGGCGAGCCAGTCTGGGATCCTCCGGCGGTTAACCCTGTTAATTTTGCCATTTTGAAGAATCCCCCTGCTGCAGCAAACGTCCAACCCGGCGACGAGTATATTGACACTCCCTCCGGCTCAACTTAATGATTTTATGCCTTGGTTTCAAAGCTTTTCCCTGCGATCTTGTAATAGTTTAACTTTGCTTCTGTTTTTGAACTATTTTGACACTTTCTTTTGGTGATTGTAATAACTTTAACTTTTACTTTCGGCACTGATCTCTTGTTGCCGCGTTTGGCCTACTGAACATGATTTGTGGCCCATTGATTTATGCATCATACTTTTTCTTTTGCTTCATCTCATGTATCTTGTGGATCTTGTGTGTGTGGCCCCCTTTATTTTGGCGTGGTTTATTTAACTTGCTAAAATAATAAAACCGAAGAGTGAATTGATCGAAAGTTCCTGTGGAGCGTTTAAAATTTCCCATGCCCCCTTGTTTTGTGTGAGGCCTAAAAGGATTTGAGCGAAACAAGTTTCCGTTGCTATTTGTACAATCCTTGGTTGATGCGGACTTGTGGCAAATAATCGACTGAAAAATTTGACTACGGCCCCTCGATTGGAGACGACCTAAGGTGAGTGTGCTGAGAATTCCACCCTAGGCTCGCTGAAGATTTCGGGCGAGGTTGTGCAAGGCTTTATGCTACCCCCTTGCTGGACACGGGCCCTAGGTTCGCCAGAAACTTGAAAGCTAAATTGATTGGACGGGACTACCCTTTCTTGACTATCATGTTGCCGAAAAATAAGGGCTCTGAGTTGATTGGACAGCTCACTGACGATATCTTTGACCAATTCTACATGCGCAGTCAATGTAGCCTAGAATTTCTCGCTGATAAATGACAAGCGTTAAATGCGCCCTTTGAACGTCAAATTTTGGATAAACCGCGTGAATGCTGACCGTGGAATCTTGTTGATTATGGCCATTTACCTTGATTTTTCTGCTATAAAAGGAGGGGGCAAGACTTTCTCCTTCTCACTTCTTTCTTGAACAAATCTTTATTGTGATATTCATGTCTTTTAAACCCGGAGAGGGTAGCACAATCCGGGTGTTTGAAGCTCGTCCAGTACATGATGTTTCCCCTTTCTTTCTTACTGCCTCTCTTACCACCAAAGATCATTTCTGGCGTTACTTTGATGTGGTTAGGCCTGTGAGGGAGAGGGGTTTTAATGAGAGCAAAGTTGAGGGTGATGGGACCTTGCTCCGGGTGCGGCTTTCTGGGTGGTTAGATTTTGTCTCGCCACCTTCGACACCTTCCAACCTTACAATGGTAAGGGAATTTTACTCCGTCTTATCAGAGGTTCCTCCCGAAGAAATTGCTAGCTGTGTTGCGTCTCAGTCACTTTTACCCCAGAGGCTATCAATGGGGCCCTTTGCATACCTACTATAATCCATTTGCTCATTATGACGTTTCCTGGAACCTTGGTGATGAGGCAACCTTGGTGATGAGGCCAGTAGACATGTTCATTTACGTTGGGCAATCCGTGAGCTCATCCTAGATTCTCAATGGCCTCGCATACTGGGACCTGCGTCTGAATTGTCTCACAGCAACCGCAAGTGGAAAAGGTTCATCAACTCACGTGCTCTTCTGTCCATGTATTTCGAGGTTGTTAAAGAGGCTGAAGCTTTCCTTTTGCATGCTATTTGTGACCCCCATGTTGACATTGATTGGGGGGGTGCTGATTCACCACGAGGCAATTAACTTTGCGGGCTCAATGAATCCTGATAGTCACATCCCCTTTACCTCGCCTGTAGCTAGGCTGTGTAGTTTAGCAAGGGTGCCGACGCACTCGTTGGACTGTTGTGGGTTGGGCTGAATATTTTTATTTTTTATTTTTTTATCTTGCGGCCCCTTTGTTTTTGGTTGAGCCTAAGGGGTCTGCTGAAAACAAGACGGTCATTGCTTCCTTTATTGCTAATAAATATGTTATTTTATTTTGATGGTTCCCTCTTCGCATGCTCTGCTCGTACGTAGTAGATAGACAGCTTACATGTAATATTTTTTCAAGTTTTCTGCGTGCCAAGGCCGGTTGTATTCGCGACCTTGATTATCACTTAACACATAAGTTCCTTTTTGACTACTCGAGTGATCCTCACTGGGCCATCCCAGCTTTCCGATAGCTTTCCTTTCTTGGCCTCGTGGCCAGTGGCCTTTCTTTTTCGCAGAACATAATCTCCCACGGCGAAGTGATGATCGTGAATGAGTTTTTCGTGGTGACGTTTGGCAACCTGCTTGCAATTGAGCAAACGGCCATATGATTCGATCCGCCGCTCCTCTGATAAATCCAAATCGAGCTCCCTAGTTAGCGGGTTGTCGGCCATGCTGAAATGGGTGACCCTTAGACTTGGCAGGGCCATTTCTACCGGGGCCATAGCTTCTGATCCATAGGTCAAAGCAAAAGGAGTTTCCCCTATAGTGGTTTTTCGCGACGTTCTGAGCGCCCATAAGGCCACAGGGAGGTGATCTTGCCAATTACCCGCCTTTTCAACCAAACTCTTTTTTAGCACGCCCAGTACCTGTTTGTTGGAGTTTTCGGCTGACCATTTCCTTGAGGATAGCATACTGAGGACTGCCAGTGTTTGACGTTATTTTCTCTACAGAATGTGTCGAACTCCTCTCGGAACTGTGGCCCGTGATCTGATACTATCACTTTGGGGACGCCAAATCTTGTCCATACTTGGTCAAGCAGAAAGTAGATTATATCTCTGGTGTTGATTTTTACCAAGGCCTTGGCCTCGACCCACTTGGTGAAATAGTCTACAGCGACCACCACGTATTAACATCCGGAGCGACCTCTTTTCAGCGGCCCAATAAGGTCGATGGCCCACATGTCGAACGGCCAAGCGGCAACGATGATGCTTTGCTAGACCGCTGGTAGCCTGGGAATATCCGCAAATCTATGACATACGTCGCACGCCTTAACGTATGTTTTTGCGTCCAATAGTAAGAGCTTCGGCCAGTAGTACCCAACCAATAAAACTTTCTGAGCAAGAGCACGGCTAGCTAGGTGGCCACCACACATCCCCTCATATAGCTGTGCGAGGATTCCATTGACTTCTTCAGGTCGCACGCACCTTAGTAAAGGCTTAGAGAATGATCGCCGATACAAAATGTTGTCTAAAATTGTGTATCTGGCGGCTCTTCTGATCAGGGCCTTAGCCTCCATCGGATCATTGGGGAGTTCTCCAGAGTGAATATAGACCCTCATGAAGTCAACCCAATATGGGTTAGTGGGTCGGAAATCCATTACCTCAACCCTGTCGAAAGCGGGTCCTAACAAATGCTATACCATGATTGTCGGATTGCTGATTTCGTCGTCGCTAGTTAGCTTGGATAAGAAATCTGCACTGTGAGTGTCCTCTCGAAGGATGTTGGTGAATCTACACGGTATTTGAAGTCGCTCTCGATTTTTTTGATGAGATTAATATATTTTTGCAAGATTTCGCAATGGATGCCAAAAGATCCGGTTATCTGATTGACCACCAATTGTGAATCGCAAAACACCTGCACATTTTGGACTTTCATGGACCTGGCGAGCTCACGGCCTGTGATGACTGCCTCATATTCTGCTTGATTATTAGATGCGGTGAAGTCAAATCTTAGGGTTTTTTCAATTTCTTCAGAAGTGCCCGGCTCTAGCAAAATAATCCCTGCACCACATCCCTTATGGCTAGCAGCACCATCGACGAAGAGCTGCCAACAATGACATGGCTACTGGAGCTCATCCACTGTTGTTGTCATTTCTTTATGGCCATGTTTTGTGTCCGTATGTTCCCCGGCCTCTTCATTGAAACTTGTTTCTACGATAAAGTCAGGCAATGCCTGAGCTTTAATAGCTTTTTGAGGTTCGTACCGGATGTCGAATTCAGTGAGCTCGGTGGCCCACCGCAGCAAGCGACCTGATAATTCTGTCTTGTGGAGGACTTGGCACAGTGGTGCGTCCGATAGTACTATAATTTTATGTGATGAAAAGTACGCCCTTAATTTTCGGGCGGCTATGACAACGCAGTAAGCTAATTTTTCAATATTAAAATGCCGAATCTCTACCGGACTAAGAGCCTTAGAAACATAATAGACAGGCTTCTGCGAGGTGCCCTTCCTTGATGAGAGCTGCGGCGACAGCCCTATCCGAGGCCGCTAAGTACAGAAGCAAAACATCTCCAACCGTTGGACTAGTTAGCAAGGGCGGGCTTGAGAGGTAGGCCTTGAGCTCTTTGAAAGCCTGCGAACATTCCTCACTCAATGAGAAGGTTTTACTTCCTTTCAGGATTTTGAAGAAAGGTAGGCTTTTCTCGGCAGATTTTGAGATAAACCTTCCCAGGGCTATTATTCTTCCATTTAGCCTTTGTACCTCCTTGATGCTTGTCGGCTCGGTCATGTTTATCAGAGCTTTAATTTTCTCGGGGTTCACTTCGATTCCTCTCTGACTTACCATGAAGCCCAAAATTTTTCCTGCTTGGACCCCAAAAGTGCATTTCACGGGGTTTAGCTTCATCGAGTGCTTTATTACATTTGTGAAGGTTTCGTGAAGGTCCACCAGGTGATCCTGGCGACTTGATTTCACGACCATATCATCGATATAGTCCACCATGTTCTTGCCTATTTGCATGTTAAAAACAGTGTTCACCTTTCTTTGATATGTTGAACCTGCGTTCTTTAGACCGAATGGCATCATCTCATAATAATAGAGTCCGCCGGCGGACCTGAAGTCCGTTAGCTCTTTATCCTCATCCTCCATCTTGACCTGGTGATAGCCTGAATAGGCATCTAGAAAACTCAGTGTTTCAAAGCCTGCGATCCCATCTACCATTTTATCGATTCGTGGCAGCGCATAAGGATCTTTGGGGCAAGCTTTGTTTAAATCAGTGAAGTCGATGCACATCCGCCACTTGCCGTTGTGTTTCTTCACCATTACCACGTTTGCTAACCAAGTGGGAAATGAAGCTCGTTGATTATGCCTGCTGCTAAAAGTTTTCCGACTTCACTTTTTATCGCGATCTCCTTTTTTGTAGAGAATTGGCCCGCTATTTGTTGGATTGGCCTGAAGTTTGGGTCGACGTTTGGATAATGTAAGGTGACCTCCGACTCCACACCTCTCATATCGGTTACCTCCCAGGCGAAGGCATCCAAGTTTTCTTTTAGAAGCTCTATCAGTCCTTCCTTTATTTCTCGGTTGTTTGGGACTTATCTTTAACTTCTGATTGGGGTACCTGCTATTTATGATGACCTCGACCAGCTCGTCTTCGGCAGTGAAGTCAGGCTCATCTTGGTCTTGCAATGTTTCAACCTCTACGGCCCCTTCTGGGACTTCTATTATTGTGGCTATCTGGTCCGCAGCAATATTGAACCCCTCCACTCTGGGTCGTTTGGAGTCGGCCCTGTTCTTGGTCATATATTCATGGAAAAAAGCCGGGTCGACTAGTGGCGACCCCAATCTCATCTCCTACATGGAACTTGACCCGTTGGTGTGGAACAGATGCCACCATTTGAAACTTTCTCATGGCCGGAATCCCCAAAATCATGTTATAGTATGAGGGGAGATTGATGACTAAAAAAGTGACTACCTTAGTTTGGCAGGGCTCATTGTCGCCCAAAGTGATGTTGAGGTCGATTGTGCCTTAGACCCGTACTGTATCGTTGGTAAAGCCCTCGAGCACTCCGAGGTAGGGTTTTAACTTGGCCTCTCCGAATCCAATCTGTTTTAAACAGTCGAAATAAATGACGTCGCGGCCAGCCCCGTTGTCGACCATCACACTGTTGACCCTATGTTTATCGTTTACCCCAACTTTTGGAATGAGGGGTATCTCTATAGGGCCATCAACTGTGGTTAGCTCGCTTTTTGTAAACATGATTCCATTCTCATTTTCCCCCAACACTATCTGTTTTTCAAAGCCACGTGTGTTGATCTGATGTATCTGGGATTTCAGCTAGCTGTTGCTGGGGATATTCCCATGGATAACTTGAACCTTTTTTTGATAGACACGGGGTAGGCGCCCTGGTTGGGGCCGGCGTTCCTTCACGCTTATACTTAGTCGCTGGTCCTTCACGGATTAACCTCTCTATTTCCCTCCTTAGGGTGAAGCATTCATCTGTAATATGACCGTGGTCCTTATGATAGTCACAGTACTTTGACTTATCATGACTGTCGGGATCGCCCCTCATGGGCTTGGGTTTATCAAAATGCTCGTGGTTCTCAAACAGTATCTGGGATGCTTTCGTGTTGAGTGGTGTGAAGTTATCCTCATTGAATTTATATGGTTTCTTGACCTCGCGGTCATGGTTCGCATCCTGGCCTTTTTCTTTCTTGCGATCGTCCACGCGATCCTCTTTCTGAGAATGCTGCTCCGGTTTAGATTTTGCTCTCCTAGAAGACGGTGCTTCGCTAACCCTCATCATTCTGGCCCTTTCTAGCATTTCCCTAAGGCCAGCTTTGGGGGGTCGTTGCTTAAATTTTGTTTTCATCGGACCTTTGGCGATCCCGGTGAGAAAACACGTTATGACCGCATCGTCTGGAATGTTTCTAGTCTGATCATACTCTGATGAACAGCTCATAATACTCTTTTCGGACTCATATCCTCCCATGAGAACCTCATAAATATCCTCGATGGTTTTCTTCGGCCTGCTCACCGATTCAAACTCTTTGACGAACTTTTCCGATAGATCTTCCCAACTTTCAACTGAGCCATGAGGAAGCCCGCGTACCCAGGAAGCAGTCCTCTCCTGCATGCTACCGACTAAGGTGATTCACCAGGCGGACTTATTTTGAGTTGCTAAGGTGATACGGCCTTGGAAGGCGGTGAGCCAGTCGTTCGGACAAGAGTTCCTATTGTAATAATTATAACTAGGGTAGCTAACCTTTTCCTTGCTAGTGGGCAATGTTTCGGTGATTCTTTTGGCGAGCACATCGATCCCTGAAAATTGGGGCAAATTTTTCGGCGGGCCTCGACTTTTTTAGTTCTGCGAGCTCTTTTTTCATTATCTCCATCTGTTCCGCCAAGAAGGGGTCGAACCTGGGTCGTGACAGGGTTTACGCATCAGCCCGGTCCAACCTGTGCTCTGATTCCGTATGATCCTGCGATCCCTCTTGACGGGCTCTTTTTTTCCTTATAATCACGCGAGCGTCCTGCGCGTTTCTTTCTTGTCTGGGGGTATTTCTCCTCCTGGAAGGCTGAGACGACTTAGGGCCGGGGCCTTGTCCTTCTCACCTACCCTTTTAAAAGCTGATCCTCTTTCTACTGTCCCTCCTTTCTGATTACCGCGACCAGGCGAGATTGAGGTTTGTGCACTCTCTTTTCTCTATCCTTTGCGACCTGATGACTGAAACTTTCTTGAACCTCAACCTCCTGGATCTGACTCTCACGACCCTTGTTTAGGGATGTAGGGGTGATTTCATTTCCTGGAGGATTTGGTGGTCGGATCAACATTGGGGCTTGACCCTTTGCCACCAGGCGAGAGTTAGTCAGGTACATGGTTTCAGCATACCTCGCGTACTCCCTCATTTCTCGCGACCTCAGGGTCTTCCTGAAAACCTGGCCTTGTTTCGGCGGTCGACCTTCGGCTATCTGCTGCGACCTGGTCGGCTCCTTGCGAGCCGCATCAAGAGCAGCGATAGCCTCCTTTGATTTAGTTTTTTGATTGATGACATTCCAGCGTCGCCAGGGGCTAAGGCCCCTCTCTACGACCCTTCGCCCTCAACGGGAAAATTGTCGAGTGTTTCTCCCACAACCTATCCGTCCGTCACCGATCATCAGCATACACCTCCGTTGCATGGGTTTGGGCGTCGGTATCCCTTGCTCCCGCCATTCTTGAGTTAAGGAAATGATTTTTTTGGGAGATGAGATTTGCACGTGGTTTGAATCAAAGATCTTTTGGATAGTGACAGATCGGGTGACGTGGCGTCTGGAAATATGGTTATCAAGGGGAAAGTAGTGATGATTTACACGTAATTGTTAGATGTAATATCGTTGGATCAATCATAGATTGACCCGATTACGCAGCGGAATGCATCAGATCTAGATCTAAACGAAACAACGAACATAAATTAAAGATCTAACTACAAGGGGGTTTTGGAGGCAACCTTTTTATGGTGCTTAACTCCAAGAACAATAGATCTCCAAGCACACGTGTATTGAGAAGCCACTGCCTTCCAATGTATGTCTCCCAGCAACACCAGGTGGATGATGTTTCCCGCCGCCGGACCTCCTTGATATGCTACCTAGAAAACCCGAGGTATTCTAAGCTCGAACCCAAGTATTATAGCCAAAAATTCCAAAGCTATAATACCTTCAATATTTGCGTGATATGTGATTGTCAAAAGGCTTGGGAAAACTCTCTTTATATAGGAGAGTAATCCTTGTCCTCCATGGATTTAATAATTAACCAATAATTATTAAATTAATCATTTTCCTTAAAAAGATATATCTAAGATATTCCAAAATAAATAAGGATATATAAAAGATATTCTTTTCCTTAAATTATTTAACACATAAAAAATTTAATCACATGTCTTTTTATTAATTTAGGAAAAAAATTTCCTAATAATAATACATAAAAATATGCGCCCCCCTTTAATACAAAATTAGGTCACACGCATTTTTAATCACTTTGGGCCGAGTCCACGAAAAATTTCTTTTCCATGTATTTAATCATCTAGTCCAACTAAACAATTAATCCACATATCAATTAAATAGTCCAATCTAACTATTTAATTATAATTGAGGTGAAGCGACGAGAAAGCCTATATGCTATATTAAGAGCTATGTCGGGGACCATGGACTCATATTCAGTAGCTACAATAAATCGAATAAAAATTATTCATCAGACAGAATAATTATATCCAACCTATTAATTCGGGATTACACCACCATAAACCCGAAAATGTAACTCTATCGAATATGGATAACTTACACTAAATTTATGAGTCGAAAGCGTCCACTGATATAATCTTACATACGGATAAATCCTCCATAGACTGTTCACTTTGATTCGGGATATTTCCGTAAACCCTTCTCGAAACATATTATCCTTATTTACCATTAACCCTCTAGTGATCAATTAGTTTATAACCAATATGATATGAACTCTGCCGATCGATCAGTTTCTAGGGTTAACAAATAAGGGAACTGTCTGTCTACTTACCGAGGGAAGGAATGGATTCCATATCTGTGATAACACAGACAACTTAATCATTCTAGAATAGTGCCAACGAGAAGTGTTTGACCACATACTGCGAAGTGTTCCTTACTAACACATCAAACTCTACCCTAGTCTATGCAGTTGTCTGTGATCACCTCATGATTGAGATTAATCCATATATGACCATCTTGTGATTCGATGAGACTTCTCGATTACGGAATTATATCGAGTACTCAAATCAAATCGGTCCAGCCCTATATGATTATCATCATATATAAATGCCCTATTAGGTACCCTATTGCCGAAAGTCCGGATAAGTCTGTCACACCTAAAGTGTTCTGGGCGCATTATTAGCATATTAATCATGAGACCCGTACTCAGATTAATCAACGCTACGGACTAAGTTAATTTCAAGTACATCTCACTAACTCAATCCTCTTGTGTATAGCCATACACTGAGTTATGTGATCACTTAGGGTTTTTAGTAGTGTCTTAATTATAAGCACACATGCATATAATAAGATGAATTATTATTTCTGTCCTAAAACAATTATATAATTGTCTTTCGGCACTACACCTAACAATCTCCCACTTGCACGAAAGGCAAGTGGATTAATTGTTTTAGAGCACACCATTTATTTCTTTATCTACAACATTCTCCCACTTGCTCAAAACAAGTGAGACATGTCCCTAAGATTCATACCCTCCAAACGCATCCAAGTAATTCACGTTTCCAAGTACGACCGGAGTATGCCGCCGTAGGGTAGGTCAGTGACCCGGCGCGTACTTAAAACTGAACACCATGTGACTTGGTACACTGATCAGGTAGGTTGGCGGCTTGAGTCGATCTTTGGGATCGAAACATCGCCTTTCCATCTAATCAGGTTGTATGATTTCAATATGCCTTTGATTCAACACTGAGGACTAGATCGACTTAACGATCATCCTTAATCTGACCTAAAGCCAGAATCAGTGTTTATCACTTATATTCTAGTTTGCACCTAAATATACTCACAGATTATTCCTCATTGTTGGTCCCAGAGAAGGGTAAAACTATAGTCAGAGGGGGGTGAATGACTATAGTGGAGTTTCAAAAACTTTTCTTGTGTTGAAAAGCTTTTGGGCAGCGGATAAGTCCCTTCTTACTATGTTATTTCAAAGCAGTTTAGACAATCAAAGATATAGATTATAATCTAGGCAATTTAAATGAATGCAGTAAAGTAAATTGCATGTAGTAAATTGGCACAAGGCTTAGAGTGGTTCAGGGTGGTGTAATCCCTTAATCCACTCTTCTCCTGTGATGATTGGAGGATTTCACTATTGTTTTCACAGATACAATAGTAAGATTGTCCTTGACATCCCAAGCTTCACAATCTACAAGACTATCACTCCTTGGCTGCAACAACTTCAGTGATTCAGTCACTTTCACTGCTCCTTGAGATCAAATACTTCAGCAGCTATCACAAATACAACTCCTTCTCAGATGACTTATGATTCAGTTGCTTCAGTTTATTATGAATGAGATTCACAAGCTTGATTGATCAATCTCAGTGCTAAATATAAAATTGTAGTTCTGATGTCTGAGTTGATCTCTAGATGAATCCTTGTATGTTCAGAGAGAAGGCTTTTCAAATTGACAGAGTTTGTGCTTGGTTTTCTTTTTCTTGATCGTTGTTGTTTTCTGTCTGTCAATGCCTTCTATTTATCGCCTTGAGTATCCTTGATTTAAAATTCCGTCCGTTGGCTATATTAATGAGGGGAATAATCTTTGATTTTATTCTTGATTCCCCCTTAATTACATTCTCCTTGATTTCAGTGATCTGATTTTTCTTCAAAAGTATAGCAGAAAATCCGTCATTGATTGATCCTCTATTGATTGTGCATTAAATGCATGATCCTCTGAATCTTCATCATATTTCAATTGCATTCGATAAGGATTACTTCGCGTTCTCTCGAGCGGTCGAGTGATCCATCTGACTTTGCCGTTTAGATCTTCCTTCACTGTTTTTGCTTTCACTTAGCCGAAAGTCAGTTTACTCTGCCGATTCACAGTTTCCTTCATTACTTCAGTTTAAGGAGAATCTTTGTACTTCATTGATCATTGGTTTGGGTGAGATTAGTGTACACCATATTTGAACATTAAGTTTCATTACTTGAACCTTAACTTAGACTTATCCAAGGTCATCACAGACTTCCTTGGTTATAAGTCATACCATTAAGTCTTCATTGCTTATCTGCATGTACTTGGCTGGCTTCACTCTGCCGAATGTCTGTTTAACCTTGCCGTCCTACCAACTAGTACAATACTTGTCTGACTTAACTTATACAAAATGTCAGACTCTAAGTAAAGACTTATACTGAGAGAATTTAACTTATTTCGGGCTTGCTATAGCACGACTAGTATGGCCATCATCAAAACATAATAAAATGTTCCTAACAATTTCCCCCTTTTTGATGATGCCAAAACCCTCATAAGCCTGAATATAAGTATGCCAGATTTTTCATAATAATTCACAGAATAAAACTCAACAATTTTATTCATCCATTCAAGGGCAATAAGATATTGCATCTTTGTTATTCAAAGACAAAGGCCAATAGAAATAATTCAAATTAAGTATAAGGTCTACTTCTTCATTTCTTCAAACTTGATGCCTTTGCCTTTGCTGCCCTTGCCCTTTTCTGTTGGGCTTGCCTCCTTTTCAATATAAATAATTCAAATTAAGTATAAGGTCTACTTCTTCATTTCTTCAAACCTGATGCCTTTGCCTTTGCTGCCCTTGCCCTTTTCTGTTGGGCTTGCCTCCTTTTCACTGGAGCTTTTAGGCTTTGAGCTTCCTTCCCCTTTTTTGGCAGCACCAAAACGCGCTTTAAGATTTCCAGTTGCTGCATCAGACTCAGGGAGAGGACCATACTTTTTCTCCAGAATCTTGTTGGTTGCCTCCCCAATTTTGAGAAGGGTGTCAAGTTGTTGCCCAGAGTGCTCCATGATCTCATCCAGATGCTGAATTTGATGAGTGTGAGCATTTAAAGTGTCAACCAAAGGTTTGAGATTGTTGTCAATCGTCTCAGCATGAAACTCAAGGTTGGTTTGGACGTGATGAGGGATAAGTTGCTGGAGGTTGCAAAGCAAGTTTCCTTGTCTTTCCATGACCTCATCTTGCATCTTGATATGACTGATGAGAGCTTCAATCTTGTGGTTGAAGGAGGTAGCTCCACTCTTTAAGTCATTCTTCAGGTTTTGCCTGCTGTGACATTGCCTTTCCATGTCCACAATAAGGGGTTGGATGTCCAGGTTGAAGACTCTTTCTGGATTGATTTCCTCTGGTGCCATATTAACCTCCTCTTCATTTCCATCTCCCTCTTTCTCCTTTTTCTCCTCATCCTCTTCCTCTTCCTCCTCTTCCTGTTTACCTTCTGTTTCTTCTCCTTTATCTTCCACTCTTTCTTGTCCTTCCTCTTGTTCCTCTTCAACCTTAGTATCATTGAGAGGTTGTGGAGGAATGCTTACTTTTCCATCTTCTTCTGCTGGTGTTCCCCCTTGGTCAACAATGGCGGAGTTGACAAGTTCAGCGAAGTGAGTTTGATCAGCTGGCTCACTCGGCTGTTCGTCAACTTTGCTGAGGCTCTTGAAAAGTACCTCTTGAAGAGTTAGATCATCATCAGATGTCTCCATGGTTTCCGGATCAGCTTCAAGATGGTCACCTTAAGAATGTTCATCCTCTGCCTCGCTTCTTCCTCATCCATATCGTCGTCTTCAGATGAAGTAATTCTATATCCTTCCTCACCTTACTCCAGGTAGGTGATTTCATGTTGTTGTTTTTCTTCTTTTGTGTCTGTATCATCACTGATTGTCACAGGTTCATTTAAGTTGCTGGTACCAATCACAGTGATGTTTTCTTGTGTCTTCTGGGATCTGGTTCTTCGTCACACTCCTGATCTGCTACTTTCAGGTTGTTTCCTCTTTCTTACGACAATTGGTTTGGGTTTCATGGATGCCTTAATGTATGTAAACATTACCATTGATTTGTGTGGAGCCTACAGATTTGTGGGTTGTACTTTCAATGCGTCAAACAGGTGTTGGAGAGAGAACCCATAAGATTTCCTCTCCCAGAAATCACCTTTCTTCTCCAAACCCTTGCTTGGTCCCAGAAATCACCTTTCTTCTCCATTAGCTTGATCCTTAACTCTGTTAAATTTTCCATCGACCCTTTTCTTCCTTCGATGTTTTTGGTTATGACCGGTGCAAATTCTGCAAATGGAAGTTTTAGTGTTGATCGAGGGAGGTTGTATGTTTTGCTTTTTCTTTTGGGGTTCTTGGCTATCTCATCCCAGAATTTCTTGATGTCAATCATCACAAACTTGACATTAGCCGGACCTATTATGGGTAGCTATAGGAATTTGTTGAGAGTACCGGGTGTGATGACTATTTCTCTTCCAAATATTGAGCTTTTTTGCAATCGACTTCAGTCTTCTTTGTGCTAGGCACAAACTTTGCATTTTTCCAGAATGCAATCAAATTTTCATAACAAATTCCGGTTATTGGGGGGGTTTAGGAAAGTCATTAACCCCAGATTTGTAGAGCAATCAACCAAGCATTGAGCTTGTGCATCATTGTCACAAAAGGAGAGAGAGTGTTCGGTTTGAAAAACGAACCAGTGATGATTGATTTTTCATAGAACTTTTCAGTGGGAGAGATTGTGGAAGATAAAGCCATTGATAAGTGATTGATGTTTAGAGAGGAGAACACTTTGAGTTTTCAGAGAGAATCAAAAGTAGGGTTTGTAATTTTGCAAAAGAGTGTAAAGATTTCTGAAAATTTCTAAGTGTAGTTTATATAGGATGATTTGGGTAGTGTGAACGTGGTTTGAATGTGGAAGGATTTTATGACATAATGGCGTGATTTTGTGTATGTAAATCGTGATATTCGAGTGGAGTGGGGGAGTGGATTGTGGTAAGTAATGATAGATCCCGGGAATCGAGGCGTTTGCAATTCGATAAAGTAATATAGTTACCTTCATGATTATAAGTTGATCTCCACGTGTGTAATCATCCACAGAATAATCTTCCATAACTCCCTTATTCTCCACGTGTATAAAAAAGTTGATTATGTTCACACTTTAATTTACCCATGACTCCAATCTATATTTCGGTGAAGTGCCTTGGCTGGCCACTTAGCCGGTGTAGTGATTCTTTCACTGAGCTGCTTTATTTGAATGTTCCTAAAAATCAGTGAAGTTAACTTCACCGAGTACCAGTGCCTTACCTACTACATCTCCTGTAATGGCAAAGGTTTAAACAGCTGATGAAGTCACTTAGCCGATTACTCCAGTTAGCCGCTCTTTGGTATTTAGTCGATTTTAATCATCCCTAACTCCGTTCTCAACATGGTAAATCTTTCATGACTGAGTGGTTTTGTGAAGATGTCACCAATTGATCTTAAAATGGGATATGTATTTTAGAATGATATCCTTTTTCAAACATATCTCTTGATAAAATGATGTCTCACATCAATGTGCTTTGTTCTTGAATGCAACACTGGATTTTCAGTAATAGATATTGCACTTGTGTTATCACATATGATTGGAATTGTTTTTTCCTCCACTCCATAATCCCTTAGCTGTTGTCTAATCCAAAGTACTTGTGCACAACAACTGCCTGCTGCTATATAGATATGGAGTTTTGCTTTTTGCTAAACCATGAAACTAGTCTGCTGCCTAGCATTTGACAAGTTCCAGAGGTGCTTTTTCTCTCAATTTTGCATCCAGCATAGTCAGAGTCTGAATATGATATCAACTTGAATCCTCCATCTTTTGGATACCAAATTCCTACATTGATAGTGTTTTTCAAGTATTTGATTATTCTTTTGGCTGCTAGAAGATGTGATTCTTTTGGTTGAGCTTGAAATCTTACACCTACTCCTACTGCAAATGCTATATCAGGTCTACTTGCAGTTAAGTATAGTAGGGATCCAATGATTCCTCTATACATTTTCTGATCAACATCCTTTCCAGTTTCATCTTTTCCAAGAATAACTCTTGCACACATTGGTGTATCTGCTGTGCCACTTGTATCCATACCATAATTGTGTATTAAGTCTTTTGTATACTTGGCTTGACTAATGAAAATGCCATCCTTCATTTGCTTTACTTGAAGGCCAAGGAAATAATTTAATTCTCCCATCATGCTCATCTGAAATTTGCTCTTCATTAGGTTTGCAAATTTCTCACATAACTTTTCATCCTCGGATCCAATGATGATGTCATCAACATAGATTTGTACTAGCAATGTGCTTATTCCTTCCTCTAGTTTGAATAGAGTCTTATTTATGGTTCCCTTGTTGAATTCATTCTTGATCAGAAATTGTGATAGTGTTTCATACCAGGCTCTGGGTGCCTGTTTGAGTCCATAAAGAGCTTTCTTTAGTTTGTATACTTTGTCTTCCTTTCCTTTGAGTTGGAAACCAGGGGTTGCTCCACATATACTTCTTCCAAAAGTCCTTTCAGAAATGCACTCTTGACATCCATTTGATAGACTTTGAAATCTTTATGTGCAGCAAAATCTAGAAAGAGTCTGATTGCCTCCAATATTGCTACTGGTGCAAATGTTTCATATAATCTATTCTTCTGCTTGAGAATAGCCTTTTGCAACTATCCTTGCTTTGTTTCTGACAACAATTCCTTTCTCATCCATCTTGTTTCTAAATACCCATTTTGTACCAATGATGTTGGCCATATCTGGTCTGTCAACAAGTTCCCAGACTTCATTTCTTTCGAATTCATTTAGTTCTTCTTGCATGGCTGAGATCCAATATGCATCTTGAATTGCATCATCTATTGTCTTGGGTTCCACTTATGATAGAAAACATGTTAACATATGCTCCAGTTGTCTTCTGGTTCTCACTCCTGTGTGAATATCTCTAATAACTTGTTCTTCAGGATGATCTCTTAGCCAATTTAGGTCAGGTTGAAGTTGTTCTTCACTTGGAGCTTCTGTAATTTCATGTTGTACATGAGCTTCAAGTTCTGGTGCTTCTTCTGTTGTATTGACTTGTGGTTCATCTTGATTCCCAAAATTGTGATGCAGAATAGTTGCTGGTACTGTTGTATTCATAAACACTTGTCCTTGTACTGCTTCTTCTTCTTCTTGTTCTTGAAGACTTTCACCATTTGTATTTGGTTCATCAAAGACTACATGTATTGATTCTTCAATCACCAATGTTCTTTTGTTGAGTACTCTGAATGCTTTGCTGGTGTCTGAGTATCCCATAAAGATTGCTTCATCAGCCTTTTCATCAAAGGCACTTGGTGATTCTGTTCAAAACAAAGCATTTTGATCCAAACATATGCAAATATGAGATATTAGGTTTTCTACCATTCCATATTTCATATGGAGTCTTTCCATGATGTTTGTTGATGATTGATCTGCTTTTGTGTATGGCAAGTTGTGTTTCTTCGCTTCACATTAAAATCTCTTTGGCAAGCATGCTTCGCAATCATTGTTTCGATCGCTTCTTTGAGAGTTACATTTTTCTTTCTACCACACCATTTTTTGTGGGGTTCACGATCTCGATAATTGATGCAAGATGCTCCATTTTCTTCATAATAGGTTCTGATAATTTCATTAAGAAATTCAGTGCCTCTATCTGATCTGATCTGATCTTGATGATTTTTAGTTCTTTCTCATTTTGGAGTCTTATTAACAAATCTGGCAGCTTTTTGAGTGTCTCTTTCTTCTTGTTCATAAAGATGGTCCAGGTGTATTTTGAGTAGTCATCCACCACTACTAGGGTGCATTTCTTACCACTTACACTTACTAGTGTGACTGGTCCAAACAGGTCCATATGCAACAGATGTAGAATTCTTGTTGTTGATTGATAGGGTTTTGACTTGAAGGAACTTTTGATTTGTTTCCCTTTCTAACATGCATCACATAGACTTTCTTTCTTGAATGTGATCTGTGGCAGGCCTTCAACTAACTTGTTCTTTGATAATTTGTTGATGGTCTTGAAATTTAGGTGATTTAGTCTTCTATGCCATAAACAGCTAGTTGACTGTTTGTTTTTTTACAAACAAACATGTTTCTGCTTTGGCTATTTTCCAATCCACCACATACATGTTATCTTTTCTTCTTCCTGCAAGTACTACTGTGTTGGTTTGGCTGTGAATGACTTTGCATCCTTCCTTGTTGAAGTGCACATTGTAGCCTTCATCACAAAATTGACTAATGCTCATCAGATTGAAATTAAGTCCCTTGACATATGCAACATTTTGAATCTTCAGATTGTTCTTGAACATTGTGCCTTCCCCCTTAATCTTGCCAGGATTTTCTTTGCCTCCAAATGTGACTTTGGGTCCATCAAAAGCTTTAAAGTCAGTGAACCATCTCTTGTTTCCTGTCATGTGTCTGGAACATCCACTGTCTATGTACCAGACATCCTTCAAAATAAATTAATTAAGTTTAGGTACCAAACTTTGTTTGGGTCCATATACATTGCTTGATCATGCCTCCTACTCCAAGTGTATATCCAAATGGTCTTCTTTTTGGATAATAAAGTCATCAACTTCATATATATAAGGCATGGCAGAATAGCTTCTAGTATTTCTACTGAAGGTATTCTGATACTTTTCTATACTTTTTGGTGCATTTGTATCCTTCTTCACTTTCCAATATGCAGTGGGAAACCTAACTTGCTTCATGTGTCTAGGAACATACCTAGATTGATTTTTCTTAAACACATGATGCATATTATGGAATGGTTTCTTCTTGTATTTTGGAGGTGCAACATTCCAATCATCCTCTGAAGGATAAAGTCTTCCTTTACCTTTTAGGAAGTCCTTGCTTTTGGTTGACTTGATTGATGATTTAGTCTGCTGTTTTACTGCACTAGGTTTTGAATTCACCGGTACAGGATGAATGGTTGAAACTATGGTCTGTCCCTTTCTGAATTTTGGTTCATTGTTAGTCCTGAATTCCGAATTGTGTTGACCATTGTTTCTACTCTCATCCTGACTATTTTAGCCAAGACCAGATCTGGATCCAAACCTTTTTGAGGGTTTGTAAGCTGGTTCATTTGTGGTCTTAACTGATAGAGGGATCTTCTCAACTGATCTGTCAACAACAGATGTATGAACATCTGATGTTTGTTGATCATTTGAGGAGGTGTCCTTAGTAGTTAGTTCAGCTTTTGCTTTATCCAGTTCTTTCTTTAATCATTTATTTTCCTTTCTTAGTTCCTTGCATTCCTTTTCCAGAATTTCATGATTCATCTCAATTTAATCAAATTAAGTCATGAGATTTTGGACTAGGTCTGCTGGATCTAAAGGGAGAATAGAAGATTGTGCAGTGTTAGATGTGGATGCATTTGATGAAGAGTAAGAGCTAGATGTTACCTCAGTTTCCTCTGATTCTTTGGCCATTAGACATAGGCTTGTTTCTCAATGTCTGAGCTATCACCTTCATCTTCATATAATTCTTTGGTCATGAGGCATAGACATGCTTTTTCATTGTCGAAGTGCCTTCTTCTTCATCATCATTATATCGAGTTATTATCGATGATTCTTCATTCTTTTCTTTGCTAGATTCAAACCTTGAGTGCTTTCTTGCCTTTCCTCTTTTCAGATGCTTTGTATTTCTTCTTTTCATCATCTTTATCATTTTCTTCAGGACAATCAGCATTGAAGTGACCTTTCTTGTTGCAGTTGAAGCACCTGTATTCATCATCATTCTTCTTCATGTCTTTGGTTGATCTTGACCTCTTGTTTGATGATGAGTTTCCTTTGAATGGCTTCTTTTTGCTAAACCTGTCAAAACGTTTAACTAATAAAGCTACATGTTCTTTAAGTTCATGTGTGTCTCTTTGTCGACGCAATCGGCAAAGTTACTTTCTTTGGGTGCTACCGGTCGCTTGCTTTTGTGTCTCTGCCGGAGCACCATCTTCACCGTTCAGTTCGAATTCATGAGCTTTAAGTTGGGACATCAGTGTCAGAGTGGCAGTGTTTGCAAGGTTTGTGGTTCCTCTGATTACAGATGTTATGATCTTCCATCTTTCAGGTAAGCCTCTCAAGATCTTTAAGCATACTTATTTCTGGGGATATGTGTGACCAAGCTGTTGCAGTTCACTGATGATGCTTGAGAATCTGTTGTCCATTTGATCAATGGATTCACCAGCCTTCATTTTGAAATTTTGAAATTTCTATTTTGCAACAGATAATTTGATTTCTTTAAATGCTTCAGATCCTTCATTTATCAATGCTAGCTTGTCCCACATCTCCTTTGTTGTTTTGCAATCTTTGATTCTCATGAACATGTTGCTATCTGGAGTCTTCAAAATCATATCTTTTGTGACAAAGTCTAGATTTGCTCTTCTCCTGTCATCCTTGGTCCAATCTTTCTTGGGTTTGTCTACTTCCTTCCCTTGATCTGCTCATGTGGATACTACAGTCATGATTGTGATTGGGCCATCATTAATTACATCCAGCATCTCCTCATGAGTTGCTGCAAGATGAGACAACATTCTTATTTTATATTCATCAAAATTGTTAATATTGAAAACAGGTACTTTTGACATAAAGTTTGAGGAATCCATAAGTAGAAATAAGAGATCTATATGTGAATGAATAGAAAACTCAGATTTGAAAACAACTTTGAAAATATGTGATCTCCTTGTTACCAGAAATTAGATCTGAATAGGTTCTGATACTAGGAACACTGCTCCGATACCAATTGTTGGTCCCAGAGAAGGTTAAAACTATAGTTAGAGGGGGGGTGAATGACTATAATGGAGTTTCAAAAACTTTTCTTATGTTTAAAAGCTTTTGGGCAGCGGATAAGTCCCTTCTTACTATGTTATTTCAAAGCAGTTTAGACAATCACAGATATAGATTATAATCTAGGCAATTTAAATGAATGCAGTAAAGTAAATTGACACAAGGCTTATAGTGGTTCGGGGTGGTGTAATCCCTTAATCCACCCTTCTCCTGTGATGATTGGAGGAATTCACTATTGTTTTCACAGATACAATAGTAAGATTGTTGTTGACTTCCCAAGCTTCACAATCTACAAGACTATCACTCATTGGCTGCAACATGACTTGATGATTCATCTCTCTTTCTCGCTCCTGAGATCAAATCCTCAAAGAAACTATCACAAACACAACTCCTTCTCGGATGACTTCGATTCATTGCTTGATTTATTGTGAATGAGATTCACAAGCTTGATTGATCAATCTCGGTGCTAAATATAAAATTGTAGTTACGATGTCCGAGTTGATCTACAGATGAATCCTTGTAAGTTCGAGAGAAGGCTTTTCAAATTGTGAGTTTCGCTTGGTTTTCTTTTTCTTGATCGTTGTTGTTATCTGTCTGTCAATGCCTTCTATTTATAGCCTTGAGTATCCTTGATTTGAAATTCCGTCCGTTGGCTATATTAATGAGGGGAATAATCTTTGATTTTATTCTTGATTCCCCCTTAATTACATTCTCCTTGATTTCAGTGATCTGATTTTTCTTCAAAAGTATAGCAGAAAATCCGTCCTTGATTGATCCTCTATTGATTATGCATTAAATGCATGAACCTTTGAATCTTCATCATATTTCAATTCTGTTCTGATAAGGATTACTTCGCCGTTCTCTGAACGGTCGAATGATCCATCTGACTTTTCCTTTTAGATCTTCCTTCACTGTTTTTGCCTTCACTTAGTCGAAAGTCAGTTTACTCTGCCGGTTCACTGTTTCCTTCATTACTTCAGTTTAAGGAGAATCTTTGTACTTCACTGATCATTGGTTTGGGTGAGATCAATGTACACCATATTTGAACATTAAGTTTCATCACTTGAACCATAACTTAGACTTATCCAAGGTCATCACAGACTTCCTTCGTTATAAGTCATACCATTAAGTCTTCATTGCTTCTCTCGCATGTACTTGGGTGGCTTCACTGCCGAATGTCATTTTACCTTGCCGTCCTACCAACTAGTACAATACTTGTCTGACTTAACTTATACAATATGTCAGACTCTAAGTAAAGACTTATACAGAGAATTCTAACTTATTTCAGGCTTGCTATAATAGCTAGTATGGCCATCTTCAAAACATAATAAAATGTTCCTAACACTCATTCTCCGAAGATACTTGAGGATTCACTAAACATCCCATTTCGTATTCATCCTCAGGTTTAGATAACCATTCATGAGAGGTAGGGTAGACTACATTGTTGAATGTTGCATAAATGCATGAATATCTTAACCAGGTGAATGGATGGGATTGCCAATGATCGATTCTCACGAATTTGAGCGAATCAAATCCTTTAGAATGAATCCCGATGGCATGTCAGACTCTGACTTCAGATAACACACCCATGTTGTTTCCAACTGTTTCAGTGTTACCATTCATACTACTTACTAATATTGATGCCCATTCTACGAAAGACTTATCAATATTCTGGTCAAGTCCACATATTAAAATATTTGACTTTGAAATGACCTAGAGGTTTGCTTTAATCCCCAACGGATATAAGCTATAGCAGGCATCCTGTCAAAGGTTCTTTCTGAATAAATTAAGATACCGTTAGTCTTGCAAAAAGGTCTTAGGGAATCACCCCTATTTTCTGCTTTGTAGCGAATCCGTCATTTTTTCTTAGTTAAAACCCTTCTGTTCTGAATGAATTCAAATTCCGTTGTTCGGCAAGGAAGTCTTAGGGAATCACCCATATTTCCCGCTTTCTGACGAAATCAAGCAAGACTGAGTGGTAAGAGATCACGGTCTGGTTATCTCTCTACCTTTTAGGGAACCACCCCTAAATTACTCAGCTTTTCGGTGAAAGTTAAACTTTCCTATTCATTCGACTCTTCTCCGTGTAGTTCCAATTACTCCCACTGGGCCTGAGATACTCAGGTGGTTCGACAAGAGTTTCAACAGAATTGGAGTATCATACTCCATTCACAGGGTTATGGCTTTTAAACCAACCTCTATGATCAAGATCCTATACAGTCCACGAAGGACTATAGGTCATCAATCTACCCTATAGACCATAAGGTCCTGCAATGGGTAATGGACAAACCACACTCCCTTTCCGTTCGGGGTGGAGTGATTTACTGATCTAGTTTAGTAGTTTTCATTAGTGTTATCACCAACTGCCGGTGTTGGATATGGACTGAACAAATCAGTTAGTAACATCATGAGTACAAATACTTCAAGATCTAAGGTTGTTATATATAGACTCTATCAGACCGAGTTTGACAGTATCACCATCATTCTCTGATTTTATGAGTTTTATAACCAACCTTTACTCAATACATTAAGATATTTCACGACCTGAACGTGTACGCAAAATTTCCAGTCCTACCTTCAAGCACTAAATGCTAAATGTCTATATTTACGGAAGTGGGGTGAACCAAATTCACTCATTATCCACAAATGCATAGGCATCTTTTAGGTGGAGTTCTCGGTTTTTCATTACAACCGTTATTTTGCAACCAATATCTTAAATGACTTCAGCAGCGTATCGTAGCACATCAATAACTAAATAAGGCAGGCCGAGAATCAGTCCCGAAGACAACGCAATAACCTATTTCTGAGTATGGAATACTCTATCTCTGGTGAAATCAGAGATTTCCTCCAAATATTTTGGATAAACTTACCGGAGTTTCGAGTAGTTATCAGACAATATGTCACTACTCAGAAGATCCCACCATCTTGTATCTTTTATATGACCCCGAAGGTCGATATGAGCAGGCTATGTAACTTCATTAAATCTATTACCCTTTCCCGATTGAAAGGAAACTTAGGCATTGTTCCTTTGAGACAGTGTTCCTTTGACTGGGAGATAGGAATCACCCTAAGCCAGTCTTCAGATATTGTCTTTAGGGAATATGCACTAATTAATAGAAAAGAAAGAAGCGTTTATCGAAATACGGAAACCATTTGCGGTTATATAGTTTAAGATGTGTTACATATACCTATTCAGCATTTCTCAGTGGTTCTGACTTTATTAAACAAAAGTCTGAGTCTTGGATTCATGCTACGAATGTTATATTTATCGTCAATAAGACAAAAAAATTATCCTATTGGAAATGAATACGTTCGTTACAACGAATCCGAAAATAGAAAATGAATTTTCTGTGATACCCAAGAATTGAATCCGAGATTCATTTCCTTATATCACTCCCACTAGTCTATCTGAAATAACTGCCTATTGTCTATTTTATTTATCGTTTAATGCAAAGCTACCTAGTTCTTCCAAAGAACTTTAGCTTTTGAGAAAATTGCCAAGGATGCATTGGTCAGTGATCCGAAATCACTTTCCTTATCCTCTAATTTCCAATTTATTAATTTTCCGGTTTAGCCTTAAAACTACTTAGTTTAGGTGACTAACACGTATAAACATTCTTTCCCATTCTCGACTTTCCTTTGATGGAAACAGTCTTGAACTAGCAGTTCGTTTGAGTAGACACTACTCTTGAACTGTGGGATGTTTAGTGTTACTTGTTTGGACTATCGATTTTTTTAATCGACAAATCATACGACCAAAGCTCTCACTAGTTTATCGGTTCCAAATACCGTCTAACTAGCAACACTTTGTATTTATGATTTTTCAAAGATTAGAACATCACCTAGAACTAAGCTCCCACTAGTTTATTAGTTCCAAATACTGTCTAACTAGCAATGATGTGTTAATGATGTTTCATAGATTATAAAATCTCCAGAACTAAGCTCCCACTAGTTTATCAGTTCCAAATATTGTCTAACTAGCAACGCTTTACTCTTGTTTTTCCAATGAATGGAGAAACTCTTGTGCAGTCTATTACACATTTCTAATGATTCAGAAAAACAACAAATCATAAGACTAATGCTCCCACTAGTTTATCGGTTCCAAATACCGTCTAACTTGCAATGCCTTATGTATATGATTTTCCAATTTTTCAATTTAGAATTTTGTTGTGTAATTACACTTTTAAAATTCACTAAATGAATTTTATATGATAGTCCTATTTCATCTTTTGTAAACTAAGTATGGTCATCTCTCGTTCAACATGAGTGACACCCGTGACATACTTATACTATGTCACTTAAGTTTTTAAAAGGCTCAGGAGAAAAATCTCTTCCGAAAAATTAACTGCATTGTTTGATAATTTACAACGTACTTGTTACTTTCCATATTTTTAATGAAGTCCTATTACTAAAAGTTTAGTAGCCTAGAGATTTAGTTGTAAAAAATATGATAGAAAGTTAAATTTAAAAAAAAATTCACTACTAGATTTTTATTTTAGGAATAATAAACTTGTTTAAAGTCTATCCTACCATTGCAAGGATTTAACCTCGCATAGTACTGTCTGAGAGGGTCGATATCAGCACTATGACGGTTAAACTGAGACAATCTCTCTCAATGATTAAGCTTCGAGATTCAAACATCTCACGGGAATCAGACATCCCAGACATTAATCATTGATTACCTTTCTTTTCTAGCCTAGATATTTCGAAAATACCCAAAAAGAGTGTGACCTACTATATCAGATCTCAGAGTACACCCCGAGTATGCCTACGAGGGGCAGGTCAGTAACCCGGAGAGTACCCGATATCCTATCCTTTCGGAGACCAAGCCTTGAATTTTGATAGCGGTGAACACCATCCGAAGGGGGCCAAAATCAAAGCGGCACGAGGCGTCACCATTCTCTCACGTGCTTGCACCTATAGTAGAGGCCGTGGTGTCGGCTGTCGCCTTCCCCGCTCCCACTCAATATTTTGAAAAAGTGGTGAGTTTACTAATTACGGTTTCGACCTTGACAATAAGAAACAATAAATCAAAGTACTCGAGCAGGGTCGGTTATGCGAGCAAGCCTACGCCGCCTTATTCGTTGGAACATATGTGATGATTCGAGGCCAATCCGGCAAGAGAAGCCCGTTTAGCCCGAAGGCTTATCGGCTATGCTAAGTCTTGTCGAACCATCGTAACGCACATCACACGTGGAGGAGTCGATTGAGCCAAAGCTCGGTTGAACTCGCCAACCATGGTTAGACCATTTCCGAACCCATGTACTAAGATTCTCCAATTTCTAAATTGTCACCCAAAGCGTAATCTCGTTTCTGTTTAAGGTGGGTTAACTGAGAAGCCGTCACCGAAAAGCTCAACGATTTATCCAAGTGGGATTCACCGAGAATCCATCACTAAAATCATAACGATTGACAAAACCTGGGTCCTCGGTTTTTTATAATTAGCTACTTATTATTTAACTACCACATATTAAATTAATAAGCATTCATACTAATTATTCGAGTTATACACGTCTATTTTAATTCAAAATTAAAAAACTACGTGTATGCATTGGAGTGGAATCATGAAGATGCAAGTCATGGCAATTTTCCGGTTTTAAGCATGTAATCTTGATCAAACACAAAATTATACCGAAAAGTGAACACCGAGATGGACCGTTGGTACCCCGACTAACTATTTTCTAAGGAAAAGTAAAACTTATACTATGTCTTCGAGTCTTGATCTTTGAATCTTGAACTCGAACCGCCGGATCACGAACCACGAACACCCGAGAGGAGAAAAGGCTTTTAAATTAAATAAATCCAATTTATTTATAATTATAAAACCCTTTTTTTGTAAGGCTAAATTAAAAAAAATTCCAGATATTTTTTTATTATTATTTTTAGGTCGGCTGAATAAGTTGGCCAGTAATAAAAAAAATACAGATTATAAAAAAAAAAAATCAAACAGCCGCCGGAAAACCCTAGCTGCATGCTAGTTTCATAAACAGGACTTATAACGATGCTTTTCAGTGTCGCAGAAAGTCCTGTAGCAGTTTTAAAAAAAAGTTTTTAAATGTTTCTCCTCGTTCATACCTTGGGTTTTGCCTCGATGTTCAACTTTTCTTCAAGATCTCATCTTGTCGAGCCCGGAACATCAAAATTACAATAAAAGATGCTACTTTTACATGGAATTTCGAAAAAAGACATTAAAAAAGGATACAAATCCTATGCTCAATTGCTACCAAACAAAGGAGCTACAAAATAGATCTACGGGTAAACAATACCAACCCCAATCCATCTCTTCAACCATAATATTCACAAGCATACAACATGATTAATTTCGAATTTTTACCAAAAAAAACTGTCAGTAAAGTGACTTAAACTCTACATTTTGGTGGAACCAATCTGAAGACTCAGCTGTGTGATGGACAGCTGAAAAGTGTATTCAATTCTGTGCATCAGTAGGGTGGAGTCTACTGAGCTTCTATCAGCAGGGTGAAGTCTGCTGAGTATTGGAATACAGCAGGGTCCCACATCTGATAATTTGTTATGTGACAGCTATACAGTGTCGTTAAAAGGAGGACACGTGTAGGGGTATTTATGGTGCATCAGACAAAGATTCCTTGCGGCTAGGGTTTAGGGATTTGTGCCTATAAATACAGTTGTTGTTACATTGTCTATGGGTGTGAAATCTGTAACTCAGTGCATAATAATAAAGATCTCTCTTCTGTCCGTGGTTTTTTATCTCTCTCACTTTTAGAGGGGTTTTCCACGTTAAATATGTGTTCTTCTTGTTTTTCTGTTCTTGTTTGATTTACGTTTGATTGCATCTGTTTCTATTTCTTGCATCTGAAGTTATCTCCATCAGTTTCATAACAAGTGGTATTAGAGACAGGTTCTAGAGAAAACAATATGTACGATCAACTTCATCTTCACCAAGGCCTTCAGCAAGGTGCTAGGATCTGTGATAAAGTTGTGATCTTTAGCAAGGAAAGATGTCAGCAGTAAATGTGAAAATCGATAAATTTCTGAGGAAGGACCATTTTGGTCGTGGCAAATCAAGATGCGTGCAATTGTTGAAACAGCAGGTTTGTGGAGTCCTTTATCGACAAACCAAATACTGAGTCAAAGCAGATTATGCGATCTAGTAAGAGAAAGCACATTCAACCATCATGTTGTGCTTATCGATGATGTTATCACCGAGGTTTCTTTGAGGAAGACACCATGACCAAGTTGTGGAAGAAGCTTGAAAGCCTTGTATATGACCAAGTCACCGACCAACAAGTTGTTGTTGAAACAGAGGTTGTTCGGTTTGAAGATGCATGAAGGAGTCCACCGAGGAACATCTGGAATAATTGAACACAATATTACTTGATTTAAGGAATATTGATGTTAAAATTGAAGATGAAGATGCTGACCACTAATCCTGTTGGTGTCATTTGCATGCATCATATGAAAACTTTGTGCGATCTTTCATAGTTGGGAAGGATCAAAGAGCTTTAGAGGATGTGAGGTATGCCTTACATGCCGAGGAGCCGAGACACAAGTCTTTGGGGACAGACAGTCAAATTTCTTTGGGCTAGTAGCTAGTAGCAATAGTGGAAAAGGATATGGACTGAAGAAGAAAAAGAAGTTAGGGTCCAAAGGTCCTAAGTCTACTGATGTCTGTAATTACTGTAAGGAGCAGGGACATTGGAAGTCCAATTGTCCAAGGAAGAAGAAAGCAGCAGGAAGGCATTGCAGCACGAGAGCCTTGGCTATTGAGCAATCTGATGAGGATCTGGTTCTAGTTGTAGAGGACTCTACACAACATAATGATGTGTGGATACTTGATTCTGGAGCATCCAACCATATTTGTCCAAACAGGGAGTGGTTTTCTACTTATGAGTAGATGGATGGTGGTCAAATCTATATGGAAAATAGCAAGGTTTGCAAAGTTGTGGGAATTGGCTTAGTAAAGTTAAGGACAAAGGATGGTAAATTTTGTACACTGAAAGATGTAAGACGTGTTCCACAGATGACCAAGAATTTGGTATCTCTCAGTCTACTGGACAGCAAGGGGTTCAATTTCAAGGGTAAAGGTGGACAGCTGAATGTCTTCAAAGATTCAATTGTAGTCCTCAAAGGCATCAAGAGGGAACCTTGTATATATTACAAGGATCATCAGATATCTGCCTTCTTCTTCTTTGTTGCATCCTCGTTAGATTCACGATCTCAGCAGAGACTCAATGTGGCACATGAGACTTGGTCACATGGGTGAAAGGGGTATGCAGGTTCTTTCTTCAACAGGTTTTCATGGGGGATATAAGGTCAAGAATCTGGACTTTTGTGAACATTGTGTGTTTGGGAAATTGCATAGAAGTAATTTCTCAGCAGGGTTGCACAACACAATGGCATCACTTGATTATATCCATTCAGACTGCTGGGGTCCATCAAAAGTTGAGTCATTGGGTGGTCACAGATATTTTCTATCATTCATAGATGACTATTCAAGGATGACTTGGGTGGTGATGATGAAGAACAAAAGTGATGCATTCAGTAACTTCAAGCAGTTGAAGGCCCTAGTGGAGAATTAGTTAGGCAAGAAAATCAAGAAGCACCGTACAGATAATGGTCTTGAATTCTACTGGACGGATTTTGATTCATTTTGTGCAGCTGAGGGTATTGCCAGACATCATACTATAAGGAATACACCTCAGCAGAATGGTGTAGCTGAAAGGATGAATCAAACTCTATTGGAGAGGGCAAGATGTATGCTTTCTCAAGCTGGTTTGTCAAGGATATTTTGGGCAGAGGCTGTAAAAACAGCTTGCTACTTAATCAACATGATTACTCACACAGGGATCAATCTCAAGACACCATTTGAGATGTGGTCAGGCAAGCCTGCTGACTACTCATTTCTAAGGGTTTTTGGGAGTACAGCTTACTATCATGTTAGTGAAGGGAAGTTGGAGCCAAGAGCTAATAAGGGAGTGTTTGTAGGGTATGGTGATGGAGTGAAGGGATATAGAATTTGGTCATCAGCAGAGTCTAGAGTAATCCTCAGCAGGGATGTTGTGTTTGATGAAAATTCTATGTTAAACTCATCGATGGGAGAGTCTCCATGAATCTAAAACCAAAGTGTTGAATCGATAGTGTTGAGAAATAGGTGGAGCTTCAGGTGGAGTCCACTTGATATGCAACAATCGGTGGATCCAAATCAACACTATCTTGATTTGGATAATGAACCGAAACCGATCCAAGCCACTCTCTCGAGACCTCGGTGATGGCGTCATACAAACATTAATCACAGAGTCTAATTTGTCGGCCGCGATGCCTAGAAGATCTAATGTTGGGATACCTCCAAGGAGATATGGGTATGATGATTTGATTTGGATATGCACTCCAAGTTCTTTGAAGAAGTAGAGGTTGTTGAACTACTACTACTTACAGGAAGCGATGACATGTCTGAAGCATCCCAGTGGCATCTTTGCCATGGGAGATGAAATGGAGTCATTGTTGAAGAATCGGACTTGGGAATTGGTCAAAGCGACTACATCGACAAGTGGAGTTGTGACTTGAAAATGGATTTTCAAGAAAAGGAAGGAATAACAAAGCGTAAGGGTCGGGTATAAGGCACGTTTGGTTGCAAGAGGATTGATCAAAAGGAAGGGTTGACTTTGATGAAATATTTTCACCAAAGTGGTTAGACACACTTCAATCGAGGGTGTTACTAGCAATGGTGGCACAAAGAGATCTGGAACTTGAGCAATTAGATGAAGACCGCTTTTACATGGTGAGGTGGATAAGGAGATATACATGACACACGGCTGAGGGTTTTCATGTTCTGGCAAAGAAAATTATGTTTGCAAGTTGAAGAAATCATTGTATTGTTTGAAGCAAGCTCCAACGCAGTGGTATAAAAGGTTTGACAGTTTTATGCTTCAGCAGGGTTACAACAGAAGTCCTTATGATCATTGTGTATACCATGATCTCTTTGAAAGATGGATCACATATCTATCTTTTTTTGTATGTGGATGACATGTTGATTGCTGCTGCAAGGAAGTCTGATATTCAAAATCTGAAGAACCTTCTTAGTGCTGAATATGAAATGAAGGATTTGGGTGCAGCCTAGAAAATCTTGGGGATGGAGATCTGGAGAGATAGAAGTCAGAAGAAATTGTTCTTATCTCAGCAAGGTTATGTGCAGAAGATATTGGCCAAGTTTGGGATGTCTGCTGCAAAACCAATAGATACTCCTATGGCATCAAATGTTCATTTTTCTGTTTATGCTTCACAGTTAGCTGAAGAGATGGAGTATATGTCAAAAGTTCCCTATGCTAGTGCAGTTGGTAGTCTGATGTATGCCATGGTATGCACTAGGCCTGATCTGGCTCAGGCAGTCAGTGTTGTCACCAGGTTTATGGCTCAACCTGGAAAGGAACACTGGAAAGCTGTTAAAAGGATATCGTGCACGAGAGGTACAAGCGATGTTGGTCTCATTTATGGAGGTGATCTTGAGTGCAGTCACGAGCTCTTGTGATCTTGATTATCGCAGTGATGTTGACAATAGAAAATCAATGACTGGTTATGTGTTTACATTGGGAAATGCGATGAGTCAATTTGAAAGCTACTCTTGATGCTCTGATGAGCCTTATCAACCATGAAGAGAATACATGGCTCTTACAAGCACTAAGGAGGGTATCCGGTTGAAGGGCTAGTCAGTGATTTGGGGTTGCATCAGGATCAGGCTGAGATATATTGTGACAGTCTAAGTGCAATATGTTTAGCCAAGGATCAGGTTCATCATGAGAGAACCAAGCATATTGATGTCAAGTATCATTTCTTGAGGAATGAGAAGAGGGTTGTGGTGAAGAAGATTGGCACAAAGGAGAATCCTGCTGACATGTTCACTAAACAAGTTCAGCAGAGTATGTTTCAGCTTTGCCTGGACTTACTGAATATTCAGAGCTTATAATATGTTTCTGGAAACTCTACTGAGGTTAGATCAGTGGAGTGGATGTTGTGGAGATAGTCTGGTACAAGTACATCTGGCATTGACGAATGCATCTAGTACAAGTACATCTGGTTATCTGTTTGACTCTGGTGAGAGTTGAAGTCAAGGTGGAGATTTGTCAGTAAAGTGACTTAAACTCTACATTTTGGTGGAACCAATCTGAAGACTCAGCTGTGTGATGGACAGCTGAGATGTGTATTCAATTCTGTGCATCAATAGGGTGGAGTCTCTTGAGCTTACATCGGCGAGGGTGAAGTCTGCTTGCCGAGTCTTCGGCCAGGGGTCGCACGATACACTAATCAGTGAGTGGAAATCTCTTTGCGTCTTCCAGAATCTGGTCACGCCAGGTACCGGATAAACTGAAAGTACCGAATACAATCTGACGAGGTCGCGTCTAGCCCACATCCGCTAATTTCAAGAGTCCATACAATGTAGGTCCCACATCTCATAATTTCGTTATATGACAAATGGCACAAAGTACCTAGGTTTTACCACTAGCAAAGATGGTTATACTCTTTGCTTTTAACTTGATGGTTGAGAATATTCAATCATCATCATCAGGAAGAAATCTACCTTTCCACGAGATAAGTATCCCATGAATGATTAACATTTTGGGTTTAGGGTTCTTATCCTTGGAAGATGCTACCTTTCTTACCTTTCGTAGTCAGCGTACACTTTAGTCTGTTTGTCGGCGAGCAGAAAACCTGGCAGATCTATTTTTAGATTTTTCTTTTTTATTAGGAGCTGTTGACTTTTGACTTCTCGATTTTGGTGGTCCTACATCTCATGAATTTCATGACGCCATGGCAGTTGTCACGAGTACAAACTTAGGACCAACTCCTGGAACTAGAGTTCGATGACCTTCTTTGGATCCATAGTCCATCCACATGATCTGTTATGGCCTGCCAACCTCATAACCGCATTGTATTGTCCTCGGTTGATTAAGGATGGTGTCATTAAAAAGAGGACACGTGTAGGGGTATTTATGGTGCATCAGACAAAGATTCCTTGCGGCTAGGGTTTAGGGATTTGTGCCTATAAATACAGTTGTTGTTACATTGTCTGTGGGTGTGAAATCTGTAACTCAATGCATAATAATAAAGATCTCTCTTCTGCCCGTGGTTTTTTTATCTCTCTAACTTTGAGAGGGGTTTTCCACGTTAAATCTGTGTTCTTCTTGTTTTTCTGTTATCTCCTTTGATTATTTACGTTTGATTGCATCTGTTTCTATTTCTTGCATCTGAAGTTATCTCCATCAGTTTCATAACAAAAATGTAGTAAAAACTCCTAAAACATGTTTTTCCACTCCAAGATCTAAAATTCATATACTTTGATCATTAGATCAAAGGCTCTGATACCACTTGTTAGATGTAATATCGTCGGATCAATCATAGATTGACCCGATTACGCAGCGGAATGCATCAGATCTAGATCTAAACAAAACAAAGAACATAAATTAAAGATCTAACTACAAGGGGGTTTATGAGCCAACCTTTTTATGGTGCTTAACTCCAAGAACGATACATCTCCAAGAACACGTGTATTGATAAGCCACAGCCTTCCAACGTGTGTCTCCCAGCAACACCAGGTGGATGGTGTTTCCCGCCGCCGGACCTCCTTGATATGCTACCTAGAAAACCCGAGGTTTTCTAAACTCGAACCCAAGTATTATAGCCGAAAATTCCAAGCTATAATACCTGCAATATTTGCGTGATATGTGATTGTCAAAAGGCTTGGGAGAACTCTCTTTATATAGTAGAGTAATCCTTGTCCTCCAAGGATTTAATAATTAACCAATAATTATTAAATTAATCATTTTCCTTAAAAAGATATATCTAAGATATTCCAAAATAAATAAGGATATATAAAAGATATTCTTTTCCTTAAATTATTTAACACATAAATAATTTAATCGCATGTCTTATTATTAATTTAGGAAAACAAATTTCCTAATAATAATACATAAAAATATGCGCCCCCTTTAATACAAAATTAGGTCACACGCATTTTTAATCACTTTGGGCCGAGTCCATGAAAAATTTCTTTTCCATGTATTTAATCATCTATTCCAACTAAACAATTAATCCACATATCAATTAAATAGTCCAATCCAACTATTTAATTATAATTGAGGTGAAGCGACGAGAAAGTCTATATGCTATATTAGGAGCCACATCGGGGACCATGGACCCATATTCAGTAGCTACAATAAATCGAATAAAAATTATTCATCAGATAGAATAATTATATCCAACCTATTAATTCCGGGATTACACCACCATAAACCCGAAACTGAACTCTATCGAATATAGATAACTTACACTCAATTTATGAGTCGAAAGCATCCACTGGTATAATCATTACATACGGATAAATCCTCCATAGACTGTTCACTTCAATTCAGGATATTTCCGTAAACCCTTC
The DNA here is from genome assembly GCA_026214975.1 of Gentiana macrophylla. Classification (NCBI taxonomy): domain Eukaryota; kingdom Viridiplantae; phylum Streptophyta; class Magnoliopsida; order Gentianales; family Gentianaceae; genus Gentiana; species Gentiana macrophylla. Next base: position 65,994,938 of record CM047809.1, read on the forward strand.
TTGAAACATATTATCCTTATTTACCATTAACCCCCTAGTGATCAATTAGTTCATAACCAATATGATATGAACTCGGCCGATCGATCAGTTTCTAGGGTTAACAAATAAGGGAACTGTTTGTCTTCTTCCTGAGGGAAGGAATGGATTCTATATCTATGATAACACAGACTACTCACTCATTCTAGAATAGAGCCAATGAGAAGTGTTGGACCACATACTGTGAAGTGATCCTTACTAACACATCAAACTCTACCCTAGTCTAAGCAGTTGTCTGTGATCACCTCAGGATTGAGATTAATCCATATATGATCATCTTATGATTCGATGAGACTTCTCGATTACAGAATTATATCGAGAACTCAAATCAAATCATATATAAAGCCCATTATATGATTATCATCGGATAAGCATATATAAATGCCCCATTATTAGAATATTTCAAGTACATCTCAGTTAATCAACTCAATCCTCTCACTGTCAATAGCTTGTGTATAGCCATACACTTTGAGTTATGTGATCACTTAGGGTTTTTAGTAGTGTCTTAATTATAAGCACACATGCATATAATAAGATGAATTATTAATTCTGTCCTAAAACAATTATATAATTGTCTTTCGGGCACTACACGTAACAGCAATAACCCCAGAAACGTATATGGTCCTTTCTCAGTAGCATTCTTTATATGGGTGAGGGTTTTTCTGGTAAGTCGGCTTATATGTTTTTGTGGTAGAAAAGATCACCTTTTGACCGTTCTCTTCACTATGGGAAGAAAACAAAGGCAGTTTGGGGGTTTTCTGGGTAAGATTACCTCTTTCAAAATGAACGTAGATGAGGGGACACAACCGGATGCTTCAGACCGACGGAGGTGATATTCCTTCGATCTGATGTATGCTAGCACTCTTGAATGACTTTTACGCCTGGGACTGAGAGCGTGTTGCTGCGCGTTTCCCGGTAACGGAGCCAACTGATGAGGTAGGAATCATCACTGTGGCTCAGCGGTGTAAGTTTAATGGATATCTGGCTTAATTGGGGATGATAAAATGTAAGCTGGCCGGTGGTGTACGGTGGCAATAGGAGGAGGGTGAGAGAGATGGTGTCTTTGCAGAGCTTTTTCCTGCTTTTTAGTATTTAGAATGTATATATCTTTCAGGTTACACAAGCCTTCCTTTTATTGGAGGAGGAGGCTTAGGAGCTAAGTAAGGTCAGGTGTTACATAGCCGCTTGGTCACTAATTTTGCGTTAACAGCTAAGTAAACTTAAATATATGGACTGCAAGTGGGCAAGATATCTTGACGGAGACGTCTTAGGATCGCATAGATCGCCAGCTTTATTGTCCTTCCTTGCTTTTGCTCCCTGCTACCTTATCAAGTCTTATGCGGCCTCTTTAGGATCTTTTGTCCAAGGTCACAGTCCGGCCCCCTGGTCCAGCAGCGCCCAGGGCGGGGTTCGACAACAATGACCTCGACTTGGTCACGGGCCTTTATCTGGCTCGGTGGTTCAGATAGGCTATTTCCGGGACTCAAAGGTGGCGATACCATTTGTACGCATCATAAAGTTACTTATTCTTTGAATCCAACACACCCACACCATCAAACTCATTCTATTATAACTTAATAGCTTTAAAAACCTTATTTAAAGTTACATTTAAACACAAATTTAAAGGGTAAAACACTACACCGATTAGAAAGTTATGGTCAAAATATAATTGTGTAAAAAAAAGTGAAAACCCTCATTTTGTGTTATGTAATCTGAAAACTCCATTATAATTCTACGAATTCAATGAATCCTACAAACGGATGCCATAATACTCATTTTAATGTTACGTTCTCACTTGACAGCCCTTATTTAATGTTAAATAGTAGTTTGAAAACAAAACCCAATTTTTTTATACTTGATCACCATGATTCATAACATTAATGTTACTTATTCTCTGAACCCAACTCCCCTGTACCATAATACATGTTCTATTATAACTAAATCACTGGAAAATATTATAAAATGTTCCATTCAAACGCCAATTCAATTGGTAAAACACTACATCAAACAGAATAATATGGTCAAAATACAATTGTATACAAAAGTTTAAAACCCCCGTTTTGTGTTACCTAATAACCTGGAAACTCTACTTTTACGCATTCAGTGAACCTTACACACACACACCATAATACACATTTTAATTTTTTGTATTTACTTGTTATCCCCTATTTTATGTTACAAAATAGTTTTAAAACTAAACCCTAATTTTTTATACTCGATCACCTTAATTCCTTACATGAATGTTATATATTCTTTGAATCCAACAAACCCACTCCATAAAACTAATTATATTATAAATTAATGACTTGAAAAAAGTTATTTAATGTTAAATTTAAACACAAATTCAATCGGTAAAACACTACCCCGAGCAGAAAGTTATGGTCAAAATACAATCGTGTACAATAATTTGAAAACCCCCGTTTTGTGTTATGTAATAATAACGTGGAAACTCTAATATACTTGTATGCATTCAATGAATCCTACACATAAACACTATAATACTCATTTTAATGTTTTGTATTCACTTGATAGCCATTATTTAATGCTACATAATAGTTTGAAAACAAAATGCTACCCAACTCACCCACACTATAACACGTAATCCATTATAACTAAATCACTTGAAAACCTTAATTAATTTTCTATCCAAACCCTAATTAAATTGGTAACACACTACACCATGTAGAATATTATGGTCAAAATACAATAGTATACAAAAAAATTGAAAACCCCGTCAAAATACAATAGTATACAAAAAAAATTGAAAACCCCTGTTCTGAGTTACGTAATAACCTTGAAACTCTACTATACTTCCACGCATTCAATGAATCCTACACGCGGAAGCCATAAACGCATTTTAATGTTATGTATTCACTTGATAGCCCTTATTCTATGTTACGTACTAGTTGTAAAACAAAACCTAATTTTATTTACTTTATCACCTTAATTCCTTAAATTAATGTTACTTATTCATCGAATCCAGCTCACCCACACCATAATATTGATTCTATTATAACTAAATCACTTGAAAACCTTATTTAATGTTCCATTCAATCCCCAATTTAAATGGAAAAACACTACACCAAGCAGAATAATATGGTGAAAATACAATTGTCTACATAAAGTTTATAACCCCCGTTTTGTGTTACCAAATAACCTAAAAACTATACTATTACGCATTCAATGAACCTTACACAGAGACACAATAATAAACATTTTAATGTTATTTATTTACTTGTTAGTCTTTTATTTATGTTACATAATAGTTTGAAAACTGAACACTAATTTTTTATACTTGACCACCTAAAGTCCTTACATTAAAGTTACTTATTCTTTGAATCCAACACACCCACACCATAAAATTCTTTCTATTATAACTTTATAGATTTAAAAACCTTATTTAATGTTACATTTAAACAAAAATTCAAATGGTAAAACCCCATTTTGTTTTACGTAATAACCTGAAAAATATACTATACTTCTATGCATTTAATAAATCCTACACACGGTTGCCATAATACTCATTTTAATGTTACGTATTCACTTGATAGCCCTTATTTAATGATATGTAGTACTTTGTAAACAAAACCCAAATTTTTTATACTTGATCACTTTAATTCCTTACATTAAAGTTACTTATTATTTGAACCCAACACGCCCACACCATAATACTTATTCTATTATAACTAAATGACTTCAAAACCTTATTTAATGTTCCATTCAAACCTAAATTCCAATGGTAAAACACAACACCAAGCAGAATAATATGGTCAAAATGAAATTGTCTACAAAATGTTTAAAACCTCCATTTTGTGTTACCAAATAACCTGAAAACTATACTATTATGCATTCAATGAACCCTACACAGAGACACCATAATACACATTGTAATGTTATTTATTTACTTGTTTAGTGTTACATAATAGATTGTAAACTTAACACTAATTTTTTATACTTGAGCACCTTAATTCCTTACATTAAAGTTACTTATTCTTTGAATCCAACACACCCACACCATCAAATAATTCTATTATAACTTAATAGCTTTAAAAACCTTATTTAATGTTACATTGAAACACAAATTCAAATGATAAAACACTACACCGATTGGAAAGTTAGGGTCAAAATATAATTGTGTACAAAAATTGAAAACCCCTATTTTGTGTAACGTAATAACCTGAAAAATCTACTATACTTCTACTCATTTAATGAATCCTGCACACGGTTGCCATAATACTCATTTTAGTGTTACGTATTCACTTGATAGCCCTTATTTAATGTTACGTAGTACTTTGAAAACAAGTCCCAAATTTTATATACTTGATCACCTTAAGTCCTCATATTAAAGTTACCTATCCTTTGAACCCAACACAACCACACCATAATACCTATTCTAATATATCTAAATGACTTGAAAACCTTATTTAATGTTCCATTAAAACCCCAATTCAAATGGTAAAACACTACCCCAAGCAGAATAATATGGTCAAAATGGAATTGTCTACATATAGTTAAAAACCCTTGTTTTGTGTTACCAAATAACCTAAAAACTCTACTATTACGCATTCAATAAACCCTACAAAGAGACACCGTACTACACATTTCAATGTTATGTATTTACATGTTAGCCCATATTTTATGTTACATAACAGTTTGAAAACTAAACACTAGTTTTTTATAATTGATCACCTTAATAACTAACATTATTGTTACTTATTCTTTCAATCCAACACACCCAGACCATCAAATCATTCTATTATAACTTAATAGCTTTAATAAAATTATTTAATGTTACATTTAAACACAAATTCAAATGATAAAACACTACACATGACTGGAAAGTTAGGGTCAAAATATAATTGTGTACAAAAATTTGAAAACCCCTGTTTTGTGTTACGTAATAACCTGAAAAATCAACTATACATTTACGCATTTAATGAATCTGCACACGGTCGCCATAATACTCATTTTAATGTTACGTATTCACTTGATAGCCCTTATTTAATGTTACGTAGTAGTTTGAAAACAAAACCCAAATTTTATATACATGATCACCTTAATTCCTTACATTAAAGTTACTTATTCTTTGAACCCAACACACCCACACCATAATACTTATTCTATTATATCTAAATGACTTGAAAACCTTATTTATTGTTCCATTAAAACCCCAATTCATATGGTAAAACACTACACCAAGCAGAATAATATGGTCAAAATGGAATTGTCTACAAATGGTTTAAAACCCCCATTTTGTGTTACCAAATAACCTAAAATCTTTACTATTACGCATTCAATGAACCCTACAAAGTGACACCATACTACACATTTCAATGTTATGTATTTACTTGTTAGCCCTTATTTTATGTTACATAATAGTTTGAAAACTAAACACTAATTTTTTATACTTGACCACCTTAATTCCTTACATTATTGTTACTTATTCTTTGAATCCAACACACCCACACCATCAAACTCATTCAATTATAACTTATTAGCTTGAAAACCCTTATTCAATGTTACATTTAAACAAAAATTCAGATGGTAATACACTACACCGATTAGAAAGTTATGGTCAAAATATAATTGTGTACAAAAGTTTGAAAACCCTCGTTTTGTGTTACGTAATAGCCTGAAAACTCTATTATACTTCTACGTATTTAATGAATCTTACACACAGATGCCATTATACTCATTTTAATGTCACATTCTCACTTGATCACCTTGATTCCTAAAATTAATGTTACTTATTCCTTAAACCCAACTCACCCACACCATAATACTTATTATATTATAACTAAATCACTTGAAACCTTATTTAATGTTCTATTCAAATGCCAATTCAAATGGTAATGTTGTTTGAATAGTTTACACTAATTTTTTAAAGCCTTAATTCCTTACATTAAGAATAATATGGTAAAAATACAATTGTATACAAAAAGGTAATACCCATATTTTGTGCTATGTAATAACCAGGAAACTCTACTATACTTCCACGTATTCAAGGAATCTTACACACGGATGACATAATACACATATTAGTCTTACGTATTAACTTGATAGCCCATATTCTATGTTACATAATAATAGTAAAACACAACCTATTTTTTATACTTTATCACCTTAATTCCTTACATTAATGTTACTTATTCTTCAAACCCAACTCATCTATCGGATCACACACATAAGAACATCTAGCCGGATTAAAATGCGGTTATAGTGATAACCAAATAAGAATTGTTTTATCTCGACTATAAAGTGTTATACTGGTAAATTAATATGGTTGTATATATTTATTACGTATAAATTAAATACAAGATATTAATTATGTTGATTAACTAAATATATATGTATATATGATATACATGTATTTTGTGAATTAATTAATCATAGTATTATATTAATTAATTAAGAATATTCTGGATGCCAATTTGTGGCTATATGGGGCGCAGATGATGTGTATGTGATACACATGGTTTTGCAAATTAATTAATAGTATTATCAAATATTAATATTATATATATATATATATATATTTGCACACTGTGTAAATTGATTTATCGTAATATAATAAAGATATATTCAACATTAGATATTGGCAATATATATCATGAAAGTATTTAATATAAGATATTAGATTAATGAGATAGATAAATTAAATATATTTCCCTTATTTTACTAGTAAAATAGTTTTCTTTCTCTCTACTGCACTCAAGACTCTTCTCCGAGGCAATTTAAGAGTGCTTGGGGCGCCACCTTCATCTATATGAGGTGAGGGGTGCCAGGCTCTTTTACACATCACAATTGCAAGAGAAATATTTTACTAGAAAATATTATAGAGTCTTCTTGAGAGTTTAAGAGAGAGAAAAGGTCGGTTTAGCAACCGAGTTTTTCTAGGAGCAATTCAATGGTGGATTCTGGTGGGTTGTTCGTATGGAATAGCGGTAGAGGCTGAACGCTTGGGCAGCTTCGTGGTGACGCTTAAAATAGTCTATCCTATGGCATCAACATTCTATCCATTATGAGCTAAAAATAGTTGTTTCGACCTATAATTATGAACCATTTGAGTCGAATGTCATATGTCGAGTAAATGAGTCGAGTATTTTGCATTTAATGTTTATTTCCCTTATTCGATATTATTTCATGCGTTATTTGATTATTTTCAGGATACGAAATATTCGGCTAAGCATTGTGGACAATTCTAGAGCGGACTGAACGAAAGGATTGGGCCTAGGTTATTCCAGAACCTTCCAAGTTAAGTCGGCAGAAAGAAAAGGACAAATATACCCCCGATTAATCGGGAAGTACTGCTGACTTATCGAGAGTCCAAAATCTTTTGAAACACGTTTTCTTGGACGAGGGGTTGTTCTAGGACTTTCTAAGTCGGTTGATTTAGATATAAATAAGAGGCCTCACCCTAAGAATTCATTGTACCTCAAAACATACAATTATTATGCAATTAAAGTTCTTTATTCATTTATGTTATGAGTACTAGTCACGGAGTCGACTGATTCGCCTCCTATGAAGAGATTCGAGGGAGATCTATACTCATCTTCGAGGGTATAAATTTCTGTCTTTTCCAAGATGCAGATATGTCGTCGTTCTATTTGACTTCTATGTTTTAATTGTTTATTTAGGTTAATTATGTAGTATGTAGTTTATGTATGTATTGATCTAATTCGTTGGTGAAGAAATCATGAAATAGTGATTGCATTCTTCATATCTATGATGGTCTATATCACTAGATCTGAATACCTAGTAAATTACTAGTTCATGATAATCGGTGTTAGCTACGTTGATCAACAGTTTTAATTTATATGATAGTAGCCTGATCAACTATTTGCATGTCATCGTAAATTAGCATGAAGGACTGTTAGTGAAGTGTTAATTTGGACATTGTCTTCATGGATCCTTAAGAACGTGCTAGTCATAGTCGATAACTTCCTAGGGAGGTTTTCGGTCTAGAGCTGGCATCTCTTAAACTTATTGCGTATGAACAAATACAACAAATGGAGGAGGTTAATTGCATATAAATTGTCTACTGTCAATGAATTATAATTTACCAACGGGGATGATTAATTCATGTTATGGGGGGAATAACTAATAACCCAAAAATATGCTAATACCTAAGAAAGTCTTGTGTGCTCCGTTTGAACTTGCATACTCTTGTTTGTTTATTGGCATCACTTTAATTCTTTCTATATTATAGTTGATCGTAGACCGTTTTTGTGACAGTTCAATCTCGATTAATTTGCGTTCTTATGAGTCTCTATGAGATTTGACCTTGACTCGCCAGTACTCTACTACCATAGACCTAGTCCTATTGTTAGTAAGTGTTTTCCACGCGATCAAGATTTTCTGGCGCCGTTGTCGGGGACTCATGTCATGAATAATTTTAATTTGAGATTGAGTGTTTGTATATTTAGTTTCTGTAATTTTTGAGTCTGTTTTAGAATATGTTTATACTAAATTCGTACAGAGTCAGTTTTGTTTGAATCTGGATGAAAAATTCACCCGATTAATCAAGGGTTACCCGAGATTAATTGAGCATCCCATATTCAGGATATTCAATTCTATCAGTTTAGCCTCGAGTCAGTAGTCAGAGTCCGTATTTTTGAGTCTACCAAGCGAGTGTAACAGCCGCCGAGGCAAGTCACTTACTTTTTATTCTTTTTGTGTCTTGTTGTACGCTACACGGAGTTCAGCAGCCAAAGTCGAGAGATTTATACCTAAAATCGAAAAGTTTGCTTGACAAAAGAGAACCTGAAGACAACAGGAGAACCTGAAGACAACATGAGGCGGAAATTGTTCCCATTCACTCTGAAAGACAAGGCAAAGATATGGTTATTGTCTCTAGCCAGCCCTATCACAAAGACAAGGCGAAAAAGATATGAGTTAATCCGATCGATTTATAAAAAAATTGTATATTGTCTCGATTTTGATAGCACCCAATAAAAATTTATATATAGTGATCGATCCATACATGGACCTATCTACTGCAAAAAAATTTGAATAAGTACTGCCCATATGGGAAGTCACTACTGGTGAGAAGTCTAAGCTATTTCTTCTGTGAATCTAAATTATTTGTCTCTGACATCACATGTACGTATATACATATATTATGTCTCTATGTTTGCTTAATAATATATATATATATATATATATATATATTTGTACTACCTGTTGTATAATATATACATATATTTCCTTGGTCAACCTTGGTCTACCGTGAAAATAAATGTGCCTTTTAATGCTGTGTGTGTCATATATGTATGTATGTCTATCTATGATTTATTAATTGACATCCTATGCATATGTGCTAAGTGTGAATATATATATATATATATATATATATATATATATATATATAAAAGCAATACCTGTTGTAATGAATTTACTATCTCGAAATATTTTACAGATTTGTAAGAGCAACCGTAACAATGCTTTTGTAGACCCACTCAATCTGACATTTTTCAAGTCTGGTACACGTTTTATTTCTTTGAGTTAAAATAATGGTGAACTTCTAGCCCCACTTTTTCTCCACTGCGTCGATGACAGATTCCACAAATAGAAATGGCAGGCGACTTGGTCGATGTCTTCTTTTCCCTACTTTGTGTCTCATCAAACATCAGTTCAGCAATTTTGAGAGTGAAAATTTGTCAGCCCCAACCCTTCTCTTTCGTTCCTTCTGATTATTATTATTTTTAATCGAATTTCATCCCTTCTCTTCCCTACTTTGCATTTATTTATGAGAGAAAATTTATCAATATTTTAATAAATAGCATTATCTTTTTTTACATCATTACTACATCTTATCAATCATATATCACCTATATAACTCTTCTACATTTTTCTTCCACTAAGATTCTGCCACATCATAAATATTGGCAGACTTCATGCGGTCAATTTCCATACACCACTACACTTGCTCTAACAACTCTTATCTTGATTAGAGTGTCTCTTTCTCTCTCTCTCTCTCTCTTGTGAACATAAAATATCTTGATAAATGTATTTTGTTTTTATCTAAGATTTTTGACCGTGCTTTACCATGTACAGCTGCACCCATTTTATTTTCCACCCACAGATTTAATGTGTGTTGTTAAGTGTACAGGTACACTATTTTTCATTTGCAAACAACACTCTTTTTTCTTGGATACTGCATTAGAGCCGTTGGAACTGCTAAAGTTGGACTGTAAGCTAAATGCCAAAAGATGGATTATACAAGACCAATCTCCAACCGAGATACTTTTCTAGTAGTATATATATATACTACCTCAGCCACATCAAAGTGCAAAACAACCTCTCATCAGTCTTCCTTATTCACTAAATCTCAGTCTCATTTTCTTAGCACTTGTAATTTGTAAACAGCTTCAGTTTCTTGAGTGTGAGAAAAGTGAGGTGTAAGTAGAGTGGTAAGTGTAGAGGCCAAATCTCTACCTTTTGTTAGTGAGTGTTAGTTGCACTTTGAGAGTGTTCTCTGCTTGTTATTGAGGAGCAATAATAACAAGTCCACACTAGAAATTTGTGGTTCAAGTGATTCAGTTCGGTCTCTATTTGAGTTACGAATTCATGGAGCTGAATTCGGGTTCAAGAATCCGGGCAGTGATTCTTGGTAAGTACTCCTTTGGTGAGTGTGTTGTGTTTTGTACAAATCTGTTGAATGTTGTTTCAAAGGATTTAAGACATCTTAGTGTTAGTTCACTTAAGACTAATACTAATTTGGTTATCCGGTTAGTAACACTTTAACAGTGAAAGTGTTGTAATTTTATTTGTTTTTTTTGTTTTGTAATTAAACTCAAGTTACATCTAGTGAAAACTTTTGTGTGTGGATGTGATCTTTTATAGATCACACATATGTGCTTTATGTAGTTTAGATCCTTGACACACCTTAGAATTGCATTCTTAGGCTTAAACAAAGATAAAATCTGCAATTCCTTGATATTGTTGAACACCTTAGACTTGCATGTACTAGGATAATAACCTAAAATCTGAATCTGCAAGTTTGCTATTCTGATTTTGGTTAAGTGTTCAACATGTTTCTTCATTTGTATAAGTTTCAGTTTCTGCATATCACAGTCCTCTATCTTAACAAACTGAATTTGATCTAGAAACAATTCAACTGAAGTTAACTTAGGTTCTTATAGTCTATTGAAACTAGATCTTCCGCCTAGGTTCATTAACTGAACTAAGTTAAGTGTTTACTCCGATTTTCTCTGATAAACCACCGTTTTGTCTTAAACTGCATAATTGTTCTCAAAAGTGGTTAAAGAATTTTTAAAAGACCATAATACTCTATTCACCCCCCTCTAGAGTATTTATTGCGCGTTCTCGATCCAACAAAATCGGCTCCGATGAATCCAAAAATAAACCGCACGACAAAGTCAAATATGTAATTATATGTGCAACAACTGTCATTACATAATTTGTTATTGTAATAATGAAAATCAAAGTGTTGGCAAATAAACCTGCTAATGAAATATACATATTTGAATAGACAAACATGTACACTATTAATCCCTAAAACCACAATTAGGATTGCTTATCTAAATGCATTTAAGGAAGCTCCAAATAGCATAAATCTAAGTTGAATTTAGCAAATTTATTTCTTTAGCAAATAACAACAACAACAACAATTGACACTATCCATGAATTTGTTTTTGAAAATAGAAAATGAAAAGATGAAATCTCAGTGTAGATGTACCTTAGGCTCCCCAATTGCAGGCAAATTTTCTTCCATTTATGGGTTGTCCATGCTTAAAATTCGATGTATAAAATGATAGATCAGATTTTCAAATTACCTGATTGCCAAAATAAAACATTTTAGTATGAGCTACGCCTACCTGAAACTACGCTCCAGTTAGCATAATATATCAAGACTTCAAACAAAAACGTGTCTCATATAGGTGTTCAAAAATCAATTCATATCAAGCTAAAGGCATCAATACGTACCAGAAAATTGTTTAGAAATCAGGGAATTCATCAACAAATAATAGCATCTAAGATAATATTTCACAGAATTTAGAAAATTCAGTTCCTGATTCGCCTGCACAAAGTTTTCTAGAAGAGCAATATACTAACCAGAGCATCGCATCCTTTCTCGATGCCTTCTCTACTTCTCCGGATGCAGGCCATGTCATCACTTCAAATTCATACAAAATAAAACAGTTCTTTTTGTAAGGAAAAAGCAAAGCATGTTGAGGACTACCAAATTCAAAAGGAAGAGCAGCATTATAACCCAAAAAAACAAAGGAAGCAAATCCCAGGAAGACTAAAACTGAAAGACGCAATCCCCATGACATGGATGAGGGAATCCTAAGTCTGTACCATCTGTGCTCCTAAGAAAAGCTTAACACTTATAAAGAACATGGGTATTAATCAAGACACAAAATGAAGAAAACATGATAGACAATTTTTTTCAGATGACACAAGTGGAACCCTCTAGACCCAGGTACTTATCTTTTGCCGTTTTTCAAACCATCATTAACAACGGTCAATAAAACCATACACCTTCAGTATTGCCACTCCTTAGCTGTGAAACAACATCATCAGTACTCCTCAATTTAAGTAACCAAAAAACATCAGATTGAGTGCTGAGAAATCAGAAAAGGTAAAATAAGACTTCGAGAATACCCAAGCGCACCTACCCCCATCCAATATCAATATTTCTCTGCTAAAAACATCAAAACCTTCAATTATGTCTCTCCCAGTGTTGCGCCATATCCAAAATACTACATAGAAGCAGCTACATATTTGTCAATACCACTAACTCTTCATGGGCTGAGGTTAAATTTAACAATACCAAGCAAGAATACTGGAATTAGACATCATATATACCTGCGTTAGAGAATAAACCTCAGGAATACATTCTACAAGTCCTTCGGGCAATAGGATAGCATGATGTTTTAATCTGGGAAAGCATCACAACGCAGTGAATGAAAAACTACATGACACACAAAAGGAAAAAACGCATACCGGGATTAAAGTAGATTCCACTACCACATTTCAGGACTTACTTCGAATGGCATGTTTAGAATATCTCAATCTACATAAAACATGAAAGGTAGATTAGTTATCAACTGATAAAAACAAGAATTATTATTTGAAGGAAAATCAAGGCAAAGGCAAATGTCAAGAAGTGGGGACATTAGACCCTTTTCTGATAAGTAATATCTTTTCATAAAAGGTTTCAAGAGAAGTAGTAGTAGAGAGACCTATTCTCGAGAATGAAAATCAAATTGAAGCTACAGCGCAAAAGACAATATTGGCAAAAATGTACAAGATTACTTACTGTCATGTCCATTTGTGCTGACTCCTGAAATTCTTTAATTTTTTTATTTGTTTCCAATGTGCCATTTGCTGAAAGAAAGAAAAGGATGAGGAGATATGAAGAATTATAAGAAGAAAATTATTCATTGAAAGAAAAGAGCAAACATGTTTCAGATAGAACAATGGATAAAATCATAGTCAAACTCGTCCAAGACAAGTGTGTACCTTGTTCATAGCTGTCATTTCTTTTGTTGCACCTTTCATGCCGGTTGACATTGAAGTACTAGCATATAATGCCTGAAACAAACTAGAGAACATAAACTCAGAAGATGCACACACTGTTTACCATAAAAAAGAATTTTTGTATTATCGCTGGAAGCACCTACCTGTGTATGAGTTGCGACACCTTTAATCTGTGCATGTATACCTTGCAATTTTACTATTTGCTCTTCAAACAAACAAGCTCACGAGCTAAGATTCTGGTGGCAGCCTGGATTGAATGACCACCTATAAATAGGTCAAAAAGCCTAATCAGTATCCTAGTACAATGATGCTGAATTGTCTATCTAATTTCATTAATTTGTGTAACATGGAGTTATAATTTTCTACCTTTTGCACATATAAACAGTAAGCAAAAGAATATCACGAGATTCTACTACACTCTCCCACAAAAATATATACATATATATATATATATATATATATATATATATATATATATATATATATATATATATATATATATATATATATATATATATCAAGGCAGATATTCAATGAGAACAGAAAACACCGTGTAACCTTAAAATAACCAAATATCATTTAAAGGCCTCTGTCAAAGTAATATCAAAAGTCAATGCATAATTAGTTTATGATTATTTTGCTAAACATAAAATGCAAAGAAAAGAACCTTATGAAAAATATTGGGACTGAAAAACGAAAAATAGAATACATTTGAAGCCCTTTATCATGTCCATCTACTTTCATCCTCAATTAACTTAGCAATCTTGCCTCTTCGTTCCTCTGCAAAACGTTGACACAAAAGTTCTACGTTTGTCAGATAATAATTGTTATTAGGCAATAATTTAGGAAGAACAGAAAAACAAAAGAAAGATATTCAGTGGTTATAATTTATCCCGATAATCAGTATGTAGCGATCAAGTCCGGATAGGAATTTCCTTTAGTGGAATCGAGCAAGATCAACCTTAGCAAGATCATAGTACACTGCCATGTAGGCTGAGAAATGTCAGCATTTGACGTCTGACAAAATAATTCATTCACTTTCTCTTTCTCTCTTTCCACACAAACACAGATGTATACATATACACATTTTAGCGCTACATAATGGAATGTTGAAACAGAGAAAAGCTTTAACAATAGAAAAGCCTAGGAAACCAACAACTACATACCTAGAGAGGCAGTGAATGGACACCAGACGAACTTGAAAAATCCAGGACTTCCTGTACCAAAATCAGCGCAAAGAAAAAGCTGCAGATCTTCAAAGCCATCACTCATTTTTTACCGCACCCAAACCTAATATCTATATTAACCATGTCAATAATGGATGAAGAACACGGCCAACTTTACTCGTTGAAATCTTCCGGGGTAGGAAACAAAACCTTATATTAATTTTAAAAGCATGTAAAAACATGATAATATGCAGAAAGTGAAGGATCATTAAAAAGATAACTCATCCAGTATAAGCCTCAAATAACAAATGACTTAAACCCCAATGTTATCCTTAAGTTGGTCCTAACAAATCAGCTATGCCTATGAACACCGGCTAATTTTTTTACAACCAAATGCATTGATATTCAATAACAAAATTAGGCCTTTATAAGCATGTTTGCAATACCACACGTCGCATCCACTTATCCTGGTGTCAAGCATTAACATGAAGCTCACATCCATAACTAACAATTTAGTACAATTGTTACTTATTTTGGAAGACCATCACCAAAAGAAATTAACTTTACTAATTTCAGTTCCAAATTCTGTTTCAAACCTTCAACTTTAATGATCCGAGCCAATGCAGAAAGCTCATTTACCATGTGAGCTTCTTTAGGAAGATTTTTTGATCCAACAACAGTCATATCAATTGTCAAACATTACTAAAAAGCGGATGAGAAAGTTGCTACTTTTCCGTCTTCCTGATGTAATTGGGGCTGCTATGATGGAGAGACTAAGGAGCAAATCTTGTAGTGGTGGTGGAAAAGACTATATTAAGGTTGTTCAAGCGGTGGAGGTGGGTGGTGGTTACTGAAAACAGAAAAATAAACCCGAGTGGGATTATCTTACCATAGTTTTTTTATAAATGTCTTAAACTTCACCCAGAAAGATATCACTTCAAGCCTCTAAGACCGAAAACACTAATGACATTCACTTCAGCTAAGAGGTGAACGAAAGTCAACAAAAAGAATTTTTAGTATGTGTGAGATGATGTCATCAAAATCTATCATTCTTTTATTTTTCACGTGACTTATCATCAAGTTTAGACTTTCCTTCTCTTTTCCCACATGTACAACAGCCAAATGTGATAGTTTAGTGAAGCAATGTGACAATTTGAAGATCACTGGGGCTTAACAATCCATTGAAAACACACAACAGTCGGGAAAACACACAACAGTCAAGATTAGATAGCATCAAAACAAAACTAACTATATATGAAAACAAGAACACATCAATTCATCAGCAATGTAACAAGACTCAGTCACACTCAACAATTAATAATAAAACCAAGATACCCAAACAAATTTCTCCCCAAGTTGCTCCAGTTGAATTTTTTTTTGAAATTACCTAGTAAAAAGTTGATCCAAATAACAAATTTTTTCAGAAAGAACCAAATAACATCTAAAACCGTCTAATTCCTATTCACGGTTCTTCTTTCTCTGGATCCTGAAAAACCATATAAAAGAAAATACAGAACAATTCGATTTTAACATTTAAGCCCATTGTTTTACTCCCCAGTTCGCCCCTTGAAATGAGAAAAAATGAAATGATTTCTCACCAATAAAAGGACCAACTGGCTCAATACAGCTTATTGTGTGAAACCCCTGCATTTCGGATTAACAAAGAACGAACTGTGAAACATGAATACCAACATTAACAAACAATTCAACATTACAAAACACGCACAATGAAGGATAAGAGGAATGGAGCATGGAATATGAAATAAGGCACAACTAATTGCAATTTCTTACCCATAAAAGAGGCATGGTCGTGAGGAATGGAAATCCGTCAGAGATGCTGCGATGTGATGTTGGAGTGAGGGACATGACAGTTAAGGTGGCAAAGGGAGCCGAATTAAAGGATTTTATGATGGAGATGGTAGAACGGAGATATTGGTGGATGGCAGATAAGGTTGTTGGCTGGCGGATGGTGGTGGTTAAGGGTGCAAGGGGGCGGCAGTGCTAATGTAGAAGCCCTAATGTAAAA
This sequence comes from Gentiana macrophylla, assembly GCA_026214975.1. NCBI lineage: Eukaryota > Viridiplantae > Streptophyta > Magnoliopsida > Gentianales > Gentianaceae > Gentiana > Gentiana macrophylla. Next base: position 66,011,675 of record CM047809.1, read on the forward strand.
TAGAAGAATGGGAAAAAGTCTTTGTTTAGCTTCAGTATAAAAGAAAAAAATTATATTAGTGGTCATGTTAGATTTTTTCGTTGTTGGTTTTACATTCTTACATGATAGACCTTATTTATTATTACATAGTAGTTTGAAAACAAAAGCAAAATTGTTTATACTTGATCACCTTGATTCCTAACATTAATGTTACTTATTCTCTGAACCCAACACACCCACACCATAATACTTATTCTATTATAACTAAATTACTTGAATACATTATTTAATATTCCATTCAAATGCCAATTCAAATGAGAAAACACTACACCAAGCAGAATAACAGGGTCAAAATACAATTGTATACAAAAAGTTTAAAACCGCTTTTTGTGTTACCTAATAACCTCGAAACTCTACTTTTACGCATTCAATGATCCCTACACACAGAGACCATAATACACATTTTAATGTTATGTATTTACTTGTTAGCCTTATTTTATGTTACAAAATAGTTTGAAAACTAAAGCCAATTTTTTTATACTTGATCACCTTAATTCCTTACATTAATGTTATTTATTCTTTGAATCCAACACACCCACGCAATAAAACTAATTCTATTATAAGTTAATCACTTGAAAAACCTTATTTAATGTTTAATTTAAACACAAATTCAATTGGTAAAAAACTACACCAAGCAAAAAGTTATGGTCAAACTACTATTGTGTACAAAACTTTGCAAACCCACGTTTGGGTTATGTAATAATAACTTGGAAATTCTAAGATACTTCTACGCATTCAATGAATCCTACACATAGACGCCATAATACTCATTTTAATGTTTCTCATTCACTTGATAGCCATTGTTTAATTCACATAATAGTTTGAAAACAAAACCATACCCACATCACCCACACCACATAACACTTATTCTATTATAACTGAATCACTCGAAAACCATATTTTATTTTCTACTCGAACCCTAATTCAATTGGTAAAACACTACACCAAGCAGAATAATATGGTCAAAATACAATTGTATACAATTTTTTTGAAAACCCCCGTTTTGTGTTACGTAATAACCTGGAAACTCTACTATACTTCCACGCAATCAATGAATCCTACTCACGAACGCTATAATACGCATTTTAATGTTACTTATGCACTTGATGGACCTTATTCTATGGTACATAATAGTTGCAAAGCAAAACCTAATTTTTTTATACTTTATCACCTTAATTCCTTATATTAATGTTATATATTTTTTGAACCCAACTCACCCACACCATAATGCTTATTCAATTATAACTAAATCACTTGAAAACCTTATTTAATGTTCCATTCAAACCCCAATTTAAATGGTAAAGCACTACACTAAGCAGAATAATATGGTTAATATACAATTGACTACAAAAAGTTTCAAACCCCCCGTTATGTGTTACCAAATAACATGAAAACTATACTATTACGCATTCAATGAACCATACACAGAGACACAATAATACACATTTTAATTTTATTTATTTACTTCTTAGCCCTTATTTTATTTTACATAATAGTTTGAAAACTAAACACTAGTTTTTTATACTTGATCACCTTAATTCCGTACATTAAAGTTACTTATTCTTTGAACTCAACACAACCACACCATAAATCCCATTATATTACAACTTAATTACTTTAAAAACCTTATTTAATGTTACATTTAAGCTCAAATTCAAATAGTAAAACACTACACCGATTAGAAAGTTATGGTCAAAATATAATTGTGTACAAAAATTTGAAAACCCCCGTTTTGTGTTACGTAATAACCTGAAAACTCTACTATACTTCTACGCATTCAATGAGTCGTACCCAAGGATTCCATAATACACATTTTAATGTTACGCATTCACTTGATATCCTTATTTAATGTTACAAAGTAGTTTGAAAAAAAATACATTAATGTTACTTATTCTTTGAACCCAACACACCATCACCATAAAAATTATTCTATTATAACTTAATCACTTGAAAAACCTTATTTAATGTTAAATTTAAACACAAATTCAATTGGTAAAACATTATACCGAGCAGAAAGTTATGGTCAAAATAAAATTGTGTACAAAAACTTGAAAACCCACGTTTTATGTTACGTAATAACCTAAAAACTCTACTATCTTATAATCCAGCCCAAGTTCTTTTTCTAATATAAGAAAATAAACCTATTGAAATCATAACCCTAATTAACTCTTCATTTGCAATTTGGTGGAGACCTTCCGTATTTCCTCCTTTGTCCTTTCTATATTCGAATCATTCCATGAAATCCTCCTTTGCTTTAACTGCTTCCCCTATTCTCTGCTTTTTGTCCTTTCTCCTCATGCCTAATTCTATGTATGGCAAGTTTCATAGCAACACGATGTTTCAAAATCGTGAAGGCTTCATTGCTTGATATGATTTTGATTTGAAATCAAAAATTGATGCAACTGAATCATTGATACTGAATGGAATTTAAATTATGGATTCACAGCTTCCCCTTTGATGGCTTGGCGTTTCCGGATTTACATATTCACAGCAAATCCTACTTCTACCTTCGTGCTGCATTCTCATATGGAAAGCTTCATTCCTTAAGTCTCTACAACCGAATCATTCGATTATGGAAGGCTTGATTTGGAGCATTTAATTTGCATTTCTGAGGGATATGCAACCATCCCTTTTTGAAAGGTGATACAATTTTTGTTAATATCTCTGTGATGAGAGACAACCTTGCTATCATTGTAATATGATTTTGTCCCCGTTTATGAGTTATTTGATATGTTTTTGGCAATAATCTGTTGATTTATTATGCATTTTCACCATTGAACTCACTACGAGGTCGATGACAATTACTCCGGAAACCTGGTCAATTAAAGTGAATTAGTGCATATTTTATGGTCTATATTATCTTGCGGGAATTATGTGCGGTATTGTCATTGACTTTTGCAGGATATAGATTGAATACGACCCCGGGAGGAGAGGCATTATTCATTAAAAGTTGAGTTTGAGTGGTAGATGCAAGGCGCCCGAAGCTTAAAGAGTTAAAACGGATCAATAATCATTGGCGTTTCCGCCATGCCTTCAGTTTATCTGCCTTTTGATCCACCCTAGAGCCATTTATGGATTAGACATCTTCATAAGAGTTGCAGAGGGTGTAAATATCTTTCGAATACAACTTGAATCGCTTGAATTGGAGTTCTACACACGAAGATATCACAAATTTACTGAAGACATGTCGGGCTGTCCATTACACAGCATTGGAGACGCAAGCCTCGTTTTCTTCAGGCCCACGCATGTGGGTTACATGCCAAAGTTGTTATAAACGGGATTTTCTGATAAAAACACATTAGGTCTTTATTTAGAACAGTTTTTCTACATCCAAAAACCTTCTAGGGCTACTTTCATCTTCTGGGAGCATACAATTATTTTAGCTACTGTAATTCCTTCGTTTTTCGTTAGATTAAACTACATACTTGCGATCTTGATTGTTCTTGGAGATTTCTTACGAAGATTTCAATAGTACGCATTAAAGATTCATTTTTTCTTGCATTCAATACAACTAATAATTTCTTTTTCATCTATTTGATTTCCATGGATTTCTTACGTTTGTTGCCTACAATTTTCATGTAATCTTGAGTAGCCAAATTACAAAATTACAAAATTGATGCCTAAACGAAGATCTAGGGATGAGTAGAGCTTAGAAATTAAGTCACTAGAATTGTTGTGTCCTAAAATTTGATCTTAATGCTTGAATTAAATTGATCACCTAATTCATGATCACACACATGACCTTTATAAATGTATTTTGCGAGGGAGTGTGTGAACTAGAGTTTTAGGATTGCCATGCACGAACTATTCGAGTTTTTCGTAGCATGATCCTAGGTAAGGTTTTTTTAGCTATGTCGTGAACTCGGTGTAAGCGGAGCATCTCATGGTTGTTAATCATATTAGATCAATTAAATCTCACTTAGAGGACTATTGAACCGAACATATGGTGACTAGGTTGTGGTATTAGTGCCTAATGATGATTTTAGGAGATTTCACCCACAACACAATAATTAGAAGCTATTGGTTGGTTGGTAGGTTAAGGCTCATCCTTAGTGATTCGGTAAAGGTGTTAAGAGTAGTGTTCTTGATCATGGTTTAGCTATTCCGTATCGTATATTTCAAGTTATAATTTTTATTTCTTTTTCTAGGCATAATTATTATTTTCACCCATATTGTGATTGTGATACTTGACGTATTCCTCGTGGGATATGACCTTGCTCGTCGTTGTAGTACAACCGATCTGGTACTTAGCCGGTTAAAGTTGGTTTACTATAATTTGGCCATCAAGTTTTCTGTCACTATTGCCGGGGAATCGGTCGATATCAGAAAGTCAATCGAGGATTTAAGATTAGGTCATATTTTTTTTTACTGTTTTCTTGTTGTTTTAGTGTTTGTAGTGTATGACCAAGAGTTCTAAGGATCCACTATATCCTTACATCCCTAAGTTCGAGGCATTTGCATGACACCGGAACACAGAAAGGACAAGGAAATTGTCTGAAAAAGCATCGACATCAATTACAGAACTAGAAACTAAATCAAAAGAATCAGAAATGACTTCAGGAAGTGGAAATTTAATGAATTTAGATGTTGGAGATGAAACTGAAAATGGGTTGCAGTTAGACCCGACGCTTACTCCCGTGGATCGGGAAATACAAGGCCTAAATAGAGAGCCCCTACCCAATCAGAGGGCACTTAATCTAGGACCAAATGGGGTCTAAAATTAGGGAGGTGAGCAGAATCAAGTCCGACAAAAACAACAAGCCCCTCAGAATCAGAATAACAACCAGGGGAATGTATTCGGTAAAATGCCTTTTAACCAAAATCAAATGATACAAATGATGTTGCAAAATCAACAACAAAATGCAAATACACCACCAGCCGCCTCTGTTCAGGCGCAAAATTTTTATGCACGACCACAAGTTCAAAATCAGGCTAATCAAGGATGAATTTTGAGAGATTATACTGCACTGACTGTTGGTGAGGGGCATAAACCAATCAGTTTACCACCCATTCAGGCGATCAATCTTGAGATTAAACAACATGTATGGTACTTATTGAACGATAGTGCAGAATATCAGTGTAAATCTACTGAGGACCCCAATCAAATTTTAAACCACTTCATGCAAGTTTGCCGGACAATAAAGATGAACGGAGTCCCTGAAAAAGTGGTAAGGATGTGATTGTTTCCATTTACATTGAAAGAGGCCACTAGAGCATGGTTTGAGTCAATCCCCCATGATTACCTACACACTTGGGATCAAGTGACTACGAAGTTCCTATTGAAATACTGCCCCATGTCTAGAACATTGCATATGAAGGCCAATATTGCCAATTTTGAACAGCTGGATATGGAAAGCATGCATGAGGCTTGCGACCGATTTAAATCGATGTTGAGGAAGTGTCCACATCATGGCTTCAAGCCACAGAATCAAGTACATCTATTCTATGGAGGATTGCGGGAAATTGACCAGTCTAATTTGAATGCGGCATGTGGGGGAGATGTAATGAGTGTGGAACCAGATGTTGTATTGGCTACAATAGAGAGAGTAATGGTAAGAAACAGACGGTGGAAGACGGGGAGAAGGGTTTCATGGAAACCAATTAGCTTGGTTAACCAAATCGGGCCATGTGAAAAAATTATAAGGATGCAAGCTGAAATGGTGGAGCTAAAAGAGAAAATGAGTGACATGTTGGCATGGCAGAAGGAATTCAAAGGGTGCACTACTTGTGGGGGTGAACATTGGGCCATGAATTGCCCTATTAAGCAGGTTAGTCGGTTAACCGCAACTCAAATGTTGAATGATCGATCTGTTAAGAACCCATTCGGCATAAACCCCGTGGATATGCACCCATTGTATGTGAATCCCGTGGTCTACAAAACTACAGATCCGAGTTTCACATGAAATTGGCAACTCATGGATGTGAACTATTTAGCCAATCAGAACAGAAGGCAGAATTCTCAAAATTGGCGGGATAATCCCTATCTCACTTAGGGTAGAAATCCAGTGATCGGGAAAGCCACTCAACAGTCAATCGTACAGCCTCAACAAAATCAATATGCACCTCAACCTCTTAATACTTTTAAGAGCCTGAGGCAACTTCAGCATGGGGTTTATATGCATCCCAATCCATATCTACAGTATGCCCCACACCCACCTCCATCATCATAGTACCCTAAATCTCTCTTCTACCTTGTTTAATTAGCACGTTTCGAACCCGCATGCAAATGAGTTGAGCATAACGAAGGCAGCTTTTCAGTCCCGGCCACAACCTATGTTCATCTATGCACTTATCCGATTCTATATTCATCACTCCGTTTGATTTCTGATTCGATAAGGGTAAGTGCAGCTTGATCCTTTTCCCTCATCCATTTCTACTACGTTTCCGATTTTCAGGTTTCTGTTTGGCTTATTAATTTGTGGATTCAAATTTGGTTGTTGTGTAGCTGTGAATTATGTTGACCATGATATGCTTACCACTACCATTATGATATTGAGTGTAGTCCACCCTCTTGTCCTTTTATACGTATCTGTTGGCATACTATATTATGGGACTACCTTGTATGGTAGTGGTTGTATTTGCTCAATTCTTGCACAGGTAGTAGGAATTTGCTGCCGACATTTTTGGTCCCACGTCGCGCCTTCTGCCGGGTTGAGCTAAGCCTCTCTTACCTTATCACTTACACACTGAGGGTAGTGCTACTTTTTAACTGAGGGGTGTTAGCCTTAGCGTCACTACTTTGGATTAATATGCATGTTAAATAATTCATATGCTTGGTATTTGGTTAATTTTGAGAGAAATTCGGGCCATTTTAAAAAATTTCATAGGATTAACGTTGCTTATCGTATATTGAATCATCCTACCAATATGAGAAGTGATGTAGCAAATGACAAAATGCAGACGATTTGAGTTAGGATCTTATTATAAAAATGGAATTTTCATGCACGTAATAGCTTCACTTTCAGGAGTTGTGGTTGGTTAGTGAATGATTATAGATGTCATAGACATTAATCTGTTACCTTGAACTTATACCATTAACTTCGAGATGTAATAGAAAGGTCAATCTTGGTAGATTAAGGGATGACGGCCCTGGTGTTTCTTTGACCCGACCAGAGCCAAACAGCCAACCCTATACATATTTTCCACAGAAACCCCTCTAAGCTTTTTTATGGTGGTTAGACCCCTACCTAAAGTTAGTCATTCATTGATTATCCTATAATTACCGACCCTTAGCTTTTATTTGTGGTCTACGTTTCTTTGGCACCCTATGAGTGAGTTTTAATCTTATTTTGAGCACACTTGCTAGCATAAGTGTGGAGCGGTGAAGACGTGTTACCCATTCATGCCATTGGTGGATCCTTGATATTACGAATGAGATGGGGTAGCAAAGTATGTTTGTGTTTTGTTGGTGAAAAAACAAAACAAAAAAAGAAACAAATCCAAAAATCAATCAAAGTTACAAAAGTTGAATAAAGTTGAGTCAAAGATTCCTTGTTGAAGGCTTATGTATTAATTTTCCCAAATATTGATGCCTACTCATCCCTATTCGTAATTACTAATAGCTATTGAGTCAAATATTTCTTGTTGAATGCTTATGTATTATATCAATCATCGTTTTTCGTTAGATTAAACTACATAATTTCTAATAGCTAAATTATGTGACGGAATTAAGAAATTGATGCCTAAACGATGATCTAGGGATGAGTAGAGATTAGAAATTAAGTCTCTTGAATTTTTGGGTCTTAAAATTTGATCTTAATGCTTGAATTAATTGGATCACCTAATTCATGACCACACACATGACCTTTATAAATGTATTTTGCAAAAAAGTGTACGAACTAGAGTTTTAGGATTGCCATGCACGAACTAGTTGAGTTTTTCACAGCATGTTCCTTAGTAAGGTTTTTCTAGCTAATCCGTGAACTCGGTGGATGCGGAGCATCTCAGAGTTGTTAATCATATTAGGTCAATTAAATCCCACTTAGAGGACTGTTGAACCGAATATAGGGTAACTAGGTTGTGGTATTAGCACCTAAGGATAATTTTAAGAGATTGCACCCACAACACATTCATTAGAAGCTATTGGTTGGTTGGTAGGTTAAGACTCATCTTTAGTGATTCGGTAAAGGTGTTAAGAGTAGTTTTCTGGATCATAGTTTAGCTAATCCGTATCATATATTTTCAAGATATAATTTGTTTTTTCTAGCTATAATTATTATTTTAACCCTTATTGTGAGCCTAAACTAGATACAAAAGTGGTTGTGATACTCGACGGATTCCTCGTGGGATACGACCTTGCTCGCCGTTGTAGTACAGCCGACCCGGTACTCTGTTGTTAAAGTTGGTTTACTCTAATATGGCCATCACTCTTATATCATTTATTTCTCTGATTCGAATTAGTTCTCTGCCTTGATTTTGTGCCTTATGTGTTTTCATGAAGGACAAGTGTGAAAGGCTCGTTCTCTTCACCACTTAGAGGCTGATACGAGCATTTACAACACTAATTTTGAATATGGCACAACCAACGTATAGAAAGGTGAAATCATTCCATAAATATTCGATATTTCAGTTATTGTTTCTGATATGTGCATGATTACTACTTTGATTTAGTCATTACTGGTTGTGTATAGGTGTCTGCATGATTACTTGCTTTGATTTAGTCATTAATGGTAGTTCTCGATTGTGTCATCAGACTACCCGGTTTGGTGAATCTCTACCCAAACTGCTTTGGTAAAATGGGTTGACCATTGCAATTGCCCAGTCCTAGGTTAGTTGATTGAGGGGTGTACCCTGTGAAGTCTAGGTCAAGTCCAATGCTGGGGGTAGTGACCTCATGATGGCAAAATAACTCAGTAAAACCAATATTTGTTCGTATCATAGACTTCATTGGTTTGACCTTGAGTTAACCTCTGGTTCAATTAAGGTAAGAAATCACTATATGCAATTGAACCAGGGTTTATGTGCCTTACACTGTGCTATTAGGACACTATTAAGAGAAATCAACCATTATAACCGTGATTGTATGGCTAACCTTATATATCGAGGTTGATTGACTAGACATACTTGGTTCATTGACCATAAAACCTAAAACTTGGTATCTACGACCGGATAGTCACATCTGTTTAAGATGATTGCCTGGTGAAACCAACTTATTGTTAGGTTTATTGACTAGTACTCCCTAAAAGAGTTTACATAGTTCACTGACTCAAAATACAAATCATGGTTAACGAAGGCCGGAGGATCATCTTCATTTATTATGCCATGGATCCTAAATTATTTCTCAAATTGTGCTGAAACTTAAGCCTTAAGGTTAAGTCATACCTTGAGGGCTATAAATATCCAGTCACACTAAAACGATTGCTCACCAGTCTAAAACACAAGGATTCCCATATTTTCCCTTAAAAAGTGTTGTATCTGTTCTTTTGAAAAGTGTGGTGTCTAGTAGATCTTTACTGAGTCCAGAATCGGAGGAGATACAAGTTCATGCTTTATATGTCATATAGAAGAGAAGAACGTCGTGGTTATAGTCTCTCATATTGGTCAGTAAGTGATTACATGTTTTTATAGTTTTTCATAGTTATGTACTAGTAAAGAACTGTGTTTTTATTGGAAATAAAATTTATGATTTGATGATAATTCATCATATTTAATCAATTATTATCATAACCCCATTGATGAAGTGATGAAGCTAGCTATTACAGTGAAAATCTAAAAGATGTCTAGAACTGAATGTATAGGTTTTACTAGAGTCTGATATTTGTATAGGTTACATCAGACAAGCACTGTAATAGATAGTTGTGTCGTGAAACTGAAAAGGAAATCACTTAGAAAACTAGAAATCATCTAAGAAACTGAAAAGACAAGTCATCGAAACTTACTCAGACTACACCTAAAAATGAAGCTCACTCAGAACTGAAGAAGGTAAGTTCGCTGAGGGACACAGACTCAGTTGGCTTATCTAGAAGACAGAAGAACTGAGGGACACAAAATCAGTTATTGAAGATTCACTGAGGGACACAGACTCAGTTGGCTTATCTAGAAGATTGAAGAACTGAGGGTTCAAACTCAGTGTTGGTCCCTTGAAAAGGCTTTGGTTAAGTTTAGAGGGGGGTGAATAAACTTAACACTTAAAACTTTTGGAGTTAACATACTCAAAGAAGTTCGATGAGCTGGCTTGACAACTAAATAGTCTGGCATTGATCGTTGATTTTTCTGAATTTGTAGCAGCGGAATATATTTAAGTTAAGCCTTATTACTTGTTGTTAAAATATGATACCAAGTATTAGATACTCAGTAGAGTAAGTGTGTGATTCAGTTTCTAGTTTTAGTAGATTGATGTGTTAAATATACTAAATACAGAATGTAAATGCAGAAAGTAAGTAGGCAATTTTTATAGTGGTTCCAGGTGGTGTAATCCTGTCAGTCCACTCTTCTCCTGTGATGTTGGAGGTAATTCACTAGAGATCCTTGAGGTTGCAGTTACAAAAATCCCTAAGTTGTTTGTCCTTCACCAATAACTATGGCTTCACAAACTTAACACTTGGAGCAGTTAGTATTGCTGCTCCAAAGTCTTCCACTGGTCTTTGAAGGGTAGGATTGCCTCTTCACCAGCTCCACCACAAAAAACAGTCCTTCACACCCTAAGATGCTTCACTGTCATCAGCAGGTTTCTTGTAAAATAAAGTTTGAATCAAGTATGTGATTCAGCTTTCAGTAGCTTGATCAGGATGAAATGATCAGCAGCTTGATGTCTTCAAGTGTGTAAACTTGATGTAGCTTGATAACAGATTACACTTGAAGAATTTACTGGATCAGTAGCTTTAAGTTCAGTAGGGTCAGCAAGGTGACTTCTTGATAAGAATCTGAAGCTCAAGATTAATTGTTGTTTTTCTCCCAAAAATCATCACTTGTTTCTATATCAGGGGTCTCCTATTTATAGGTGAGAATCCTTGTGACTTATGTTTGAAATTCAAACATAGCCATTTCAGATTTGTCCCTTTCATGACTTGCATTCTGTCCCAGTACATAGTACTGACACTGTTAGTTTACTTTTTGACAGTTTTCAGACTGTTCACCCTTTGACTTGTATTCATTGGATAAACCTCTGTTTCTTTCCAACATTCTTTTAATCTTGACCATTGATTTGTTGACATAATCAAAAGTTGTTATCTGTCCTTTTCCTTGTAATCTTACAATGTAACCTTTGATTAATTCGAAATATATATCCAGCAGGTTCCTGTGTGTATAAGTCTGCTGAAACATATATCAGTCAGCTGATCCAAAGTTGCTATGTTCATAAAACACTGCAGCTGACTTCTCTTATATCTAACTTTTCATTATTAAGTTAGATTACCCCATTTTGATCATAACCAAGTTCCAATCACCACTTAACTTTTGGAACTTAGACCTTGTACACAAGGTATATGTAATCAGTTTAGGTCATTACAGACTTCCCTAAACTCTGATTCCATATCCTTGACTTTAAGTACTAAGTTTGATCCCTTAGCCTTCATTAACTGAGTTTGACCCCTCAGCCTTCAGTCTTCAGCATGTTCCTAAACTAGTCTACTGACTCAGGTACCCTACTGATATAGATAGGTCTGCTGATGAAAGTCATCTAACCATTTAGAGTGCTTGTTTGATCAAACCTATACAAAGATCAAACTCTAAGAAGCCTATATATTTGATTTAGATATCTTTTTGCCTTTGCTGTATAACAGCTAGTCTGGCACTCATCACTAAAACTTGAAATAAGTCCAACATTTTTCCCCTTTTTGGAGATGATGCCAATACCCTCCTTACAGCAAAGCAAAAAGAGTGAAAAACAAAAACAGAACAAACTCAGTCATTTCTCATTATAATCATGTTTGTTCAAAAGTTATTACAATCTCGATTCAGCAAAAATAAAAAGCATGTGTAAGTATATATGATGAACTAGTTCCTTCTTTCTCTTTCTTGCCAATCTTTCTCATGCTGCTCTTGATATTCCCTTATATCTCTGGCCATTTCTCTCATCCATTGATTTTCAATAAGGGAAAAATCAATATGGGGGTTCACTTCCTTCCACCATTTCCATGCCTCGGGTAGAGTAAGGTTAATTTGGTGTACTGTAAAACCTAAACGCATGTATAACTGCTTGAACTCTTCCAATGATTCTCTTGCTGATGTAGTGGGTAGACTGTTGTGAATAAGATGAGAAAGGGTGTGCTCTAAAAACAATCGTTGCTTGTCATTTCGTGCAAGTGGGAGATTGTTAGGTGTAGTGCCCGAAAGACAATTTGTGTAATTGTTTTTAATAATGGATGACATAATTTATCTCACCTTAGTTACTTGCTTTGTGCTTGTAAAGTAATACACTGCTGCAAACCCTAAGTATATCTGTATGTAACCACTTAACTCAGTGTATGGATTACACGTGAGGATTGAGTTAGTGGAGATATGCTTAAACTGTTAGTCCGTGGTGAACTTAATCAGAGTTTAGGGTCTCTTGATTAAAACACCAATAATGCGCCCAGAACACCTTAGGGTGTGATAGTCTTATCCGGACTGTCGGTAGAGGGTACCTACGTGGGGCATTTATATATGATGGCATTCATATAGGACTGGACCGATTTAATCTGTATTTCTCGATATAATTCCGTAATCGAGGAATCTTATTAAATCATTAGATGATCATATATGGATCAACCTTAATCCTGAGGTGATCTGCTGTGGTCTTTGCTTGTCCCGGGGTAGTGTTTGATGTGTTAGTTACGGTTCACTTAAATATGTGTTCCAAGCCACTTCTCATTGGCACTATCTCCAGATGAGTGAGTAGTTCTGATTTTCACAGACATGGAATCCATTCCTTCCTGCGGGAAGTAGAGACGATCCCCTTATTTGTTGGCCCTAAGAAAGTGATCGATCCGGGAGTTCATATTAGACTAATTGATCACTAGTCAGATATGTGAACTAATTGATCATCAGGGGGTTAATGGTAAATAATGATAAGATATTCTGAGTCGGGTTCACGGAGACTTCCCACTCAGAATGGACGATCTATGGAGGGTTAATCCGTATGTAGTGATTATATCAATGGGACGCTTATTCACTCTATGGGTTGAGTATAAGTATACATCTATGATCGGTAGAGTTCGATTCGGGTTTATGGTGGCGTAATCCCGGAATTAATAATTAATGTACTTATTCGGTTCGATGAATAATTAATTATTGGAGCTATCGGTTATAGGTCCATGGTCCCGATGTGGCTTTCGTAATTCGGACTAATAATCTTGTTATTTGGGCCTTAGTGATAATTAATTGGTTGAGCTAATTAATTGATATGCATGAATATTATTTAGTTGAATTTAAATAATATAATACATGAAAAAGGCATTTTATGTGGGCGCAGTGGAGCTTAGTGTGGCGCCAATATGTCTTGGATTTTCCAAGAAATTAGTTTTCTGGATAATGACATATTGTGTAATTAGTTATTTATTTGTTAAATAATTAATTGGATAAATAAAAGAAAATAATTTATTTATTATTTATCTCTTAACTATAAGGATAATTATATTTTCTTATTATAAGATTGTAATTATCTCTTATTTTTATTGGATAATAATAATTAGAATTATCTCTTTTATTTTGTTAAACCGATTGGGTATAGGTTTTCTCTCTTGGATTTTGCCTATAAAAGAGAGTTCTCCCGAGCCCTAGAGTGAAGAGAGAGGCCACGACATTTATAGAGAAAAAGGGCTAAGGAGTTCGATCCTTACTCCAGCGGTTGGAGAAAAACTTGGAGTTTTTCTTGGAAGCATATCAAGGAGGTTCTCATATCAAGAAGGGTGTCCACCAACCACCGTTTGGAGAACACATTGGAAGATCAAGGCTTCTCATCCTAAGATCTTGACTTCTCTTCCTACTATTGGTAACATGATCTTAACCCCCTTGTAGTAGTTTAAGTCCTTTAATTATGTATTGTGTTGTATAAGTCGTGATCCATCCGCTGCGCGTAGATCTAACTCGTTTAGATCTAAGAACTTGCATCCTTCATGTGGTAGCAGAGGCAGGTTCCACGATTTATATAGTCATAATCATAATTAAACGATTTAAAGGAGTGGAATTGCATGTAGGTAAATTTTATTTATTGTTTTATGCTTTGATAATGATTAATTGCTATGGTTGAAGAGATGGATTGGGGGTTGGCACTTTTTTCCCGTTAAATCTATTGTAAACTCATATAAACGATGAAAATTCATTCATATGAGTATAGGAAATTATGTAATTTATTTTTATTGCAATTTTAATTTCCAAAAAATAGATATGTTTAGTAGCTGTTTAGTTATTTCGTTTTTCCCGTTGATCGAGCCGTTGAAACGACGATCCCTCCGGTCAGAATCAATATTGAAAGATGAGGAACAATTGCACAAAATTTGGCATCGATCGGAGTCCATTTTGATATCCGTTCGTTGCTGCAAAGAAGCTGCTGTAACAGAAAAACGCAGGATTCACAGAAACCCTACCTGTGACTTCCTCGAATTACTGGGAGAGTTTGGACCGTTGAAACGAAAATCCAACCGGTCAGATCGAAAAAATGGAGTTTTGGACGTGGGATAAAAATTTCAGGTCGATCGGGATTCATCTCGATTCCCAATCGGCCTCGGGAAGTCATTGATGCGCTGCTGTAAAAGTCAGATTCAGCAGCAAGTTGGGCGGCTCACTGGAGAATATTGACAAGTCAAAGCTCTGATCCAACCGTCCATAATGAAGCCCAAGGAGTGAGGAACAGATCTGAAAAGTTTCGTCGCGATCCGAGTTCGTTTGGTTTTCCGATCGTCGAAGATTTTAAACAACTGCAGATTATGTTAGAAAGAAGTAAACCCTAGTTTGGGTTTTGGTTATTTATTTTTAATAGGTTAGATACGGGGGTGCCAAAGGTCCATCTCGGTGTTTATTTTCCGCACTAGAATACATGTTTAGATTGTATGTGTAGAACCGGAAAATTGCCATGACATGCATCATATCATGAATTCCACTCCATATGCATACATGTAGAAATTAATTCGAGGAATTAGTTAGGCATGTATAAAACACGCAATTAGTTTTAATTAATTGTTTGATATTAATTAGAAACTAATTAGGGTAAAAAAAACCGAGGAACACGGGTTTTTTCAATCGTCGAGGTTGGGTGATGGATTCTCGGTGAATCCCACTCTGCGAAAGCATAATGAGTAAAATCCCGAAACCTCATGGTTAAGGTGTTGGATTCTCGGTGAATTCCACCTTAACTAGACGAGATTACGTTTTTGTTCCGTAGTGTCTACGTGAAAGTTTGATGATTAAGGATTGGATTATCACGGGCATACATGGTTCGAAAGTGGTTTAACCACGGTTGGGTGGTCAATAGTAGCTACGGCTCGATCGACTTCACCCTCCACGTGTGGTGTTTGCACGGGGGTCTTGCAAGGCTGAGCCATCCGAAGAGCCACTACGGCTCAACGGAGCTCCCCTAGTCTTGACCCGTCCGACGGCCACATATGTTCCAACGAATAGGTCGGGTGGGCTACCCCACGTAACCGACAACATTCGGGCCTATGATTAATTGTTCCTTAATGTAACATCAAGTCCAAAAAAGTGATCAGTAAACCCACCACTTTTTCAAAATATTGAGTGGGAGCGGGAGAGGCGACAACCGACCCCATGGCCTCTCTTGTTGACACAAGCAACGTGAGAGAATGGTGACGCCTCGTGCGGCTGGGACCGGCCTCCCTAAGGAAGGCCTTCACCACTATCAAAATTCAAGGCTTGGTCTCTCGAAAGGATAGGATTTTGGGTACTCGTCGGGTCACCGACCGACCATAAGGCGGCATACTCGGGTCTACCTAAAAATCAAAGCAGAGGTCACACTCATAAAAGGTATTTTGGTAATACCTTGGCTGAAAAAGAAAGGTGATTGACGATCACAAATGAGATGTTCGATTCTCAATCGATCTTCAATATTAATCGAAACCTCTTTGACCTACCCTAAGGCGCACCTTGAGGCATTAGATTAAATCCTTGGAGCGGTAGGATAGACTATAAGTACTTAGTTTATGTTCCTAAAATTTATTAGTAGTTGTATGATTTGGATTTATTTTACTGTCAATTTTATTTACAACTATTGATATATCTCTAGGGTGCTAGACGCTAGTGTAAAATTGACTAGTAATGACTTCGTTAAAAAGTGGCAAGTAACTAGAACGTTGTACTTATTGATCTTACATGAGATTAATTTTTCGGAAGAGATATTTTTCTTGAGCCTTCAAGACTTAAGTGGCGTAAATAAGTATGTCACTTCATTGTCACTCGTGTTAAGCGAGAGACAACCATAGTTAGTTTGAAAGATGATTGGGAAGATAAAATTCTTCTAGTGAATTTTAATTGTGTGTAGTGTCTACACGAGAAATTTTCTAATAGAAAAATTAGAGAATCAAAAATTAAAGTGTCGCTAGTTAGATGGTATTTGGAACCGATAAACTAGTGGGAGCTTTTATCTCATTGTTTTTCTAATTTATTAGAAAATTAGTCCCACATTGAGTAACGCTTTTATTAGACATCCCACAGTTCACGAGTAGTGTCTACTCAATTGAACTGCTAGTTCAAGACTATTTCCTTTTAAGGAAAGTTGAGAATGGGAAAGAATGTCTATAAGTCTTAATCATCTTAACTAAAGTTTTGAGGCTAAACCGAAAAATTAATTACATAAAGTATAGGATAAGGAAAGTGATTTCGGATCACTTAACCAATGAATCCTTAGCGACTTTCTTAAACCGAGTAACTTGACTCGGTAGCTTAGTTCTTTGGAAGAACAAGGAAGCTGTGCATTAACAATTAATAAAGTAGACAACGGGCAGTTATTTCAGCTATAATAGTGGGAGTAATATAAGGAAATGAATTTCGGATTCTATCCTTGAATATCATAGAAAAATTTATTTTTCTGTTTACAGATTCGTTGAAACAAATGGATTCACTTTCATCTCGATACTACAATTGCCTTAAAGTGGAGATGACATTTGTAGGACGAATCTATGACTCGGACTTTTGTTTGATAAAGACAGAACCACTAAGAAAATCTGAATAGGTATGTGTAACACGTCTAAAACTATTAAAGGTAAAAGGTTTCTGTATTAAGATAAACGACCCTTCAATATCTATTAATTAGTGCATATATCCACAGAGATAAGACTGACGACCGGCTAAGGGTGATTCCTATCTCCCGAGTCTAGAACACTATCTCAAAGGAACAATGACTAAGTTTCCTTTCAATTGGGAGAGGGTAATAGATTTGAAGGGGTAACATAGCTTGTTCATCATGACCTTCGGGTCTCAGTGAGAGACACAAGCTAGTGGGAGTTTTTGAGTGGTGATTTTGTCGATAACTACTCAAAGCGCGATTTAGTTTATCAAAAGAATACGAGGAGGAGTCTACGATTTTAGCGAGAGAATAGAGTATTCCATGCTCATAAATAGGCTATAGCATAGTCTTGGGATGATGCTCACCGCCTCCTAGTGGAATGTTTCACTTTGAGAAAGAAACCATAGACTTGCCTATATAGTTATTGATGTACTACAATACCTTTGCTAAACTCGATTAAGATAATTGGTTGCAAAATAACGGTTAACATTATTATGTAAACCGAGAAGTCTACCTAAAGATGCTAGTGAATTTATGGATAATGAGTGAATTCGGTTCATACCACTTCCGTAAATGTAGGCATTTAGCATTTAATGCTTGAAGGTAGATTTGGAGATTTTCTTGATACGTTCGATTTTATTTATTCGTGAAATGCCTTAATGAGACGAGTAAAGGTTGGTTGTAAGATTCTTGAGATCAGAAAGTGACAGTTGGACTGTCACAATTCTTCTGATAGAATCTATAAGTAACAGCCTTAGACCTTGGAGTACGATTACCCAAAGGAAGTTACTATCTGATTTAATCAGACCACGTCCAACATCGGTTGTTGGTGATTACACTGATAAATACTACTAGATCAGAATGTCAATCCACCCAAAACGCAGTGGGAGTATGGTTTAACCGTTGACCCATTGTGGTTTTATGGACTTTACAGTCTGCTGGGGTGATTGATAACCTATGGCTCTTGGTGGGCTGTATATGATTCTGATCATAGAGGTTGGTTTGAAAAACCTTAACCCTGTGAATGGAGTTTTGGTACTCCTATTCTATTCAGCCTCTCGTAGAACCACCTGAGTGTCTCAGGCCCAGTGGGAGCAATTGGATCTACATGAAAAAGAGTCGAATGAATAAGAAAGTTTAGACTTTCAGCACAAAGCTGAGTGGTCTAGCGGTGATTCCCTAAAAAGGAGAGAGTTAACCAGACCTTGAACTCTCTCACCACTCAGTCTTGCTAGATTTCGTTAGAAAGCAGAAAATAGGGGTGATTCCCTGAGACTTTCTTGCCGTAAAACAGAGTCTGGATTCATTCAGAACAGAAGGGTCATGGTTAGAACAAATGGCAGGATGATTGTCTGGGATTATATCCTTTGTGGATTTAAGAGAACCTCTCAGTCATTTAAAAGTCACATGTTTTAAAATATGTGGACTTGACCAGAATATTGATAAATCTTTCGTAGACTGGATATCAATATTGGTAAAGTAGTAGTATTAGTGTTCATGAATGATAACACTGAAATGGTTGGAAACAACATGTGTGTGCTATCTGATGTCGGAAACTGACAGGCCAAGATTCTCTGGATGAGAGAAGTGGACTATATTCTAAGAATCCGATTCGGTCAAATTCACGAGAATGAGTCATTGGCTATCCCACCTATCTTATTGAATAAGATGATCATGCATATACGTATGCAACATTCATCGAGAGTAGTCCTACCCTACCTCTCAGGAATGATTCTCTAAATCTTCGGATAAAGAGAATGGGATAGAGTGTCTCTTGGATAACGGCAAGTCAGGTTAAAACGAGTCAATTGCAATCGAATCTTGGATTCAAGCAATAAGTAGCGGTTTAGTACGTCCTCAAGTATCGTTAGAGAACGAGGAATCATATGCTTGTATATTCAGGTGCAAACTTGAATATGGTTGACTACACTGATTCTGACTTGTAGTCAGATTTAGGATGATCATTAAGTTGATCTCGGGCTCAGTGTTTACTCATAGTGCTTAGAATTTCCTTTTTGGTCTGGGAGCAATTCCAGGTCAGATAAGCCGATATCACTCCATTGTGAAAACAGTGAAGAGATAGCTTAGAAGGATCTTTTTAGTCACAAGAAGTCAAAAGCATATTGAGAGAGAGTACCGCCTGATTGGAAGGACCGACAACGTTTCAATCCTAAAGATCGTCTCGAGTCAACAACCTAACTAATCAGTGTACCAAGTCGAGTGCTTGGAGGGTACGGCATTGATGGATATGTCTTATCTGCTTTTAGAGCAAGTGGGAGAGTGTTGTGAATAATATGAGAAAGGGTGTGCTCTAAAAATAATCATTGCTTGTCATTTCGTGCAAGTGGGAGATTGTTAGGTGAAGTGCCCGAAAGACAATTTGTGTAATTGTTTTTAATAATGGATGACATAATTTATCTCACCTTAGTTACTTGCTTTGTGCTTGGAAAGTAATACACTACTGCAAACCCTAAGTATATTTGTATGTAAACCACTTAAACGTGTATGGATTACACGTGAGGATTGAGTTAGTGGAGATATGCTTAAAGCTGTTAGTCCGTGGTGAACTTAATCGAGTTTAGGGTCTCTTGATTAAAACACCAATAATGCGCCTGAGAACACCTTAGGGTGTGATAGTCTTATCCGGACTATCGGTAGAGAGGGTACTACGTGGGGCATTTATATATGATGGCATTCATATAGATTGGACCGATTTAATATGTATTTTTCGATATAATTCCGTAATCGAGGAATCTTATTAAATCATTAGATGATCATATATGGATCAACCTTAATCCTGAGGTGATCACGAGTGCGGCTTGTCCGGGGTAGTGTTTGATGTGTTAGTTACGGTTCACTTAAATATGTGTTCCAAGCCACTTCTCATTGGCACTATCTCAGGATGAGTGAGTAGTTTCGATTTTCACAGACATGGAATCCATTCCTTCCTGCGGGAAGTAGAGAGACGATCCCCTTATTTGTTGGCCCTAAGAAAGTGATCGATCCCGGGAGTTCATATTAGACTAATTGATCACTAGTCGAGGATATGAACTAATTGATCATCGAGGGGTTAATGGTAAATAAGGATAAGATATTTCGATTCGGGTTCACGGAGACTTCCCACTCAGAATGGGACGATCTATGGAGAGGTTAATCCATTTGTAGTGATTATATCAATGGACGCTTATTCACTCTATGGGTTGAGTATAAGTATACATCTATGATCGGTAGAGTTCAGTTTCGGGTTTATGGTGGCGTAATCCCGGAATTAATAATTAATGTACTTATTCGGTTCGATGAATAATTAATTATTGGAGCTACTTGTTATAGGTCCATGGTCCCCGATGTGGCTTCTGTAATTCGGACTAATAATCTTGTTATTTGGGCCTCAGTGATAATTAATTGGCTGAGCTAATTAATTGATATGCATGAATATTATTTAGTTGGGCTAAATAATATAATACATGTGAAAATGACATTTTTCTGTGGGCACAGTGAGCTTAGTGTGGCGCCAATATGTCTTGGATTTTCCAAGAAATTAGTTTTCCTGGATAATGACATATTGTGTAATTAGTTATTTATTTGTTAAATAATTAATTGGATAAATAAAAGAAAATAATTTATTTATTATTTATCTCTTAACTATAAGGATAATTATATTTTCTTATTATAAGATTGTAATTATCTCTTATTTTTATTGGATAATAATAATTAGAATTATCTCTTTTATTTTGTTAAACCGATTGGGTATAGGTTTTCTCTCTTGGATTTTGCCTATAAAAAGAGAGTTCTCCCCGAGCCCTAGGTGAAGAGAGGGCCACGAAATTTATAGAGAAAAAGGGCTAAGGAGTTCGATCCTTACCTCCACCCGGTTGGAGAAAAACTTGGAGTTTTTCTTGGAAGCATATCAAGGAGGTTCTCATATCAAGAAGGGTGTCCACCAACCACCGTTTGGAGAACACATTGGAAGATCAAGGCTTCTCATCCTAAGATCTTGGCTTCTCTTCCTACTATTGGTAACATGATCTTAACCCCCTTGTAGTAGTTTAAGTCCTTTAATTATGTATTGTGTTGTATAAGTCGTGATCCATCCGCTGCGCGTAGATCTAACTCGTTTAGATCTAAGAACCTGCATCCTTCATAGACTACTTCCACCTCTTCCACCTCTACCACCTCTATGTGAAGATCTTAAGGCCCAGAAATTCAGTCCCAAGAAGGAATTTAGCCCTTCATGAAAGCCTTTGTCATGGTAAGGTCTCCTCTTATTGTAATATAACTTCTTGTATTCTTTGAAGAGGTCATCAGTTAGTTGAAGTCTGCCAGGTGCAGCCTCTCTGAATGAAATGGTGTCAGCCTCCCATTTCTTTTATGCAAAAATTCTTGCAGCCTCTTTTGCTACAGCTGTCTTGCTCTCTTCCCCCTTATTGACATCATCAACAAAACGGGAAAGCAGGCCATGAACACTCTCATGTGTGATCACCAAGTTGTTCAGTTGACCCTCCATGATTTCATTTCTAGTGTCAACTGCAGTGATCCTTCCTTCCATTGTCTCTTCCAGTAGATTGATCCTCTCAATAATCTTAGGATCCAATACAGCATGGTGAGGTGTTCAAGCAGGTTCAGCCACAGCAGGCTTGGGTGCCTCAGCAAGCTTGTCAAGTTTCTGGTGAATAGAGGTAAACTGTTCTTTTAAGAACTTCTCCTTTAGTTTATTGACTTGTTTTATTCCTCTCACATCTTGGGCAAGGTCAGGAAGATCATATTGAGTGGAAGTTGTTAGTAATATCATCCGCAACGGAAGCGATTTAATAAAATAACAAGATCTACATCTACAAGGGGGTTGTAGAACATACCTCTTGGATCTCAAAACCCAAGTTGGAGAACCGCAATGGAAAGAACGAACAAGGTGTGAAGAGCACCACGATCTTCCGTACGTGTGATCCAAGCAACTCCCGGTGGAAGGAAATTCTCGTCTCGAATCCTTCCGATATGCTACCCGGAAAAATCTCCAAGATTTTCCCTTAAATCTCCCCTTGGCCGAAAATCCTTTTCTCCTCTCCAAGAGGTGAATTTCGAATTTTATTGTTGTGTATTAAGGCTTGGAAGAACTCTCTTTATATAGGAGAGTAAAACTTAGCCTCCAAGGATTTAATAATTAATACAAAATCAATTATAATAATCCTATTAAATAAAAGATAATCCCATAATATTCTAGAACAAATCTAGAATAATATTTATCTTTATTTCTTTCCATAAATATTTTATACACATGTCTTATTAATACACAAGAAAACAATTTCTTGTTCCATAAAAATAGACATGGGGCGAAAATTATATGTTGACCTAGTCAATATTAATTTTGCCATTACACAACAATTGGGCCAAGATTATGGAAAATGTCTTTTCCACATATTTAATTATTTAGCTCAACTAATTTAATAGTCCACTAAACAATTAATTCACATATCGTTTTAATAAAGTCCAACAAGAACTAAATTAATATTATTAGAATTCGACGTCCGAGAATAGCTATGCTATATTAGGAGGCACGTCGGGGACCATGGACTAATAATCAGCGGCTCCGATAAATCAAATAAATAATTATCTTACGAACAGAATAATTATATTCGATAAATCAATCACGAGAATATGCCACCATAATCCCGTGATCGCACTCCTCCGATTATGAGATTATATTTATCTCCTCACGAGAACAATAATAAGCGTCCATTGATATAATCATTACATATGGATTAATCCTCCATAGATTATTCATTCTAAATCGGGAAGTTACCGTTAACCCTTTTAGAACCTCTTATCCTTATTTACCATTAACCCCTAGTGATCAATTAATTCATACATCTCATTTGGTAGCTAATCGAGTGTAATATGAACTCCATGGATCGATCGTTTCTAGGATTAACAAATAAAGAGGCGTCCATCTACTTCAGAAATGGAAGGAATGGATTCGTATCGTGATAACACAAACCACTCACTCAATCCATTACAATGCCAAGATGGGGTAATTCAGACCACATACTCAGTGTAATCCTTAACCGTCAAGTCAAACTTCATACTGATTCAAGCAGTTGACTGTGATCACCTCAGGATTAAGATATATCCATAAATATGATCATATATTGATTCGATAAGACTTCTCGATTACGGAATTATATCGTGAACTTTAATCAAATCGGTCCAGCCCTATATGATATATCTATCATATATAAATGCCCCACTAGGTTCTCTTAACCGAAAGTCCGGATAAGACATCACACCAATTGTGTTCTGGGCGCATTAATAGCACGTTAAAGGAGAGACCCGATACTCTCGATTAACTTCACTACGGGCTAATTGTATTTTAAGTACATCTTCACTAACTCAATCCTCCCATGTATATACCATACACTGAGTTAAGTGATTAAATAAACGATATACTTAGGGTTTTCTGTAGTGTAAATACTATTGTCACATCGGTGATTATGAGAATAATAAATATGAATAATAATATCATTTCATTTATTAAATAAAACAATTACAAAATTGTCTTTCGGGCATCACACCTAACAATCTCCCACTTGCACGAAAGCATGTGATTAATTTTTTTAGAGCACACCCTATTATTTAAAATACAACAAACTACATCTCCCACTTGCTCTAAAGCAATGGAGACCCATCCCGTATTCTAGTACCCATTAAGCATATCATAACCATTTCAGATTCCAAATTACACTCCGAGTATGCCGTCGTAGGATAGGTCAGTGTCTCGGGAAGTACCTACATCTAAATGTCATGGGTCTTAATGATTAGTCAGTTGTCGGCTCGAGGCGATCCATAGAATCAAAGCGTTACCGGTCCATCTAATCATGTGGTGCTGAGTAAACACTTGAGCCGAGATCGACTTAACGATCATCCTCAATCGACTTAAAGTCAAAATCGGTGTATCACACATATCCAAGTTCACACATGAATATGTACGCATATTGTTCCTCGTTCTCTCAAGATACTAAAGGACATACTAAACTTGCTTTGTTAACCGCCGAATCTATGATTCGATCAAAGTTGACGTTCAATAACTGACCATCTCTACTACTAGAAGAGAATCTATCCCATTTCTCTTGATCCAAAGATTTAGAGAGTCATTCGAGGCATAGGGTAGAACTTCCTCGTTGAATGTTGCATACACAGATGCATCATCTTAACCAATAAGATGGATGGGAAACAGTGGATCGATTCTAATGAATTCGACCGAGTCAAACTCTTAAGAATGTTGTCCAAATCTACATTGCGAGAGAATTGTGGCATTGTCGATTCAAACTTGGATAACACACCCATGTTGATTCCAAATGGTGCGGTGTTATCCTTCACAAATACTAATATATGTATATATTCACTCATCTTGTACTAAAATTGATATCCAGTCTACAAAAGACCTATCAATATTCTGGTCAAATCCATATATTGTAGAAATATATGACTCCCAGTGACCGAGAGGTTTGCTTTTTATCCACAAAGGACATAAGCCTTGACAGTCATCCTGTCATAAGATCATAAGGCAATACCCTTCTGTTTCGAATGAATCCAGACTCCGCTTGTTTGGCAAGAAAATCTCAGGGAATCACCCCTATTTTCTGATTTTGAACGAAATCATGCAATGCTAAGTGGTAAGAGAGTTCAAGGTCTGATTAACTCTCTACTTCTTAGGGAATTACCCCTAGACCACTCAAGCTTTGCTCTGAAAGATAAACTTTCCTATTCATTCTACTCTTTTCCGTGTAGATCCAATTTTACTCCCACTAGGCCTGAGACACTCAGGTGGTTCTATAAGAGTATGAACAACTCTGGAGTACCAAACTCCATTCACAGGGTTATGGCTTGTAAACCAACCTCTATTATCAGAATCTTATACTGCTCACAAAAGAGCCATAGGTCATCAATCGATCCTCAGACTACAAAGTCCATGAGAACCCGTAATGGGTAATGGATAAACCATACTCCCACTACATTACGGGTGGATCGAAATTACGATCTAGTTTAGTAGTATTTAGTGTTATCACCAACAACCGATGTTGGATGTGGTCTGATTTTAATCAGTTAGTAACTACCTTGAGTAAACGTACTTCAAGGTTCAAGGTTTTGCTGTTCATGGACTCTATCAAGAAGGATGCAACAGTATAACTGTCCCTTCCCGATTTCAAGAATCTTATAACAAACCTTTTTCTCAATGCTACAAGATATAGAATGATTGGTCACTGACCGAACGTGTTCGCGAAATTTCCAGACCTACCTTCAAGCACCGTGTGCTATATGCTTATATTTATGGAAGTGGGGTGAACCGAATCCACACCTTATCCGTAAATTCCAAAGCATATTCTAGGTAGACTTCTCGGCCTTACATTTTAATGTAAACCGAAATTTCGCTTCTAATATCTTTATTGAGTGAAGCAGTGT
Organism: Gentiana macrophylla; assembly: GCA_026214975.1. Lineage (NCBI taxonomy): Eukaryota > Viridiplantae > Streptophyta > Magnoliopsida > Gentianales > Gentianaceae > Gentiana > Gentiana macrophylla. The sequence goes on from CM047809.1 coordinate 66,037,320, forward strand.
ATTATAGCACATCTATAACTATGTAAAGCAATTCAACGGTTTCTCCCTTACTGAAAGCATTTCACTATGAGGCAGGCCGAGCATCAGTCCCTAGGACTATGTGATGACACATTTTTGAGTAGAGAATACTCTATCTCCGACAAAATCAGAGACACCTCAGAATATTTTGGATAAACTTACCGGAGTGTTTGAATAGTTATCAGACAAGAAGTCACTACTTGGAAGCTCCTACTAGCTTGTATCTTTCATCAGACCCCGAAGGTCGTCATGAACAAGCTATGTTGCTTCTTTATAACCATTATCCTTTCCCGATTGAAAGGAAACTTAGTCATTGAACCTTTGAGACAATATAACCAGACTGGGAGAAAGGAATCACCCTGAGCCAGTCTTCAGGTCTTGTCTTTTAGGGACTATGCACTAACTATGGGATATGAAGAAGCGTTTATCTAAATATAGAAACCAATTGCTTTTAATAGTTCTTAAGATGTGTTTTATATACATATTTCAGCAATTGTAAGTGGTTTTGACATTATCAAACAAAAGTCCGAGTCTTGGATTAAGACTTTACAAATGGTATATTCACTTTCTATCGACAAACAAATTATCGAATAGAAGGTAAATCCATTCGTTCAACGAATCTTAAGCAGAGAAAATAAATCTTCCGTGATATCCAAGGGTTGAATCCGAGATTCATTTCCTTATATCACTCCCACTATTCTAGCTAAAATTAAGCGCCCGTTGTTTACTCTTTTAATCGTTAGATGCCTTTGCTACCTTGTTCTTCCAAAGAACCTAGCAAAGAGAAAATCGCCAAGGATTCATAGGTTGGTGATCCAAAAAATCTTTGTCCTTATCCTATGATTTTCGATTTAATTAATTTTCGGTTCAGCCTTAAAATTTTCTCAGTTTAGATGACTAACACTTTTAGACATATTCTCCCATTCTTGACTTTCCATGAATGGAAACAGTCTTGAATTAGCGGTTCGTTTGAGTAGACACTACTCTTGAACCGTGGGATATCTATTTCGAGTGTTACTCGTCGGGACTTCTTGGATTGTCTAATATACCAGAAAAAACAATAAATCATAATATTAAAACTCCCACTAGTTTATCGGTTCCAAATACCGTCTAACGAGCAATGCTTTATTTTTTTTATGATTTTCCGATTTTTTCTATTAGAAAATCTTTCGTACATAGTTCCAATGTTTCCAGAAAAACAACAAATCATAGAACTCCCACTAGTTCATCGATTCCAAATATCGTCCAACTAGCGACATTTCATGACTTTCCGGTTTTTCAATTAGAACGGTTACGTGTGTAGTCAGTTACACTTTTCTAATGTTCTAGAAAAACAACAAATCATAAAGCTCCCACTAGTTCATCGATTCCAAATATCGTCCAACTAGTAATACTTCATGATTTTCCGATTTTTCAATTAGAAAATTACTCTTGTAATTACTACAAACTCAAAATTCACTAGAAGAATTTCAAAGTCCGAAATCACCTTTGATCAAACTAAGTTTGTCTTCCGTTTGACATGAATGACACTAGTGACATAACTATATGCCACTCTGGTTTTTAAAAGGCTTAAGAGAAAATATCTCTTTCGAAAATTAATTGCATTATCGATTAACTAGTTCAACTTCCTAGTTACTTTCCACTTTTAATGAAGTCAATACTAGTCAATTATAAATTTTAAGCAATTTAGTAAGGATATAATCTTTGTAAATAAAATGACATATATTAATTCAAGTTAACACTACTATATTTATTTTATGAATTGTAAACTAAAATTAAGTCTACTCTACCATTCCAAGGTTTTAACCTCGCATCTCAGTGCCGCCGTAGGGTAGGTCAAAGAGATGACGGTTAAATCGAGACAATCTCATCAATGAATAACTTGTGAGAATCAAACATCCCACGAGAATCGAACATCCCTTTATTCATTGACTACCTTCCCTTTTTAGCCTAGATATTACCAAAAATATCCTTTATGAGTGTGACCTACTATATCGGATCTCTTAGGTGCGCCCGAGTGTGCCGTCGTAGGATAGGTCAGTGACCCGACGAGTACCCAGAAATCCTATCCTTTCGGAGACCAAGCCATGAATGTTGATAGAGGTGAACACCATCCGTAGGGGGACGAAATCAAAGCGCCGCGAGGCGTCACCCTTCTCTCACTTACTTGTATCTATAGTAGAGGCCGTGGGGTTGGCTGTCGCCTCCCCGCTCCCACTCAATATTTTGGAAGTGGTGGTGGGTTAACTAACCACGTCTTTTTGATGTTAACATAAAAGCACATCAAATCAAGGATTCCGAATGGTGTCGGTAACGTAGGCAAGCCTACCCGTCCTATTCGTTGGAACATATGTGACAGTCGGACGAAATCGGGTCAAGACAGCCCCATTTAGATAAAAAGGAATCACCTCTCCGTTCTCCGGTATAGCTTAGTCTTGCCGGACCCCCGTGCATACATCACACTAGGAGGGTTAAGTCGGTCGAGCGAAGCTCAGTTGACCACCCAACCTATAGGCGAACCGTTTTTATCCAAGATTTATTGTTCTTTTACCATCATTCAATCTCGTAGACACTACGAATCGAAAACGTGATCTCGTTTGGGCTTTAAGGCGGTTCACCGAGAACACACACCGAAAGGCTTAACGATTTCATAACCCGTCCTCGGATCTTTAATTAGTTACTAAATTAATTAATTACCACGTATTAATTAAATTTCAACTAATTACGCGAGTTTGTATACATGTCTATTTTAATTACCAAAATTAAAATTCTACATGTATGCATGGAGTGGATTTATGATATGATGCATGTCATGGCAATTCCGATTTTATGTCTATTTTATGATCAAACACATAAAAAATAAACTGCGGAAAATTTAAACACCGAGATGGATTGTTGGTACCCCGACTAACCTATTTTCTAAGGAAAAATAAAATTTAATCTAAGTCTTCAAATCTCGATCTTCGATCTTGATCTTGAAAACTTCCGGATCTTCAAACATTCGATCTTGACACGAACCACGAACGACGAGAGAGAGGAGGCCGTAATATACCAATATATTAAAAATATATCTATATTAAATTTTTTATAAAAAAACTTTTTTTTTATTTTATTTTATTTATTTTTTATTCACGGAAGCATTATCAAGTATTTTAAAATTTTTTTTTTTTTTGTTACAGGATTAGGCCTTGCGGCCAAAGTCACCAAAAAAAAAAAAATTAGGTTACCAAATTTTGCTGCCGCATAACTTTGCTGAAAAGAAAAAAATTGCCGGAAAAAAATTAAAACAATCGGCCTCCTCCCGTATTTACCTTTTTGATGATCTTCAATTCCATGATCTTCAACACATCATCTTCATCGTCTCGAACCCGGATCAAAAATAAAATACAACCTTTTACAATTTTTCGCATTACATAAAATAAATTACACATCCTATGGTCAATTGATGCTAATCAAAAGAGCTACAAAATAGATCTACGAGTAAACAGTACCAACCCCAATCCATCTCTTCAACCAAGACATTCATAAGCATAAAAAAAAAAACATAAATTTCGGCCCCCTTTAAAAAAAATTGGGACAAAAAAAAAATCTACATGTTTTCCACTCCGAGATCTAATATTTTATACGTATAAATATAGATCACATTGGTCTCTGCTACCACTGTTAGTAATATCATCCGCAACGGAAGCGATTTAAGGATCTAGATCTATAAATTACACGTAATAAAATAACAAGATCTACATCTACAAGGGGGTTGTAGAACATACCTCTTGGATCTCAAAACCCAAGTTGGAGAACCGCAATGGAAAGAACGAACAAGGTGTGAAGAGCACCACGATCTTCCCGTCGTGTGATCCAAGCAACTCCGGTGGAAGGAAATTCTCGTCTCGAATCCTTCCGATATGCTACCGGAAAAATCTCCAAGATTTTCCCTTAAATCTCCCCTTGGCCGAAAATCCTTTTCTCCTCTCCAAGAGGTGAATTTCGAATTTTATTGTTGTGTATTAAGGCTTGGAAGAACTCTCTTTATATAGGAGAGTAAAACTTAGCCTCCAAGGATTTAATAATTAATACAAAATCAATTATAATAATCCTATTAAATAAAAGATAATCCCATAATATTCTAGAACAAATCTAGAATAATATTTATCTTTATTTCTTTCCATAAATATTTTATCTGTCTATATTAATGTCACAAGAAAACAATTTCTTGTTCCATAAAAATAGACATGGGGCGAAAATTATATGTTGACCTAGTCAATATTAATTTTGCCATTACACAACAATTGGGCCAAGATTATGAAAAATGTCTTTTCCACATATTTAATTATTTAGCTCAACTAATTTAATAGTCCACTAAACAATTAATTCACATATCGTTTTAATAAAGTCCAACAAGAACTAAATTAATATTATTAGAATTCGACGTCCGAGAATAGCTATGCTATATTAGGAGGCACGTCGGGGACCATGGACTAATAATCAGCGGCTCCGATAAATCAAATAAATAATTATCTTACGAACAGAATAATTATATTCGATAAATCAATCACAGGAATATGCCACCATAATCCCGTGACTGCACTTCTCCGATTATGAGATTATATTTATCTCCTCACGAGAACAATAATAAGCGTCCATTGATATAATCATTACATATGGATTAATCCTCCATAGACTGTTCATTTTAAATCGGGAAGTTACCGTTAACCCTTTTAGAACCTCTTATCCTTATTTACCATTAACCCCTAGTGATCAATTAATTCATACATCTCACTTTGGTAGCTAATCGGTGTAATATGAACTCCATGGATCGATCAGTTTTAGGATTAACAAATAAGAGGCGTCAATCTACTTCCGAGAAATGGAAGGAATGGATTCCGTATCTCGTGATAACACGCAGACCACTCACTCAATCCAGTACAATGCCAAGATGGGGTAATTCGGACCACGAGACTCGGTGTAATCCTTAACCGTCAAGTCAAACTTCATGCGATTCAAGCGGTTGATTGTGCTCACCTCGAGATTAAGATATATCCATAAATATGATCATATATTGATTCGATAAGACTTCTCGATTACGGAATTATATCGTGAACTCTAATCAAATCGGTCAAATACTATATGATATATCTATCATATATAAATGCCCCACTAGGTTCTCTTAACCGAAAGTCCGGATAAGACATCACACCAATTGTGTTCTGGGCGCATTAATAGCACGTTAAAGGAGAGACCCGATACTCTCGATTAACTTCACTACGGGCTAATTGTATTTTAAGTACATCTTAACTAACTCAATCCTCCCGTGTATATACCATACACTGAGTTAAGTGATTAAATAAACGATATACTTAGGGTTTTCTGTAGTGTAAATACTATTGTCACATCGGTGATTATGAGAATAATAAATATGAATAATAATATCATTTCATTTATTAAATAAAACAATTACAAAATTGTCTTTCGGGCATCACACCTAACAGAAGTAATGTTGGAAGCAACTGTTTCAGTAGTTCTTCCTCTATTTTCCACCAAGTTCATCAACTCTTCAAATCTTTGCTCTTGTCTGTCAAGTTGAGTTCTTAACCTTGTAATGTCATTTATGACTGCCCTCAACTCATCCAATACCTGTGTTTGTACCCCACCAGCCATTCCTCCAGCCATAAAATAAAATACAACCTTTTACAATTTTTCGCATTACATAAAATAAATTACACATCATATGCTCAATTGATGCTAATCAAAAGAGCTACAAAATAGATCTACGGATAAACAGTACCAACCCCAATCCATCTCTTCAACCAAGACATTCATAAGCATAAAAAAAACATAAATTTCGGCCCCCTTTAAAAAAAATTTGGACAAAAAAAAAATCTACATGTTTTCCATTCCTAGATCTAATATTTTATACGTATAAATATAGATCACATTGGTCTCTCGATACCCTTCATTAGTAATATCATCCATACGGAGGCGATTTAAGGATCTAGATCTATAAATTACACGTAATAAAATAACTAGATCTACATCTACAAGGGGGTTGTAGAACATTCCTCTTGGATCTCAAAACCTAAGTTGGAGAACCGCAATGGAAAGAACGAACAAGGTGTGAAGAGCACCACGATCTTCCGTACGTGTGATCCAAGCAACTCCCGGTGGAAGGAAATTCTCGTCTCGAATCCTTCCGATATGCTACCCGGAAAAATCTCCAAGATTTTCCCTTAAATCTCCCCTTGGCTGAAAATCCTTTTCTCCTCTCCAAGAGGTGAATTTCGAATTTTATTGTTGTGTATTAAGGCTTGGAAGAACTCTCTTTATATAGGAGAGTAAAACTTAGCCTCCAAGGATTTAATAATTAATACAAAATCAATTATAATAATCCTATTAAATAAAAGATAATCCCATAATATTCTAGAACAAATCTAGAATAATATTTATCTTTATTTCTTTCCATAAATATTTATCCAATAAATATTTTATACACATGTCTTATTAATACACAAGAAAACAATTTCTTGTTCCATAAAAATAGACATGGGGCGAAAATTATATGTTGACCTAGTCAATATTAATTTTGCCATTACACAACAATTGGGCCAAGATTATGGAAAATGTCTTTTCCACATATTTAATTATTTAGCTCAACTAATTTAATAGTCCACTAAACAATTAATTCACATATCGTTTTAATAAAGTCCAATAAGAACTAAATTAATATTATTAGAATTCGACGTCCGAGAATAGCTATGCTATATTAGGAGGCACGTCGGGGACCATGGACTAATAATCAGCGGCTCCGATAAATCAAATAAATAATTATCTTACGAACAAAATAATTATATTCGATAAATCAATCACAGGAATATGCCACCATAATCCCGTGGATCGCACTCCTCCGATTATGAGATTATATTTATCTCTCACGAGAACAATAATAAGCGTCCATTGATATAATCATTACATATGGATTAATCCTCCATAGATTATTCATTCTAAATCGGGAAGTTACCGTTAACCTTTTTAGAACCTCTTATCCTTATTTACCATTAACCCCTGAGATCAATTAATTCATACATCTCACTTTGGTAGCTAATCGGTGTAATATGAACTCCATGGATCGATCAATTTCTAGGATTAACAAATAAGGAAGCGTCTATCTACTTTCGAGAAATGGAAGGAATGGATTCCGTGATCTCGTGATAACACGGACCACTCACTCAATCCAGTACAATGCCAAGATGGGGTAATTCGGACCACAGACTCGGTGTAATCCTTAACCGTCAAGTCAAACTTCATATGCGATTCAAGTAGTTGGTCGTGATCACCTCGGGATTAAGATATATCCATAAATATGATCATATATTGATTCGATAAGACTTTCGATTACGGAATTATATCGTGAACTCTAATCAAATCGGTCCGATACTATATGATATATCTATCATATATAAATGCCCCACTAGGTTCTCTTAACCGAAAGTCCGGATAAGACATCACACCAATTGTGTTCTAGGCGCATTAATAGCACGTTAAAGGAGAGACCCGATACTCTCGATTAACTTCACTACGGGCTAATTGTATTTTAAGTACATCTTCACTAACTCAATCCTCCCGTGTATATACCATACACTGAGTTAAGTGATTAAATAAACGATATACTTTGGGTTTTCTGTAGTGTAAATACTATTGTCACATCGGTGATTATGAGAATAATAAATATGAATAATAATATCATTTCATTTATTAAATGAAACAATTACAAAATTGTCTTTCGGGCATCACACCTAACAGAAGTAATGTTGGAAGCAACTGTTTCAGTAGTTCTTCCTCTATTTTCCACCAAGTTCATCAACTCTTCAAATCTTTGCTCTTGTCTGTCAAGTTGAGTTCTTAACCTTGTAATGTCATTTATGACTGCCCTCAACTCATCCAATACCTGTGTTTGTACCCCACCAGCCATTCCTCCAGCCATATGTCCAGCAGCTTCATCAGCAGGCTCCTCAACATTGTATTGTGCCCTCTGTCTGCTGACAACCATGGCCCAACTCATATCCCTTCCAGCAGGGTTAGGACCTTCCTCAACTATATTTTCAAAAATTTCCTCCAAGATTGGATCTTGGGCAGGTTCCTCAAAAATTGGTATAAATGCCTGTTGTGGTTCAGCAGCAATAGATTCTTCCTCAGGCATTTGAAGCTCCTCATCACTGAAGTCATAGTCCAGCAGTTGTTCATCCTCATCAATAACAGCAGTCTGCTGACTATCCTTCCCTTTAGTGACCTTTACTCCAGTAGGCTCTACTTCAGTAGCCTGTCCTTCAACAATAGTAGGGGTTTCCTCCAAACCCATTGTGAGTTCCAACCTTTGTCCAGGTGTTGTTTGATCCTCAGCAACCTGTACCACCAGTTCCGACCTTTGTTCATGTCCTGTTTGATTCTCAGCAGTCTGAACCTCCTCAAAAAGTAATGGTGATTCTTCAAAATCCATCATCATGTCCAATCTCTGTTTGTTCCTCAGTGAGTAGGACTCTCTCTTCCACACAAATAAAAGGAAAAGAATCCAAGTTTTCCTCTAGAAATCCTCTGGCATCAGCAATCTTCTATAAAGTGTCAGCAGATTTAGATATAATGCCCTGAGTATCAATCCACTCCTGATATAAATTTAATCTTCAGAACTGACATCAGGCTCACTATGTTCAAAGACCTTCTCTTCAACCAGATTTTCAGTGTGCTGATCATCAGGATTCACATCAGACTCCACAACCTTGAATGTATCAGATGTGCCTACCAACCTGTTTCCTCCAAGGTTTATACCATCATTGATTAGAGCCTCCAAATCATCTATAGTGAGATCCTCCAGATCTTCATCCATTTGTTCAGTTTGTTGGCCCTCAGTAGACTTGCCAGCACCAGTAGACTGTTCAGCTCCAGGTTCATTTAACAATGTAGTTCCACTGGCCTTTCCTTGATGTGGAGGATGATCATCATCAAAATCAGATGATAATGAATCATCACTATCTGGTCCATCCCTAGGAACCTTAAACATGATGCTTCCTTCTCCCTTTTCTCTATCCATGATTTCCATCAACCTCATTTCCAGCAAAGTGGTATTGACCAGATCAAGTAGGTTTTCCACCTCTAACTTTTCAAAAGCCCATTCTTCATAGTCTGTCATTGGCTCAGCAGCTGATTTTTGTTTCATATAATAACCAAACTTCCATTGAAAGTAATCAGCCACCATCTTAAGTTCAGGATCAACATATCATTATTTCTTTTTCTTCTACTTCCTTTCAAATGGCATTGAAGGCTTTCTTGCAGCAGATTGTTCAACTTGTTGTCCTCCAAAGGTCTCAACAAGCAGATTCAATGTTTCCTCAACAGATGCATCTAGGTCAGTAGGTTGTTCTAATTGTAAATTAGTACCTACCACCTCCATCTGTTCCACACTGGGTTCCCCTGACTTACATGCTCATCAGCAGGGTTAGAAACAGATTGCTCTTCCCCCTAAACTATTACAGAAATGGCAGGGTCTTATACCATTGTATCAATTTCCACAGCAAGTGCAGATTCAGTAGTCTGCTGTGGATCTTCAGTAATTTCTACAGCAGGCTCTAGTACAACAGTCTGCTGTGGTTCTTCAATGTGTTGCTCAACAACAACACCAGTATCAGTAGTAGGCTCAACAACCTCTTCTTCTGCTTCCCTTTGAGCCTCAAGAATCCTCAATTGTTTCCCTTTTCCATGTTTCTTTTTCTGCAAAATTTCTTTCATCCTTTTGGAAAGCTGTTCAGCTTCAGTAGCTTTCCTTTTTCTACTATCTTCTTTCAAGATTTCAGCAGCAGACTTCTTCTTTGTAACATCAGCAGGGTCAGTAACTGCAACTTCAACTGGACCCTCAGTAGACTCAGCAGTCTCTGCTGATTGCTTCCTTGTTATTCTGGGCTTTAGCATCTCAGTGATTTTTCTAGTGTCAGCAGCCTTTCTCTTCTCATTAACTTTCTTAGGTGCAGCAGTCTTAGCAAATTGCTTAACCTGCTCACCACCGGCATAATCATCCCCATCATTGTCACTCTCAGTTTCTTCATCATCTACATCTTCATCATCATCTAACCCAGGAATAGGGGTAGCATCTTCCGGCTTGTATCTGGATTTATTGATTTTCACAGATGCAACATCAGGTATCTGAAAATGATTCCGCAAGGTCTGAATCAGTAGACCTAGGGGCTTGGTTTTGGACTTTCTTATACCATCTCTATCTTCAGTAAACACCTTTTTCATATAATGTATAAAGAATCCAGCCCAATCAAACTTCATGCTTCTGCAGATGATGATCAGTAGGTCTATCTTCGGTCCAGAAAGTGTATCTAGACTCCCACTGAATCCCACAATGGTCTTGGCAACAATCTTGCTCAGCAGATTATATTCATATCCAATGTGCCTCACATTAATGCCTAGAGATGATGGTATGGTCTCATTTGTCTTTATTGTATCAACAAACTTCATTCTTGGCAGATTCATCATTTCTGGATTGGAAGGAGCACCATTTCCAGGTCCAAAATGAAATAATTCTCTCAGTAGATCTGAAGTAATTTCAATCTCAATGCCATTAACCGTTGTAGTGAAGGCCTCTTTACCTTCATGTATGACTATGTTCTTCCAGAATTCCAAAACATTGACGTGTGAAATTCTTTGCAATCTTCTATTAATAACATTTTCTAAGCCAACAACCCTTCTGATTCTTCGCCCTATGTTAATACCTAACTCAGTGGTGTGACAGTCAGTAACATATCCTCTCACACTTTGACTAGTTCCAATATGAACATCAGCTTTATCCGCCATTAGAAATGTGAAAGATGAAGAAGAAAGGTTTTCAAATCTGTGTTCATATGATGTATTTTCAGAGAAATATCAATCTCAATATTGTAAGTATCTTCTTTGTGCATATGTCTGTTATATAGAGAGAGGTGGTTGAAACTGTCAGATAATGCACTGTACACGTACTGTAGCATTAACCACGATTAAATTTGGAATAAATGAGATCTTTCCACGTGTCCCATTAACTGACCCATAAAGAGTTGTAACCGTCCGATCGAGTAACTACGGTTATAAAGATAAGATAAATATGCCGGTCTTTTGCTTTTTGACTTTTGTTAATGTTTGACTGTGTAACGTATGTCTCAGCAGCCTGCTGACAAAGATGCCTCTGTAGCCTGCTGACAATGTTACTCTGCTAATCTTCAATTCTTCTTTGTTTTGTCCAACTGATAATACAAGATGAAGTTTAATACCAATGACTGATCTGTCAAGTGAGCTCACCCAACAGGACAAATACCAATCCCCTTTGGCAACTTCATTTGCTCAATTGTCCAAACATACATAAGTACATGGAATTGTTGATACCAATGACTAGTCTGCTAAGTGAGCTCACCCAACATAGCAAAGACTAATCCCCTTGGTGAATTCGATTAATCTTCTTGATCAAAAATGTATCAGTCAACTTTTATAATTCCAAGTTCAGTCCTTAGTTTAGCAAATCTTTCACTATCCAATGGTTTTGTGAAAATGTCAGCAAGTTGATCTTCAGTAGGGATGTAAAGAACCACCACATCTTTCTTTTCAACATGATCTCTGATAAAATGATGTCTCACATCAACATGCTTGGTTCTTGAGTGCAAAAAAGGATTTTTTGTCATTGCAATTGCACTTGTGTTGTCACACATTATAGGAATTTCTCTTTCTTCAATTCCATAATACCTTAACTGTTGTCTTAACAAAAGTATTTGTGCAAACAACTTCCAAAGCGACAATGTATTCGGCCAAGAGTGGAAGTTGATATAGAATTTTGTTTTTCTTCTTGAACCAGAAACCGATCTATTTCCCATCAAGCGGCGGAGTTCTGTGGTGCTTTTTCTATCAATCTTGCATCCATCATAATCAGAATTTGAGTAGGATATCACTTTGAAGCTTTCATCTATTGAAAACCATATCCCTACTCCAAATGTCTCTTTTAGATACTTGAGAATTCTTTTTACTGCAGCTAGATGACTTTCCTTTGGTTTAGATTGAAATCTTCCACAAACACTCTGACAAAGGATATATCAGTCTGCTTTGGCGATGAAGTCTGCACAGATTGCCTATCATCCTTCTGTATAAGGTTTTATCAACATCTTTGCCTTCTTTGTCTTCATCCAATCTAATGTTTGTACTCATAGGAGTTGATACCTTTGGTGCTATTTTCCATACCAAATTTCTTTAGTAGCTCCTTGGTATACTTGGTTTGATGAATGAAGATTCCATCTTTCATCTGTTTGACTTGTAATCCCAAGAAATAGTTCAATTCTACCATCATACTCATTTGGAATTTACTTTTCATCAGATTAGCAAACTTTTCACAAAGTAATTCCTTTACAGAACCAAAAATTATGTCATCAACATAAATCTGTACCAGCAGGGTGATGTCTCCTTCATTGATTCTGAAAAGAGTCTTGTCAATGGTACCTTTGGTACAACCATTGTCCACCAAGAATTGAGATAGGGTCTCATACCATGCTCTTGGTGCTTATTTCAAACCATAAAGTTTTTATTGAGTCTGTACACTTTATCTTCTTGATCTTTATCTTCAAAACCAGGAGGTTGTTGAACATAGACCTACTCTTCCAGAATGCCATTCAAAAATGCACTCTTGACATCCATCTGATATACTTTGAAGTTTTTATAAGCATCATATGCCAAGAATAACCTTATTGCTTCCAATCTTGCAACTGGGGCATATGTCTCATCAAAATCTATTCCTTCTGCTTAAGAATAGCATTTTGCTACTAGTCTGGCCTTATTCCTCACAATGGTACCAGATTCATCCAATTTGTTTCTGTATACCCATTTGGTACCAATTATGTTTGCATGATTAGGCCTTTCTACTAGTGTCCAAACTTGATTTCTTTCAAATTCATTTAATTCTTCTTGCATAGAAATTATCTAATCTGGATCTAATATTGCTTCTTCAAGAACTTTAGGTTCCATTTGAGATAGAAAATAAGTAAACATTGCTTCTAATTGTCTTCTAGTCCTCACACCTTGCTGTATATTTCCAATAACTTGCTCAGCAGGGTGATAACCATTATGGATTTTGGTTAGATTGATTCTCAGGAACATCATCTTCAGTAGGGTCTACTATTGCTTTCATCGGGGTGATCAGCAGATCCTTGTACTGCCTCAGTTGTTGCATCAGTAGTATTATCAGCAGGGTGTTCAGCAGGAGCAGAGTCAGAAATCTTTAACTCATTTATCCTTTCCAAAACATCAACACATTCTGATCAGTGACTTGCTGATTCTAAGCAGGTTCTGAAGCTTCATCTTCCATTCCAGTGAACTTAGGTTCATCAAATACATGTATTGTTTCATCATGTTTCAGTGTCCTTTTATTCAGTACCCTGAATGCCTTACTAACAGAAGAATATCCCAAGAAAATTCCTTCATATGATTTTGGTTGGAATGTCTTCAATTGCTCCTTATGATTTAATTGCTTCCAAATTGATGGAAATAGGATATATTAGGTTTCCTTCCATTCCAAATCTCATAAGGTGTCTTCAGCAGCTTCTTGTTCACTGAAGTTCTGTTTTGTGTATAGCATGCTGTATTAACTGCTTCAGGCCAATAACTTTCAGGTAAAAATGCTTCACAAATCATAGTTCTTCCTGCTTCTTTTAAGGTTCTGTTTCTTCTCTCAGCAACCCCATTTTGCTGAGGTGTACCAGCAACATCTAGTTCATGTAGCACACCATTCTGCTCACAATATTCTATTATAACTTTATTGAGAAATTCAGTACCCTTGTCTGATCTGATCTTCACTATGTCAAACTTTTCTCATTTTGCAATCTCTTCAAAATTTCAGGCATCTTTTGAAGTGTTTCACTTTTCTTGTTCATGAATACTACCCAAGTGTATCTTGAATAATCATGCACAACTACTAAAGTGTACTTCTTTCCTGTTACACTTGTTGGTGTTACTGGTCCAAAAAGATCCATGTGCATCAGCTCCAAGACACTTTTTGTTGATTGCTTAGTCTTTGACTTGAAGCTAGATTTTGATTGTTTACCTTGCTGACAGGCATCACATATAGCATTCTTTTTGAATGTGATCTCAGGTAAACCAATTACCAGTTTCTTCTTCACCAACTGATTGATATCATCAAAGTTTAGATGATTTAACTTCTTATGCAATTACCAATTAAGTTCTGACTTGGTATGCACAATCAGGCATGTCTCTGGAACAGCAATAGACCAATCCACAACATACATGTTTTGTTGTCTTCTTCCAGCCAACACAACTTGATCACCTCTTTCACTAATGACAATAAAGGTGACCTTGTCAAATGTAACCTTGTAACCCATGTCACAAAACTGTCTAGTGCTCAGTAGGTTGTAGTCCAGTCCTTCCACAAATGCAACATTCCTGATGGTTAATCCATTTCTCACAAGTGTGCCATATCCTCTTGTGTATCCTGGTGTATTCTTGTTGCCAAAATTCACTCGTGGACCATCCTTTGCCACAAAATTTGACAAACAGTGCTTATTCTTTGTCATATGTCTGGAACATCCACTGTCAAAGTACCAGACACCCTACAAAACAAAAATAATGTATTTTAGGTACCCAAAATTTTTGGGTCTATAGTGGTCAGTGGTAAGCATGACCCTTGGCAAGTTTCCATAAGGTCATCTTTGAAAAGTGTTATACTTTTATTCATACATGTATTCTACGCATCCATAAGGTCTAACATTTGGTTGTGTAGGATTCACATATGCTTTCTGGCCTTTTGGTATGTAATGCTGTTTGGAGTGATTTCTATTGTTAGAAGCAATAGCATAACCATTGGTTTGCTCTCTGTTAGGAACATCCCTGTAATATGGAGTCTGCTGAGGTCCTGCTGAGGTCTTGTATAAGTCCTCTGTTGAATCCTTTGCTGAGTCCATTGTTGAGGTTTTACCCTAGCATTATGGTTATGCCTGTTGTTTCTAGCAGTAGGGGCAGGAATATTCCAATCATCATCAGTAGGGAACAGTCTACCTTTCCCCCCTGAGATAAGTATCCCTTGAATGATTGACATTTTTAGGTTTAGGATTCTTATCCTTGGAATATTTCTAATTTTTGCCCTTATGTGGTCCAGCAGACTTGGTAACAGGTCTGCTATCAGCAGGTCTAGAAGGTACATCAGTCCTACTTTTAGATTTATTCTTTTTGTTAGGTGTTGTTGAAATTTTTGACTTCTGATTTTGCTTCCTTAAAGTTTTCTCAGTAGGCTTCACTGCCTCAGCAACCTTTTTGGGAGTTGGATCTTGTGCAGGCACAAACTTAGGACCAATTCTGGTACTAGGTTCAGTAACCTTACTAGATCCACTCTTATTGGATTGTTGAGTTCCAAATCCAAGGCATGTTCTATCACCATAAGGCTTTCCAGATTTGAATGCAGTGGAGGAACAAGATTGTTCAGCAGCTACTGAATGTACAGCAAGCTTATGTTGATTTTGGCCATTCTCTTTTTCCTTACACTTGAGATTTCTTAATTCAGCTTTTAACCTTTCAACTTCTATTTGAAGAGCTTCTTTTTCAGCCTTCACAATCTCATAACCAGATTGTATTATCCTCAGTTGATTAAGGATGACATCCAAAGTTTCTTAATTGTCAGAATTTTTAGGATTTGAACCACAAGTTGATTCACAATCACTTTCAGCAGGAGTGTTTATAGATACAAAATTGTATACCTCCTCTGTTTTATCCATATTTGCCATTAAAGCATAATCATCCATATCAGCAACAAGTGCAGTATCATTAGATTCATTTCCTTTTTCTGATTCTACTTCATATCCAGATTCATCTTCAGCAACCATAGCTTTCTTGCCAGATCTTCTTTGTTGACTTTTGCTCTTCAGTAGGTCTGGACAATCAGGTCTGAAATGTCCAAGCTTCTTGCTGTTGAAGCAAAGATATCTTCTTTTTTAGTTCAGGACAGTCAGGTTTGAAGTGTCCTGGTTTCTTGCATTGATAGCACAAGTAATCATTGTCTTTCTTGGATTCTACCTTCTTCTTTTCACTAAACTTCTTTGTGAAATTCCTTGAAGAACCCCTTCCATTTTTCATCAAACTGATTTTCTTGCTCAGTAGGGCAATTTGTTCTTGCATCTCATCCAGTAGATCATCATGAGCTCCTGATGTTTCTTCTTGATGTGTAGTAGCCAATGCAGTGGTCTTTGGTTCTTCCTTTTCAGTCTCAGGTACAAGTGTCTTACTGAATTCATAAGCCTTGAGATCTGAAAATAACTTGAAGGTATCCTCTTCATGTAGACTTCTCATTTCTTTTATTGCAGTCACCTTCATTTCCCAAACTTCTTTTGCAGGTAATGCTTCTAGAATTTTTGAATTGATTTCTTCTTTTGAATACTTTACACTCAGTAGGGTGAGTTCATCCATGATTGCATTGAATCTTGAATCCATTTGTTCAATTGTTTCATTGGGTTTCATTTTGAAATCTTGAAACTTCTTTCTGGCCACACTGATCTTGTTTTTTCTTGATTGCATCAGTGCCCTCACAGATTAATTGTAAATTATCCCAAAGTTCTTTTGCAGTCTTGAAATCTTTCTTTTTCATGTACATATTGCTATCCAAGGTTCTGTATATGATATCAATAGAAATGTTGTTGAGGTTTGCTCTTTTCTATTTTCAGCATTCCATTCTCTTTTTGGCTTTGGAATGTACTAAGTTTGATTACCATAGTTATATCTTTTGTGATTTCCAGTGGTCCATCAGTCAGCACATCCATCATCTCATCATGTGTTGCAGCTAGAAAAGCCTGCATACGACATTGATACTCATCAAAATGATCTAAAGAACACATCAACATTGTTCTAGCATACTGGTTGTTATCCATGATGCAAAGCTTTGAAAATCAGAAACTTGGAAAAGTTTTCAAAGTATTTTCAGAAGCACAACAAGTAGGATTACTTGAGCAAAGTAACCTTCGCTCCGATACCAATTGTTGGTCCCTTGAAAAGGCTTTGGTTAAGTTTAGAGGGGGGGTGAATATACTTAACACTTAAAACATTTGGAGTTAACAAGCTCAGCAAGTTCAGTAGCCTGTTGACTGCTCAGGAGTCTACTGACCACTCAGTAGTCTGCTGACAGCTAAGTAGTCTGCAGATTGTTGATTTTTCTGAATTTTTTGTAGTGGAATATATTTAAGTTAAGCCTTATTACTTGTTGTTAAAATATGATACCAAGTATTAGATACTCAGTAGTGTAAGTGTGTGATTCAGTTGCTAGTTTCAGTAGATTGATGTGTTAAATATACTAAATGCAGAATGTAAATGCAGAAAGTTAGTAGGCAATTTTTATAGTGGTTCCAGGTGGTGTAATCCTGTCAGTCCACTCTTCTCCTGTGATGTTGGAGGTAATTCACTAGAGATCCTTGAGGTTGCAGTTACAAAAATCCCTAAGTTGTTTGTCCTTCACCAATAACTATGGCTTCACAAACTGAACACTTGGAGTCAGTAGGATTGCACTCCAAAGTCTTCCACTAGTCCTTGAAGGGTAGGATTGCCTCTTCACCAGCTCCACCACAAACAACAGTCCTTCACACCCTAAGATGCTTCACTGTCTTCAACATGTTTCATGTAAGAAAGTTTGAATCAAGTAAGTGATTCAGCTTTCAGCAGCTTGATGTCTTCAAGTGTGTAAACTTGATGTAGCTTGATAACAGATTACACTTGAAGAATTTCTTTGGATCAAGTAGCTTTAAGTTGGTAGAGGTCGTGGGGTGACTTCTTGATAAGAATCTAAAGCTCAAGATTAATTGTTGTTTTTCTCCAAAAAATCATCACTTGTTTCTGTATCAGGGATCTCCTATTTATAGTTGAGAATCCTTGTGACTTATGTTTGAAATTCAAACATAGCCGTTTCAGATTTGTCCCTTTCATGACTTGCATTATGTCCCTATACATAGTACTGACACTGTCTGTTTACTTTTTGACAGTTATCTAACTGTTCACCCGTTGACTTGTATTCATTGGATAAACCTCTGTTTCTTTCCAACGTTCTTTTAATCTTGACCATTGATTTGTTGACAAAATCAAAAGTTGTTATCTGTCATTTTCCTTGTAACCTTTGATTAATTCGAAATATATATCCAGCAGATTCCTGTGTGTATAAGTCTGCTGAAATACATATCAGTCAGCTGATCCAAAGTTTCTATGTTCATAAAACACTGCAGCTGACTTCTCTTATATCTAACTTTTCATTATTAAGTTAGATTACACCATTTTGATCATAACCAAGTTCCAATCACCACTTAACTTTTGGAACTTAGACCTTGTACACAAGGTATATGTAATCAGTTTAGGTCATCACAGAATTCCCTAAATTCTGATTCCATATCCTTGACTTTAAGTACTAAGTTTGATCCCTTAGCCTTCAATAACCGAGTTTGACCCCTCAGCCTTCAGTCTTCAGCACGTTCCTAAACTAGTCTACTGACTCAGGTACCCTACTGATATAGACAGGTCTACTGATGAAAGTCAGCTGACCATTTATAGTGCTTGTTTGATCAAACCTATACAAAGATCAAACTCTAATAAGCCTATACATTTGATCTAGACATCTTTTTACCTTTGCTCTATAACAGCTAGTCTGGCACTCATCACTAAGTCGAGATTGTAAAGTTAGACTTCAGGAAAGTTTGTGGGGACATGAATTGACTTTATGGATTTTGTATGAAGACCTAAGAGTCATAAGGACAATGAACTCTTAGATGATATATGTTTATGGTGTACTCTGATTAAGTCAATAATAATCAGATGAAAAACTGGAGTACTGATATTTGAAGAAGAGTAAAATCTCAGTTAATGCTCCAAGTCAGTTAAGAAACTGACAACTGACAAACTCAGAATAAAAACTGATCAGGAAACTATGTTTTATAAGTCAGTCATCCAACAAACTGATAGTATATTCGAACATTATAAAGGAAGCATTTTTATTGGATGAAAATACTGACAAGTCAGAACGGTCACAAAATATAGCCGGTACAAGATAGACGTTGATACAATTCGAATTCAAGCAGATGAACGTTGGACCTTACACTATAAATAGAGGACTTTGCACCAAGGATATGTAAGGTGTAGTGCCCGAAAGACAATTATCTAATTGTTTTAGGACAGAATTAATAATTCATCTTATTATATGCATGTATGCTTATAATTAAGACACTACTGAAAACCCTAAGTACCTCGTTTATGAAATCACATAACTCAGTGTATGTTTATACACAAGAGGATTGAGTTAGTGAGATGTACTTAAAATTAACTTAGTCCGTAGCGTTGATTAATCTGAGTATGGGTCTCATGATTAAAATGCTAATAATGCGCCCAGAACACTTTGTAGTGTGACAGTCTTATCCGGACTGTCGGTAAAAGGGTACCTAGTGGGGCATTTATATATGATGATAATCATATAGGGCTGGACCGATTTGAATTGAGTTCTCGATATAATTCCATAATCGAGAAGTCTTATTGAATCACAAGATGATCATATATGGATTAATCTCAATCCTGAAGTGATCACAGACAACTGCTTAGACTAGGGTAGAGTTTGATGTGTTAGTAAGGATCACTTCGTAGTATGTGGTCCAACACTTCTCATTGGCTCTATTCTGGGATGAGTGAGTAGTCTGTGCTATCACATATATGGAATCCATTCCTTCCCGCGGGAAGTAGACATACAGTTCCCTTATTTGTTAGCCCTAAGAAAATGATCGATCCCGGGAGTTCATGTTAGACTAATTAGCTACTAGTCCGGTATGTGAACTAATTGATCACTAGGGGGTTAATGGTAAATAAGGATAATATGTTTTGAGAAGGGTTTATGGAAATATCCCGACTCGAAATGAACAGTCTATGGAGGATTTATCCATATGTAATGATTATATCAGTGGACGCTTATCAACTCATGGTTGAGTGTAAGTTATCTATATTCGGCAGAGTTCTGTTTTGGGTTTATGGTGGGGTAATCCCGGAATTAATAGATTGAATATAATTGTTCGGTCTGACGAATTATTTTATTTAATTTATTGTAGCTACTGAATATGGGTTCATGGTCCCCGACGTGGCTCCTAATATAGCATATAGGTTTTCTCGTCGTTTCACCTCAATTATAATTAAATAGTTGGATTGGACTATTTAATTGATATGTGGATTAATTGTTTAGTTGGACTAGATAATTAAATACATGGAAAAGAAATTTTTTGTGGACTCGGCCCAATGTATGTCAAAAATGCGTGTGGACCTTTGTTTAATTAAGGGGGGCGCATTTTATGATTGAATAATTAGAGAAAAATTAGTTTTCTTGGATAATTATTTAATGTATGATTTAATCATTTATTTGTTAAGTGATAAATCATGGAATATTAGATAATATATTTATTTATCCTAATTTTTTTGGGATATATTATATATTTATCTTTTATTTGGAATAAGGATTAATCTAATAATTATCTTTTTAATTATTAAATCCTTGGAGGACAAGGATCACTCTCCTATATAAAGAGTGTTCTCCCAAGCCTAAATGACACACAATTTTGAAATTGTTGAGAAGTATTAGGCTTTGATATTTCGGCCTAAATACTAGGGTTTCGAGTTGGGATAATCTTTGGGATTATTCCGGTAGCATATCGAGGAGGTCCGGCGGCGTGAAACACAATCCACCTAGTGGTGCTTGGAGATACACGTTGGAAGACTTTGGCTTCTCAACTAGGCTCTTAACTAGCTCGGATTGGATTGACCTTTTGTTCTTGGAGTTTTGCACCATAAAAATTTCTCTTGAGCCTTTAAAAACTTAAGTGACATAGTATAGGTATGTCACGGATATCGCTCGTGTAAAACGAGAAACAACAGTACTTAGTTTACAAAAGATGATTTAGGACTATCAGAAAAATTCATTTAGTGAATTTTAAACGGTGTAATTACACAACAAATTTCTAAATTGAAAAATTGGAAAATCATATACATAAGGCGTTGCTAGTTAGACGGTATTTGGAACTGATAAACTAGTGGAGCCTTAGCCTTATGATTTGTTGTTTTTCGAATCATTAGAAATGTGTAATAGACTACACAGGAGTTTCTCCATTTATCGGAAAAACAAGAATAAAGCGTTACTAGTTAGACAGTATTTGGAACTGATAAACTAGTGGGAGCTTAGTTCTGGAGATTTTATAATCTTTGAAACATCATGAACATAGCATTGCTAGTTAAGCGATTTGGGGCCCGATAAACTAGTGGGAGCTTAGTTCTAGATGATGTTCTAATCTTTGAAAAATCATAAATAGAAAGTGTTGCTATTTAGACGGTATTTGGAACTGATAAACTGGTGGGAGCTTTGTTCTTATGATTTGACGATTAGAAATATCGATAGTCCAAGCAAGCAACACTGAACATCCCACAATTCAAGAGTAGTGTCTACTCAAACGAACTGCTAGTTCAAGACTGTTTCCATCTAAGGAAAGTCGAGAATGGGAAAGAATGTTTATACGTGTTAGTCATCTAAACTAAGTAGTTTTATGGCTAAACCGAAAAATTAATAAATTGGAAATTAGAGGATAAGGAAAGTGATTTCGGATCACTGACCAATGCATCCTTGGCAATTTTCTCGAAAGCTGAAGTTCTTTGGAAGAACTAGGTAGCTTTGCATTAAACGATAAATAAAATAGACAATGGCCAGTTATTTCAGATAGACTAGTGGGAGTGATATAAGGAAATGAATCTCGGATTCAATTCTTGAGCATCACAGAAAATTCATTTTCTGTTTTCGGATTCGTTGGAACGAACGTATTCATTTTCAATAGGATAATTTATTTGTCTTATTGACGATAAATATAACATCCGTAGCACAAATCCAAGACTCGGACGTTTGTTTGATAAAGTCAAAACCACTAAGAAATGCTGAAAAGGTATTAGTAACACATCTTAAACTATATAAACGCAAATGGTTTCCATATTTAGATAAACGCTTCTTTCCATTCTATTAATTAGTGTATGTTCCATAAAGACAAGATCTGAAAACTGGCTTAGGGTGATTCCTATCTCCCAGTCAACCGAACACTGTCTCAAGGAACAATGACTAAGTTTCCTTTCAATCGGGAAAGGGTAATAGTTTTAAAGAAGTCGCACAGCTTGTTCATAACGACCTTCGGGGTCTTATGAAAGATACAAGCTAGTGGGAGCCTCTTAGTAGTGACATCTTAGTCTGACAACTACTCGAAACTCCGGTAAGTTTATCCAAAATATTTGGAGGAAATTTCTGATTTAACCAGAGATAGAGTATTCCATACTCAGAAAGAGGTTATTGCGTAGTCTTCGGGACTGATGCTCGACCTGCCTCCAAGTGAAATGTTTTCACTAATGGATACACCATAAATTTGCCTTATATAGTTATTGATGTGCTACGATACGCTGTTGAACTCATTTAAGATATTGGTTGCAAAATAACGGTTTGCGCTGTAATAAAAACCGAGAAGTCTTCCTAAAAGATGCCTACCTATTTGTGGATAAGGAGTGAATTCGGTTCACCCCACTTCCGTAAATATAGACATTTAGCATTTAGTGCTTGAAGGTAGGACTGGAAAATTTTGCGTACACGTTCAGGTCGTGAAATATCTTAATGCATTGAGTAAAGGTCGGTTGTAAAACTTGTAAAATCAGAGAATGACGGTTATCTGTCAAAATCGGTCTGATAGAGTCTATAAATAACAACCTTAGATCTTGAAGTATTTGTACTCCAGATGTTACTAACTGATTTTTTCAGTCTACATCCAACACCGGCAGTTGGTGATAACACTAATAAAAACTACTAAACTAGATCAGTATATTGATCCCCCCCGAACGTAGTGGGAGTATGGTTTGTCCATTAACCATTGCAGGACCTTACAGTCTATAGGGTAGATTGATGACCTATAGTCCTTCGTGGGCTGTGTAGGATCCTGATCATAGAGGTTGGTTTAAAAGCCATAACTCTGTGATTGGAGTTTGATACTCCAGTTCTATTGAAACTCTTATAGAACCACCTGAGTATCTCAGGCCCAGCGGGAGTAATTGGAACTACACAGAGAAGAGTCGAATGAATAGGAAAGTTTAACTTTCAACGCAAAGCTGAGTAATTTAAGGGTGATTCCCTAATAGGTAGAGAGTTAACCAGACCATGATCTCCCTTACCACTCAGTCTTGCTTGATTTCATCAAAAAGCGTGAAATAGGGGTGATTCCCTAAGACTTCCTTGCCGAACAATGGAATCTGAATTCATTCAGAACAGATGGGTTTTAGCTAAGAACATATGGCAGATTCGTTACAAAGCAGAAATACGGGTGATTCCCTCAGACCTTTTTGCGAGACTAACGGTATCTTAATTTATTCAGAAAGAACCTTTGGCAGGATGCCTGCCATAACTTATATCCTTTGGGTATTAAAGAAAACCTCTAGGTCATTTCAGAGTCATATATTTTTATATGTGGACTTGACCAGAATGTTGATAAGTCTTTTGTAGACTTGGCATCAATGTTAGTAAAGTAGTATGTAGATTAGTGTTTGTGAATGGTGACACTGAAACTGTTGGAAACAACATGGGTGTGTTATCTGAAGTCAGAGTCTGACATGCCATTGGGATTCATTCTAAATGATTCGCTCAAGTTCTCGAGAATCGATCATTGGCAATCCCATCCATTCACCTTGTTGGACTTATTTTTAAGTTTTAGTGATGAGTGCCAGACTAGTTGTTATAGAGCAAAGGCAAAAATATGTCTAGATCAAATGTATAAGTTTATTAGAGTTTGATCTTGTATAGGTTTGATCAAACAAGCACTGTAAAAGGTCAGCTGACTTACATCAATAGACTAGTCTAGATCAGTAGGGTGGCTGAGTCAGTAGACTAATCGAGGAACCTCTTTGAAGGTGGAAGGTGAGGATCAAACTCAGTTATTGAAGGCTAAGGGATCAAACTTAGTATTTAAAGTCAAGGATATGGAATCAGAATTTAGGGAAGTCTGTGATGACCTAAACTGATTACATATACCTTGTGTACAAGGTCTAAGTTCCACAAGTAAAGTGGTGATTGGAACTTAGTTATATGCAAAAAGGTGTAATCTAACTTCATAAATAAAAGTTAGATAAAAGATAGTTAGCTGAAGTGTTTTTATACACAGCAAATTATGGATCAGCTTACTGATGTGTACATCAGCAGGCTTATGTTCTCAGGAACCTGCTGGACACATATTTTGATTATTCAAATGCTACATGGGAAGATTACACAGAAAGGGACAGCTAACAACCTCTGATTTTATCGAACAAATCAATGGTTAAGATTAAAGGGACGTTGGGATGATTCAGACCTTTATCCAATGGATACAAGTCAAAGGGTGGACAGACTTGAAATTGTCAAAAAGGAGTCTGACAGTGTCAGTCCTAGGAACAGTCAAAAAAAGCAAGTCAAGATGGAGACAAATCCAAAATGGCTATGTTTGAATTTCAAACATAAGTCACAAGGATTTCTACCTATAAATAGAGGACTCCTAACTCAGATACAAGTGATGATTTTTGAAGAAATATTAGGATGTATCTTGAGCAATCAGAATTAAATCGATCAAACACCCTTCTGACCCTACTGAGCATAAGGCTACTGATCCAGTAAAATTCTTCATATAATCTGCATTCAAGCTACATCAAGTTTACACACTTGAAGATCTCAAGCTGCTGATCATATCATCCTGATCAAGCTGCTGAAAGCTGAATCACTTACTTGATTCATACTTTCTTTTACAATAAATCTACTGAAGACAGTGAAGCATCTTTGGGTGTGAAAGACTGTTGTTTGTGGTGGAGCTGGTGAAGAGGCAATCATACCTTTCAAGGACCAGTGGAAGACTTTGGAGCAACAATCCTACATGTTCCAAGTGTTCAGTTTGTGAAGCCATAGTTATTGGTGAAGAACAAGCAACTTAGGGATTTTTGTAACAGCTACCTCAAGAATCTCTAGTGAATTACCTCCAACATCACATGAGAAGAGTGGATTGACAGGATTACACCACCTGGCACCACTATAAAATCTGCCTACTTACTTTCTGCATTTATATTCCGCATTTAATTTGTCTAGCACATCAATCTACTGAATCTAGAAACTGAATCACACACACACACTACTGAGTATCTAATACATGGCATCATATTTAAAAACAAGTAATAAGGCTTAATTTTTGATATATTTCCGCTGCACAAATTCAGTAAACTCAACGATCGCCAGACTATCGAGTGTCGTGAGACTCTTGAAGTATCAAGCAGTTGCTAAAGTTCTTGAGTTTGTTAACTCTAAAAGTTTTAATTGTTAAGTTTATTCACCCCCCTCTAAACTTAACCAAAGCCTTTTCAAGGGACCAACAATTGGTATCGGAGCAGTGCTTCTGTTCTGAAGAAATCCTACTTGTTGTGCTTGTGAAAATACTTTGAAAACTTTTTCAAGTTTTTGATTTTCAAAGCTTTGCATCATGGATAACAACCAGTATGCTAGAACATTGTTGATGTGTTTTTAGTTCGTTTTGATGAGTATAAGCGTCGTATGCAGGCTTATCTAGCTGCATCACATGATGAAATGATGGATGTGCTGACAGATGGACAAATGGAGATTACCAAGTTAGTAACAGTGGGAGATGAGACACAGTACATTCCAAAACCAAAAAGGGAATGGACTGCTGAAGATAGAAAAAGAGCAAATCTCAACAATATTGCTATTGATATTATATACAAAACTTTGGATAGCAATATGTATATGAAGGTGAAAGATTGCAAGACTGCAAAGGAACTTTGGGATAAGTTTCAATTAATCTGTGAAGGCACTGATGCAATCAAAAAGAACAAGATCAGTGTAGCAAAGAAGAAGTTCCAGGAGTTCAAAATGAAACCAAATGAGACCATTGAACAAATGGAATCAAGATTCAATGCAATCATGGATGAACTCACCCTACTGAGTGTGAAGTACTCACAAGAAGAAATCAACTCAAAAATCTTGGAAGCATTACCTGCAAAAGAAGTCTGGGAGATGACGGTGACTGCCATAGAAGAAATGAGGAGTTTGCATGAAGAAGACACCTTCAAATTGTTTTGAGATCTTAAGGCCTATGAATTCGACAAAAAAGCTCGTGCTCGAGACTGAAAAAAAGAAGAGCCAAAGACCACCTTGCCTTTGGTTGCTTCACATCAATAAGAGACATCAGGAGCTCAAGATGATCTCTTGGATGAGATGCAAAAGCAGATTGCCCTACCGAGGAAGAAAATCGAATGATGAAAGCGGAAAGGGTTCTCAAGGAATTTCACAAAGAAATTCAGTGAAAAGAAGAAGGAAGAATCAAACAAAGATAATGATTACTTGTGCTATCACTGCAAGAAACCAGGACACTTCAAAGCTGATTGTCCTGAATTAAAACAGAAAGAGGAACCTAATTATCTTTGCTTTAATTGCAAAAACACGGACATTTCGGACATGATTGTCGGACTCATCAAGACCAAGAGCCAACAAAGAGGACATGGCATGAAGGCTATGGTTCTTTGAAGATGAATCGAGGATATGAAGTAGAATCGAAAGGAAATGAATCGATGATCTTGCACTTGTTCTTTGAGATGGAAGATTATCCTTTAATGGCAAATATGGATGAAACAGAGGAGGTATACAGTGTATCAATTAAAACTCCTGCTGGAAGTGATTGTGAATCAACTTATGGTTCAAATCCTAAAAATTC
The DNA here is from genome assembly GCA_026214975.1 of Gentiana macrophylla. Taxonomy (NCBI): domain Eukaryota; kingdom Viridiplantae; phylum Streptophyta; class Magnoliopsida; order Gentianales; family Gentianaceae; genus Gentiana; species Gentiana macrophylla. The sequence continues at coordinate 66,064,151 of CM047809.1, forward strand.
TGACAATGAAGAAACTTTGGATGCCATCCTTAATCAACTGAGGATAATACAATATGGTTATGAGGTTGTGAAGGCTGAAAAAGAAGCTCTTCAATCAGAAGTTGAAAGATTAAATACTGAATTAAGAATTCTCAAAGGAAAGGAAAAGAAGTTAGACAGAATCAGCATAAGCCTGTTGTACATTCAGTAGTTGCTGAGTCTTCTGAACCATCTTGTTCCTCCACTGCATTCAAATCTGAAAAGCCTTATGGTGATAGAACAGGGATTGGATTTGGAACTGAACAATCCAATAAGAGTGGATCCGGTCACTGAACCTTGTACCAGAATTGGTCCTAAGTTTGTGCCTGCACAATATCCAACCCCCAAAAGGGTTGCTGAGGCAGCAAATTCTACTGATAAAGCTTCAAGGAAGCGAAATCAGAAGTCAAGGAAGTCAACAGCTCCGAATAAAAAGAATAAATATAAAAATAGGATTGTTGTGCCTTCTAGACCTGCTGATAGCAGACCTGCTACCAAGTCTGTTGGACCACAAAAAGGGAAAAACCAGAAATATTCCAAGGATAAGATGCTAATCATTCAAGGGATACTTATCTCATAGGGAAAGGTAGATTGTTCCCTACTAATGATGATTGGAATATTCCTGCACCTACTGCTAGAAACAACAGATATAACCATGCTACTAGGGTAAAACCTAAGCAATGGAATCAGCAGAGGGCTCAGCAGAGGACTTATACAAGGCCTCAGCTGGGACCTCAGCAGACTCCATATTACAGGACTGTTCCTAACAGACATAAAACCTATAGTTATCCTAGTGCTTCTTACAAAAGAAATCACTCTAAACAGTATTATATTCCAAAAGGCCAAAAGCATATGTGAATCCTACACAACCAATTGCTAGAACTTATGGATGTGTGGAATACATGTATGAACCAAAGTATGATACCTTCCAAAGAACACCTTATGGAAACTTACCAAGGGTCATGCTTACCACTGACCATTATGGACCCAAATAGGTTTGGGTACCTAAAATGCATTAACTTTGTTTTGTAGGGTGTCTGGTACTTTGACAGTGGATGTTCCAGACATATGACAAAGAATAAACACTGTTTGTCAAATTTTGTGGCAAAGGATGGTCCAAGAGTGAACTTTGGCAACAAGAACACACCAGGATACACAAGAGGATATGGCACACTTGTGAGAAATGGATTATTAATCAGGAATGTTGCATATGTGGAAGGACTGGAGTACAACCTACTGAGCACTGGACAGTTTTGTGACATGGGATACAAGGTCACTTTTGACAAAAACACATGTATTGTCATTAGTGAAAGAGGTGATCAAGTTGTGTTAGCTGGAAGAAGACAACAAAACATGTATGTTGTGGATTTGTCTACTGCTATTCTAGAAACATGCCTGATTGTGCATACCAAGTCAGAACTTAATTGGTTATGGCATAAGAAGTTGAATCATCTAAATTTTGATGATATCAATCAGTTGGTGAAGAAGAAACTGGTGATTGGTATACCTGAGATCACATTCAAGAAGGATGCTATATGTGATGCATGTCAGCAAAGTAAACAGAAAAAGTCAGGCTTCAAGTCAAAGACTAAACAATAGAAAGAGTCTTGGAGCTGATGCACATGGATCTATTTTGACCAGTAACACCAACAAGTGTAACAGGAAAGAAGTACACCTTAGTGGTTGTGGATGATTATTCAAGATACACTTGGGTGATATTCATGAACAAGAAAAGTGAAACACTTCAAAAGATGCTGAACTTTTGAAGAGATTGCAAAATGAGAAAAGTTTGTGATAGTGAAAATCGGATCGGACAAAGTCTTGAATTTCTCAATAAAGTTATAAGAGAATATTGTGAATAGAATGGTGTACTACATCAACTGTCGATCTTTGGTTCACCTCAAACAAAATAGGGTTCTTTGAAAGAAGAAATAGAACTCTAAAAGAAGCGGGAAGAACTATGATTTGTGAAGCATTGCTACCTAAAAGATATTGAAATTCAAGCGATTAATACAACATGCTATACACAAAACAGAACATCAGTGAACAAGAAGCTGCTGAAGACACCTTATGAGATTTGGAATGGAAGAAAACCTAATATATCTTATTTCCATCCATTTGGAAGCAAGTGTTTTATCTTGAATCGTAAGGAACAATTTAAAACATTCCAACCAAAATCAGATGAAGGAATCTTCTTGGGATATTCTTGAGTTAGCAATGCATTCAGGGTACTGAATAAAAGGACACTGAAGCATGAAGAAACAATACATGTTGTATTTGATGAACCTAAGTTCACTGGAATGGAAGATTAAGCTTTAGAACCTGCTGAGAATCAACAAGTCACTGATCCAGAATGTGTTGAAGTTTTGGAAAGGTTTAATGACATAAAAGTTTCGACATCGCCTCTTTGAACACCTACTTGGTAACACTACTGATGCAACAGCTGAGGCAATTCAAGGATCTGTTGAACCCCCTGTTGAAGAAACAGCATACCCTACTGAAGATGATGTTCCTGAAAATCAATCTAACCATAATCCACAATGGTTAAGGTTACACCCTGCTGAACAAGTCATTGGTAACGTACAGCAAGTTGTGAGGACTAGAAGACAGTTAGAAGCAATGTTTACTTGTTTTTTTAATCTCAAATGGAACCTAAAGTTGTTGAAGAAGCAATTTCAGATCCAGATTGGATAATTGCTATGCAAGAAGAGTTGAATGAATTTGAAAGAAATCAAGTTTGGACACTAGTTGAAAGGCCTAGTCATGAAAATATAATTGGTACAAAATGGGTATACAGAAATAAATTGGATGAATCTGGTACCATTGTGAGGAATAAGGCCAGACTAGTAGCAAAAGGCTATTCTCAAGCAGAAGGAATAGATTTTGATGAAACATATGTACATGTTGCAAGATTGGAAGCTATAAGATTATTTTTGGCATATGCTGCTTATAAAAACTTCAAAGTATATCAGATGGATGTCAAGAGTGCATTTTTGAATGGCATTCTGGAAGAGGAGGTCTATGTTCAACAACCTCCTGGTTTTGAAGTTAAAGATCAAGAAGATAAAGTGTATAGACTCAATAAAGCACTTTATGGCTTGAAACAAGCACCAAGAGCATGGTATGAGACTCTATCTCAATTCTTGGTGGACAATGGTTTTACCAAAGGTACCATTGACAAGACTCTTTTCAGAATCAGTGAAGGAAACAGCACCCTGATGTACAAATTTATGTGGATGACATAATATTTGGTTCTGAAAATGAATTGCTATGTGAGAAGTTTGCAAATCTGATGAAAAGTAAATTCCAAATGAGCATGATGGGAGAAATGAACTACTTTTTGGGATTTCAAGTCAAACATATGAAAGATGGAATCTTCATTCATCAAACCAAGTATACCAAGGAGTTACTGAAGAAATTTGGTATGGAAAACAGCACCAAGGTATCAACTCCTATGAGCACAAATATTAGATTGGATGAAGATAAAGAAGGTAAAGATGTTGATCAGACCTTATACAGAAGGATGATAGGCAGTCTGATGTACCTCACTACCAGCAGACCTGATATATCCTTTGTTGTAGACCAGCAGACCTGATATATCATTTAGGTGCAGTTAAAAGAATTCTCAAGTATCTAAAAGAGACTTTAGGAGTAGGGATATGGTATTCAAAAGATGGAAGTTTCAAGGTTATATCCTACTCAGATTCTGATTATGCTGGATGCAAGATTGATAGAAGAAGCACCACAGGAACCTGTCAGTTAATGGAGAATAGATTGGTTTCTGGTTTAGCAAAGCAATTCAATATCAACTTCCACTTGCTCAAAAATTTGAATATATTCTTCTTTGGAAGTTCTTTGTGCACAAGTACTTTGGTTAAGACAACAATTAAGGGATTATGGAATTGAAGAAAGAAATTCCTATAATGTGTGACAACACAAGTGCAATTGCAATCACAGAAAATCCTGTTTTGCACTCAAGAACCAAGCATATTGATGTGAGACATCACTTCATAAGAGATCATGTTGAAAAGAAGGATGTGGTGGTTACGTATATCCCTCTTGAAGATCAACTTGTGCGATATTTTCACTAAACCCTTTGGAGATGGTGAAATATTTGCTAAACTAAGGACTGAACTTGGAATTATAAAAGTTGACTGATAAAATCTTAATCAGTAGTGTACTGGAATTCACCAAGGGGATTAGTCTTTGCTATGTTGGGTGAGCTCACTTAGCAGATTAGTCATTGGTATCAACAATTCCATGTACTTATCTTTGGACAATTGAGCAAATGAAGTTGCCAAGGGGATTGGTCTTTGTCATGTTGGGTGAGCTCACTTGATAGATCAGTCATTGGTATTAAACTTCATGTTGTGTTATCAATTGAACAAAACAATGAGGAATAGAAGATCAGCAGAGTAACTCTGTCAGCAGGCTGCAGAGACTTTTTGTCAGCAGGCTGCTGAGCCAAGTGTACTGATGACAAGGTTGCTGAAGAATACGTTACAGTCAAACTTTACTAAAGTCAAAAAACAAATGGCGGGATATTTCATCTTATCTTTATGACTGCGGTTACACGATCGAACGGTTACAAACATTTATGGATAAGTAATGGGCCACGTGTCAAGATCCCATTTATTCCAACTTTAATCATGGTTAATGCTACAGTACGTGGTCTGACAGTTTCTAACCACTACTCTCTGTTATATATACAGACCTACATAGAAGTTACTTTCAAAACTCAGACTAATATTCTTTGCGTATACACTGTGTGAACACAGATTTGTAAGACATCTTCTTCGTTTTTTTCTTAAAACAATGGTAGAAAAGGATGATGTTTAAATCGGAACAAGTCAAAGTGTGAGAGGCTTTGTTGTGGATACTAACCAAACAGAATTAGCTATCAATATTGGTCGAAGAATAAGAAGATATGAAGGTTTGGAAAATGTGCTCAATATAAGATTGAAAACAATATCATATACAAATGTTGTTAGCTTCTGGAGAAATACTGTAATAAGAGAAGGTAGAGAGGCATTCACCACAACAATAAATGCCCAGGAGATTGAAGTTTCCTCAAACCTGCTGAGGGAAGCTTTTGGTTTTGCACCAGTAATCGATGCTCAAAAAAATCCTGAGGAAATGGGACTGTCAAAAATGGATTTTGTTGATAGAATCAAGACCAATGATGCCATCAAATCAATTCCAGGCATTAATGTGAAGCATATTGGTTATGAATACAACCTGCTGAGCAAGATTATTGCAAAGAATATCTTAGGACTCATTGGAAGCATGGACGCTTTATCAGGACCCAAAATAGAACTGCTGATGATCATTTGCAGAAGCATGAAGTTTGATTGGGTTGGATTCTTTGTCCACTACATGAAGAAGGTAGCAAAAGAAGAAAAAGAAGGGACAAGGAAATCCAAGGCTTTACCTTTAGGATTGATGGTTCAGGCCCTGCTGAATCATTTGGGAATTGCTGATGTTGCATCTGAAAAGTTAAATAAATCCAGATACAAGAAAGAAATTGACTATCCTATCCCTGGTTTGGATGATGATGAAGATGTGGATGATGAGGCCACACAAAGTGATAATGATGGTGGAGATGATGATGCTGGTGGTGAGCAGGTCAAGCAAGTTGTTAAGCCTGCTGCACCCAAGAAGGTTACTGAAAAGAGGAAGGCTGTTGACGCAAGAAAAATTACAGAATTGCTAAAGCCTAGAAAGACAAGGAAGCAAACAGCATAGACTGCTGAGTCACTGAGGGTCCAGCTGAAATTGAGGTTATTGACCCTGTTGTAGTTGCAAAGAAGAAGACTGAAAGAGATTGCCAAGAAAGGAAACATGGCAAAGGGAAGCAATTGAAAACTTTGGAGGCTCAAAGGCAACAAGAAGGAGAAGAAGAAGATGAAGTAGGAGAGGCTATTGAGGCTGAGCCCTTAACTATTATCAAGCCTACTGAGGATGTAGAGGTTGTTATTGAGCAACATCTTTGGAGAATCACCATGAGACTACTAACCACGAGAGCACATTGTAGAAGCTACTAAATCCTCCCCTGCAAAGGCTGCTGAGCCTACTGAAACCGCACAAGTTGTTGTTGAGCAACTTGGTGAAGAACCACAGCAGATTACTGAGTCTGCACCTGCTGTGGAAATTGAGACACTGGTACAAGACCCTGGAAGTTTTGCAAGAAGTCAGGGGGAAGAGCAGTCTGCTGCTAACCCTGCTGATGAGCATGTAAGTCAGGGGGAAGCAAGTGTGGAACAAATGGAGGTAGCAGGCACTAACATACAACATGAGCAACCTACTGACCTAGAAGCATCTGTAGAAGAGACTCTTAACTTGCTTGTCGAGACCTTTGGAGGTCAGCAAGCAACTCAAACTACTCCCAGAAAGCCAACCATGCCATTTGAAAGGAAGGAGAAGAAGAAAAAGGAAGGATATGTTGATCCTAAACTACTACTGGATGCAAACTACTTTCAATGGAAATTTGGGTTCTATAAGAGACAAAATCCAAGCTGCAGAACCAATGACAGATTTTGAAGAATGGGCTTTTGAGAAGTTGGGAGTGGAAATTTTGTTGGATTTAGTTGATACCTCTCTGTTGGAATCAAGATTGATGGATCTTTTTGATCAACAAAAGAAGGAAGAGGGTATCAAGTTCAGAGATCCCAGAGAGGAATCAGACAGTGATGATTCATCATCTGATTCTGGTGATGATCACCCCTCTGGTCTAGGAGGAGTCAGTGGGACTGCAATGATCATTGAACCAAGGATAGAACAGCCCACTGATACTGGGAGGTCTGCTGAGGGCCAGCAAACTGAACAAGTGAATGAGGATCTGGAGGATCTCACCATGGATGATCTAGAGGCACAAATCAATGAGGGAATAGCTATTGGTGCAAACAGGATGGTTGGTGAGATAGACACTTTATTTGTTGAAGAACCTGCTGAGCATACTGATGATCAGCAGACTGTGGACTTGGATGATGAAAGAGTTACTGATCACAGTGAACCTGATATCGATATCGATCACGAGAGGATTGATTCAATATCAAGACTGGATTGATACTCATGACACTCTATCCAAGACTGTCAATTTTCTAAGAAGGATTTCTGATATTAGGGAATTTCAAAAAGAGAATATGGATGTATTCCTGTGACAGTTGTTTGGCACAAACAAAGACACTGAACACAGATTGAAGCAGTGGTACAGGTTCTTTGAGGTACAAACAAAGACTGGACAAAGGTTGGAAACAGGAGAGTGCAGGTTCTTTGAGGTTCAAAGCAACACTGGACATAGGTTGGAACTAACTATGGGTTTGGAGGAAACCCCTGCTGTTGTTGAAGAACAAAGTCGCTGTAGTAGTGGAGCCTCTGGAGTCAAGACCCTTTGTAAGGAAAGATGGTCGTGAGCTTTGTTATTGATGAGGATGAGCAAATTTCTTTGGACTATGATTCTGATGATGAAGAGTTTCAAGTTCCTTAGGAAGAACATGTTGCTGATGAACCACAACAGGCATTTGTTCCCATTTTTGAAGAACCTGCTCTTGATCCTATTCTTGAGGAATTCTAAGGACTTAACCCTGCTGGAAGGGATATGAGTTTTGCCATGGTTGTCAGCAGACAAAGGGCACAATACAATGTAGAAGATCCTGCTGATGAAGCTGCTGGACATATGGCTGGTGGAGTACTAGCAGAGGTTTTGAATGAGTTGAGGACTGTCAGAAATGACATTGCAAATTTAAGAGCTCAACTTGACAGGCAAGAGCAGAAATAGAGGAAGAACTACTGAAATTGTTGCTTCCAATATTACCTCCACCCAATATGCTCTTGTTGACCTTGCTCAAGATGTGAAGGGGATCAAGCAAGGAAATACACTGAAGGACAAGTTTATGAAAGAACAATTTACCTCCATTCACCAGAAACTTGATAAGCTTGCTGAAACACCTAAGCCTACTATGGCTGAATCTACTGGAACACTGCAACCTGATGTACTAGATCCTTGAATTACTGAGAGGATAACTCTACTGGAGCAAACTATGCAAGGAAGGATCACAGCTGTTGACACTAGGACTGAAATTATGGAGGGTCAACTGAACAACCTAGTGCTCACACAAGAGAGTGTACATGGCCTGCTGTCCTATTTTTTTGATGATGTCAATAAGGGGGAAGAGAGCCAAACAGCAGTAGCAAAAGAGGCTACCAGAATCTTTGCTAAGAAAAGATGGGAAGATGACACCAATGCTTTTAGAGAGCCTGCATCTGGCAGACTTCCACATACTGATGATCTTCTCAGAGAGTACAAGAAGGTCTACAACATCAAAAGAAGACCTTACCATGATAAAGGTTTCCATGAGGGACTTAATTCCTTTCTTGGACTCAAGTTTTGGGAAGCAAGGGTTAAAGTCATGAGGGCTGCACACAGAGGTGGAAGAGGTGGAAGAGGTGGTAGAGGTGGAAGGAGTCTACCTACCACCAATACAAAGGAGTCACTTAATGAATTCAAGGAAGTATACATGCGGTTAGGCTTCAGAGTACATCAGATCAATCTCACTCTGCCTGAAGCATGGAAATGGTTGAAAGAAGTGAATCCTCACATTGATTTCTCTCTTATTGAAAATGAAAGGATGAGAGAAATGATCAGAGAGATAAGAGTTTATCAAGAGCAAGTGGAGAAAGCAAGGGAAGAAAGAGAAAGAAGACAATAAATCAGCATACTTACAATTGCTTTACTTTTTGCTGATTCTAAACTGTAATACTCTTGAACAACTGATTATAATGAGATATGACTAAGTTTTCTCTGTTATTGTTTTTAATCTTTTTGGTTTGCTGTAAGGAGGGTATTCGAATCATCACCAAATAGGGGGAAATTGTTGGACTTGTTTTTAAGTTTTAGTGATGAGTGCCAGACTAGCTGTTATAGAGCAAAGGCAAAAAGATGTCTAGATCAAATGTATAAGTTTATTAGAGTTTGATCATGTATAGGTTTGATCAAACAAGCCTTTGTAAAGGTCGGTGACTTACATCGTGAGACTAGTCTAGATCAAGAGGGTATTTGAGTCAGTGAGACTAATCGGGGAACCTCTTTGAAGAGTGGTGAGGGCTCAAACTCAGTTATTGAAGGCTAAGGGATCAAACTTAGTATTTAAAGTAAAGGATATGGAATCAGAATTTAGGGAAGTCTGTGATGACCTAAACTGATCACATATACCTTGTGTACAAGGTCTAAGTTCCACAAGTAAAGTGGTGATTGGAACTTAGTTATATGCAAAAATGTGTAATCTAACTTCATAAATAAAAGTTAGATAAAAGACAGTTAGCTGAAGTGTTTTTATACACAGCAAATTATGGATCAGCTTACAGATGTGTCCATCTCAGGCTTATGTTCTCAGGAACCTGCTGGACACATATTTCGATTATTCAAAGGCTACATTGGAAGATTACAAAGAAAGGGACACCTAACAACCTCTGATTTTATCAAACAAATCAATGGTTAAGATTAAAGGGACGTTGGGAGGATTCAGACCTTTATCCAATGGATACAAGTCAAAGGGTGGACAGACTGAAAACTGTCAAAAAGGAGTCTGACAGTGTCAACCCTAGGAACAGTCAGAAAAAGCAAGTCAAGATGGAGACAAATCCAAAACGGCTATGTTTGAATTTCAAACATAAGTCACAAGGATTTCTACCAATAAATAGAGGACTCCTAACTCAAATACAAGTGATGATTTTGTAGAAAAATAAGGATTTATCTTGAGCAATCAGAATTAAATCGATCAAACACCCTGCTGACCCTACTAAGCATAAGGCTACTGATCTAGTACAATTCTTCAAGTGTAATCTACATTCAAGCTACATCAAGTTTACACACTTGAAGATCTCAAGCTGCTGATCATATCATCCTGATCAAGCTGCTTAAAGCTGAATCACTTACTTGATTCAAACTTTCTTTTACAATAAATCTACAGAAGACAGTGAAGCATCTTTGGGTGTGAAAGACTGTTGTTTGTGGTGGAGCTGGTGAAGAGGCAATCCTACCCTTCAAGGACCAGTGGAAGACTTTGGAGCAGCAATCCTACATGTTCCAAGTGTTCAGTATGTGAAGCCATAGTTATTGGTGAAGGACAAGCAACTTAGGGATTTTTGTAACAGCTACATCAAGAATCTCTAGTGAATTACCTCCAACATCACAGGAGAAGAGTGGATTGACAGGATTACACCACCTAGAACCACTATAAAATATGCCTACTTACTTTCTGCATTTATATTCTGCATTTAGTTTATCTGGCACATCAATCTACTGAATCTAGCAACTGAATCACACACACACACTACTGAGTATCTAATACTTGGTATTATTTTTAACAACAAGTAATAAGGCTTAATTTTTGATATATTTCCGCTACTCAAATTCAGCAAACTCAGCGATCAGATGAGACTCGAGTGTCGTGAGACTCTTGAAGTATCAAAGAATTTCTTGAAGTTCTTGAGTTTGTTAACTCTAAAAGTATTAAGTGTTAACTTTATTCAACCCCCCTCTAAACTTAACCAAAGCCTTTTCAAGGGACCAACACACCTGGTTAAGATATCCTTGCATTTATGCAACATTCAACGATGTAGTCTACCCTACCTCTCAAGAATGGTTATCTAAACCTGCGGATGAATACTAAATGGGATGTTTAGTGAATCCTCAAGTCTCTTAGGGAGAATGAGGAATAATATGCTGGTATATTCAGGTGCAAACTAGAATATAAGTGATGACATTGATTCTGACTTTAGGTCAGATTAAGGATGATCGTTAAGTCGATTTTGTCCTCAGTGTTGAATCAAAGGCATATTGAAATCATACCACCGGATTAGATGGAAAGGCGACGTTTCGATCCCAACGATTGACTCAAGACGCCAACCTACCTGATCAACGTACCAAGTCACATGGTATTTGGATTCTAAGTACGCGCCGGGTCACTGACCTACCCTACGGCGGCACACTCCGGTCGTGCTTGGAAGGATGAATCACTAAGATGCGCTTGGAGGGTACAGATATTAGAGGGATACGTCTAGCTTGTTTTGAGCAAGTGGGAAAATGTTGTAGATATAGATATAAAGGGTGTGCTCTAAAACAATTAATCCACTAGCCTTTCGTGCAAGTGGGAGGTTGTAAGGTGTAGTGCCTGAAAGACAATTATCTAATTGTTTTAGGATAGAATTAATAATTCATCTTATTATATGCATGTATGCTTATAATTAAGACACTACTGAAAACCCTAAGTACCTCGTTTATGTAATCACATAACTCAGTGTATGTCTATACACAAGAGGATTGAGTTAGTGAGATGTACTTAAAATTAACTTAGTCCGTAGCGTTCATTAATCTGAGTATGGGTCTCATGATTAAAATGCTAAAAATGCACCCAGAACACTTTGCGGTGGTGTGACGGTCTTATCGGATTTTGTCGGTAAAAGGGTACTAGTGGGGCATTTATATATGATGATAATCATATAGAAATTTGGATCGATTTGATTTGAGTTCTCGATATAATTCCATGATCGAGAAGTCTTATCGAATCACAAGATGATCATATATGGATTAATCTCAATCTGAGGTGATCCTGAGACAAGCCGCTTAGACTAGGGTAGAGTTTGATGTGTTAGTAAGGATCACTTCGTAGTATGTGGTCCAACACTTCTCGTTGGCTCTATGCGGGATGAGTGAGTAGTCCGTGCTATCACGAATATGGAATCCATTCCTTCCCTCGGAGGTGACAGAGGCGGTTCCCTTATTTGTGAGCCCTAAGAAAATGATCGATCCCGGGAGTTCATGTTAGACTAATTAGCTACTAGTCCGGTATGTGAACTAATTGATCACTAGGGGGTTAATGGTAAATAAGGATAATATTTTTCGAGAAGGGTTTACGGAAATATCCTGACTCGAAATGAACAGTCTATGGAGGATTTATCTGTATGTAATGAGTATATCAGTGGACGCTTATCAACTCATGGTTGAGTGTAAGTTATCTATATTCGGTAAAGTTCAGTTTCGGGTTTATGGTGGTGTAATCCCGGAAATAATAGATTGAATATAATTGTTCGGTCTGACGAATAATTTTATTTAATTTTTTGTAGCTACTGAATATGGGTACATGGTCCCGACGTGGCTCCTAATATAGCATATAGGTTTTCTCATCGTTTCACCTCAATTATAATTAAATAGTTGGATTGGACTATTTAATTGATATGTGGATTAATTGTTTAGTTGGACTAGATAATTAAATACATGGAAAATAAATTTTTCATGGACTCGGCCCAATGTATGTCAAAAATGCGTGTGGACCTTTGTTTAATTAAGGGGGACGCATTTTATTATTGAATAATTAGAGAGAAATTAGTTTTCTTGGATAATTATTTATTTATCCTAATTTGTTTGGGATATATTATATATTTATCTTTTATTTGGAATAAAGATTAATCTAATAATTATCTTTTTAATTATTAAATCCTTGGAGGACAAAGATTACTCTCCTATATAAAGAGAGTTCTCTCAAGCCTAAATGACACACAATTTTCGAAACTGTTGAGAAGTATTAGGCTTTGATATTTCAGCCTAAATACTAGGGTTTCGATTTGGGATAATCTTTGGGATTATTCCGGTAGCATATCGATGAGGTCCGGCGGCGTGAAACACCATCCACCTGGTGGTGCTTGGAGATACACGTTGGAAGACTTTGGCTTCTCAACTAGCTCGGATTGGATTGACCTTTTGTTCTTGGAGTTTTGCACCTTAAAAAGGTTGGTAATCTAACCCCTCGTAGGTTAGATCTATTATTTATGTATTTTGTATTGTTTAGATCTAGATCTTGTAGTTTCCGCTGCGTAATCGGGTGGATCTTGATCAATCCCACGATATTACATCCTACAGGATCATACAACAAGATTTACCAAGAATTAACAAGATTACATGCATTTTGTGCACTTGTCTCGTTCATTCAAATTGCTATCATCTCTGTGCTAAACAAGATCAATCAAAAATTTCTTTAAGTGTTCAAGCTATACATAATTCATCTAGATTCAGACACTTTGAAGAACCACAAACAAGAATCAATTTATTGATTCTCAACCCAAATTTGATTCCTAATCAAAGGTTTTGACTGTGAAGCAATCCGGTGAAGGATTTACCAAGGATAGTTGTATCAATAGTCGGGTAGACTGTGTTTGTGGTGGTAGCTGATGAAGAGGCATACGTAACCCTTCAAGGACCAATGACTCAAGCAATTGCAGAGCAGCCATTCCACTTGCTCTACAAGTGTTTAGATAGTGAAGCTAGGATTAGCCAGGGACTATTGTTTAGGACTTTTTGTAATAGCTCATCTCAAGAATTTCTAGTGAAATTTTCCTCCTACACCACAGGGGAAGAGAGGACTGACAGAATTACACCACCTGGAACCTCTATAACTCTTGTTTCATTTACTTTACGCACTTACATTCAACGACTTATTTATTACAACATTTATTATTGTTTACACAGCATACTGAGAACTGATTGTTACATAACTCACAGCTCTCAAACTTACATTCACCATAATTCAGTTTTTCACACTCAACTTTCACAGAGAATAACAAGATCAAGAAAAAGCCTAGAATTATATCCGCTGCCGGTTGACTCAGTTTTGTATAAGTCAGTTTGACTTAGACTCAACTCAGTCAGCTCAACTCCACACAAGTTTTAATTGAACATTTAAAAGTTTAAAATCCAGTTTTTAGTGACATGTTTATTCACCCCCTCTAAACTTGTGTTAGCCTTTCCAAGGGACCAACAATTAGTATCGGAGCAGTGTTTCTTAAACAAATCATTTGCTCTATATCGCCTCTAGTGGTTCTCATTAGAAAGCTCAGTTTCCAGTTTTTATATAATCAATTTTCACACATTCACAATGGATAGAAATCAGTATGCAAGACAAATGCTGATGTGTAACATGGATAGGTTTGATGAATACAAACGTCGTATGCAAGCTTTTCTAGCTGCCTTTCATGACGAGATGATGGACATGCTCATTGATGGACAAATCCAGATCACCCACATGCAAAATGTTGGTGAAAATCAAGTTTGAGTTCCAAAACCCAGGGTTGAATGGACCAGTGATGATCGTAAACGAAACAATCTCAACAATGTTGCTATGGTTATATCCTCAGAACTCTTGATAGAAACATGTACTTAAAGGTGAAAGACTGCACAACTGCTAAGGAAATGTGGCACAAACTTCAGTTAGTTTTTGAAGGAACTGACTCAATCAAAGAGAATAAAATCTCAGTTGCAAAGCAGAAGATTGAGAATTTCAAGATGAAATCCGGAGAGACCATTGACCAAATGGAGACAAGATTCAGTGCTATCATGGATGAACTAGACTAACTCAAGATTGAATACACAAAGAAAGTAATCAATACAAGAATCTTGAAGGCCTTGCCAATGTGTTGAAAGATGAAGGTCACTGCAATGGAAGAATCTAGAAGACTCGACATAGAAGACTCCTTCAAAATCTTTTAGGATTTAAAAGCTTATGAATTCAATGAAGATTTTACAAGCACAGCTGTAATAATCAAAGCTCTGGAAGAACCAAAAACCACAGCACTTGTAGCAGCATCCAATGACTCTCAAGAAACATCCACAAATCTTCAACAGTTAGATGAAATGGAAGAACAAATGGCACTTATGATGAGTCGAATCAGAAGGATGAAGAATGGTCATCCTGTAACTCAGAAGTTCATTAAGAAGACTCTTGAGAAAAGAAAAGATGATGATTATCTTTGTTTCAACTGCAAGAAACCTGGACATTATAAAGCTGAATGCCCTGAACTGAATGCGAAGAAGACTCAGCAAAGAAGAACCGGCAAAAGAGCATTGTTAGCTGGAGATGAATCTGACTATGAAGCTGGTACAGAAAGGTTATCTGACGATACAACTTTGATGGCACACATGGAAGATTCCAATGAGGTATGTGAGTCAAACTCTAAATATAGGTCATCTCGGATTTCCTTGCAAAATGCATGTTCTTCAACAGCCGATTCCAATCCAAAGAACTCAGAATTAGAAGAAACTCTATACGAATTGATGAGTCAGCTTGTCACCATACAAGCTGGTTATGAATCAATCAAAGATGACAAAGAATCTCTAATTCTAGAGGTCAAAAGATTGAATGATGAACTGAACATGTTAAAACTTAGCAGAACTGATAAAGGAAAGAATCAGTGTCAGTCTACAGCATCAGCAGCAGCAACTGAATCTTTTGCTCAATCTAGTTCAGCAACTGGATTCAAATCAGGCAAGCCACATGGAGATAGAACTGGCTTAGGATTTGATACACAACTGAACCTAATGCCAAAACTGGTGTTAAGTTCGTAGCTGAACAATGTCCTCAAACTAAGAAGCATGCATAACCAGTAAAACAAGTTCAACATGAACCAAGTCAGTCACATCGTCAGTTTTCAAAGAAGTCATCTATAAACAACAATAGATTCAACCAAAAAGGTAAATCAACTGTACATCATGAAAATCGAAAAGGTAGATCAACTGATGAATCTACTAAAGCTGATCAGGTTAAGAACCAGAAAAACTTCAGTCAAAGTAAATCCAAGATTAACAATTATTCAAATATTCACAAAGTCATGGGGAAAGGCAGATTATTTCCTACTGATGATGACTAGAATTTCTCTGTATCTACTATTAAAACTGATGAAAACAATCATTTCAGACAGAAAACTTATCACAAGTTTCAGTCTAAAGATCAGCAAAGGACTTACTTCAGTCCTCAGCATAAACCTCAGTACCAAGGTCATCACAGACCTCAGTACAAAAGAAATGTTGGTTATTATTCAAGTTTCAATAATATAAAACAACATGCAAATCAGTTTCAGTCAAAGGATCTGAGAGATCATATAAATAAGACACAGTCCAAGCATAGATACTATGGGAGTGTGGCTTACATCTATGAAAACAAGTGCAATAATATCCAAAGGATACCTAAAGGATATATTCCTAAGGTTGTACTGACAACTGACCCCCATGGACCCAAACAGAGTTGGGTACCTAAAAATGTTTAATTTATTTTGCGGGATATATGGTACTTTGACAGTGGTTGCTCAAAACACGTGACAAAGAGCAAGACTATCTGAGTAATTTTATAGCTAAAGATGGACAAAAAGTTAATTTTGGAAGCAAAGTCAAACCTGGATACACCAAAGGTTATGGTACTTTGATCAGAAATGGACTCATAATCAAGAATGTATCTTATGTAGAAGGATTGCATTACAATCTACTCAGCACCAGTCAATTTTGTGAAATGGGATACATAGTTACATTTGATAAAGATTTACGCATTGTAAATCAAGAAAACAAAGACATTCCAAGTTGTTTTAGCCGGAAGAAGAAAAGAGAATATGTATGTTGTAGATTGGACTACAGCTGTTGCAGAAACTTGTTTGCTTGTGCATACAAAATCAGAAATCAGCTGGTTATGGCACAAGAAACTGAGTCATCTTAATTTTGATGACATCAACACCCTTGTCAAGAAACAGTTAGTTATTGGACTACCTGAGATCTCCTACCAAAAGGGTAGCTTATATGATTCTTGTCAGCAAGGAAAGCAAACAAAAGCAAGTTTCAAGACTAAGTCTCAGCATTCTACAAATAAAGTTTTAGAACTAATGCATATGGACTTATTTGGACCAATCACACAAATCAGTATCAATGGAAAGAAGTATACATTGGTGGTAGTAGATGATTTTTCAAGATACACCTGGGTTATTTTCTTAACAAAGAAAAGTGAAACCAAGCAAAGACTTACATAACTCCTCAAGAGACTTCAGAATCAGAAGAGTGTCTCAGTTGTGAAGATAAGATCTGATAAAGGAACTGAATTCCTCA
Organism: Gentiana macrophylla; assembly: GCA_026214975.1. Lineage (NCBI taxonomy): Eukaryota > Viridiplantae > Streptophyta > Magnoliopsida > Gentianales > Gentianaceae > Gentiana > Gentiana macrophylla. The sequence goes on from CM047809.1 coordinate 66,081,084, forward strand.
ACAAAGTGATTATCGAATACTGTGAAGAAAATGGTGTTTTACATCAACTTGCAGCCACAGCAACGCCTCAATAGAATGGTGTAGCTGAAAGGAGGAATAGAACAATCAAATAAGCATGAATGACTATGATCTATGAAGAAAAACTGCCTGAGAGATATTGGGCAGAAGCAGTCAACACAGCTTGCTATACACAGAACATAGCTCTCATGAATAAAAGGCATGAGAAGACACCTTATGAAATTTGGAATGGAAGAAGCCAAATGTTTCCTATTTTCATGCTTTTGGAAGCAAGTGTTTTATACACAATAATGGAAAAGATCAATTTCATGTTTTTCAACCCAAAGATGATGAAGGAATATTGTTGGGATACTCAAGTGTTAGCAAAGCATTCAGCGTACTGAACAAAAGGACACTTAAGCATGAAGAATCAATACATGTAGTATTTGATGAACCTAACTTTCCTAGAGAAGAAACGGAAAACAGACCAGAACCAGTTTCTCAATCTCAGTTACAAGTTTTACCAGAATCAATTTATGTTGACATTGGAAGACTAGGAATTTCAGAATCATCAGATCAAGATCAACCTCAGTTTTCAACAACTGAACAACCTACAGTTGAACAACACGATTCTGACCCCGTTCAAGATGATCAAGATGAAGAAAATCAAGAACAAATTCCTGAAGAACCAGTTCAACAGAATTTAGATCCCTTGATGCAACCCTCAGTACATCAATGGATGAGGAATCACCCTGAAGAACAAGTGATTGGTGATACTCAAGCTGGTGTTCGAACAAGACATCAACTAGATGCAATGATTGCATGTTTCCTATCTCAGTCTGAACCTAAAGAGATAGAAGAAGCTTTGAAAGATCCAGATTTGATATTTTCCATGCAAGAAGAACTGAATGACTTTGAAAGAAATCAAGTATGGGAACTAGTAGACAAACCAGATCATGTAAACATAATTGGCACTAAATGGGTTTACAGAAACAAGCTTGATAAAGATAGGAATATCATCCAAAACAAAGCTAGACTTGAAGCTAAAGGATATTCTCAAGCTGAAGGCATAGATTTTGATGAAACTTCTGCACCAGTTGCAAGATTGGAAGCAATCAGACTATTTCTTGCCTTTGCAGCACACAAGAAATTTAAAGTGTACCAGATGGATGTCAAAAGTGCATTTTTGAATGGAATTCTAGAAGATGATGTCTACGTTCAACAACCACCTGGATTTGAGATTAAAGATCAAGCTGATAAAGTCTTCAAACTGAGAAAAGCTCTATATGGACTAAAGCAAGCACCAAGAGCTTGGTATGAAACTCTGTCTCAGTTTCTGGTGGACAATGGATTTATCAAAGGAACCATTGACAAGACTTTATTCAGAATGAAAGTTGAAGAACGTACTTTACTTGTTCAGATATATGTTGATGACATTATCTTTGGATCAGAGAATGAACAACTCTGTGAGAAATTTGCAAGTTTAATGAAGAGCAAATTTCAGATGAGTATGATGGGAGAATTAAATTACTTTCTAGGTTTACAAGTTAAACAACTGGATAATGGGATTTTCATTCACCAAACTAAGTATACAAGAGAATTGATCAAGAAGTTTGGAATGCAGAAATCAGCTGGCATTTCAACACCAATCGGAACCAATATCAGATTAGATGAAGACAAAGAAGGCAAAGATGCGTATCAAACTCTCTACAGAAGAATGATTGGAAGTTTACTTTATCTCACAGCAAGTAGACCAGATATATCTTTTGATGTTGGTCTTTGTGCTAGATTTCAAACTAGACCAAAAGAAAGTCATCTCACAGTTGTAAAAAGAACCTTGATGTATTTGAAAGATACAGAAGAAGTTGGGATATGGTATTCAAGAGAAGGAGAATTCAAACTGATATCCTACTCAGACTCAGACTATGTAGGATGCAAAGTGGACAGAAAAAGCACCTCAGGCACATGTCAGTTGCTAGGAAATAGACTTGTGTCATGGTTCAGCAAGAAGCAAAACTGAATCTCAACTTCAATAGCTAAAGCTGAATATATCGCAGCTGGAAGTTGTTGTGCTCAAATGTTATGGATTATACAACAACTGAGAGGTTATGGAATTGAAGAAGGAATGATTCCAATAATGTGTGATAATACAAGTGCAATTGTGATAGCGATAACCCAATTTTGCAATCAGGGCCGAAACACATTGATGTGAGACATCACTTTATAAGGGATCATGTGGAAAAGAAAGCCTTATGATTTTCTATGTACTCATCAAGATCGGTTAGCGAGACAACTTTACTAAGCCATTGGACAAAGAGAGATTTGCCAAACTGAGAACTGAGTTGAGTATAATTGAAGTCAGTTAAGTCAGTTTAAGCCAGAGATTCATCAAGGGGATTGAACTTTGTTATGTTGGGTGCGCTCACTTAACAGATCAGTCGTTGACATTAACAATCTCAAACTGACCAACTGAAAATGATAGATTTGACGGAACTGAAAGTTTACTCAAAAACTGACCTCAAGTATCAGATTATTGGACTGAACCGACAGCGGTTACATCGCATTTAATTCCGCCGTTTGTCAGAACCTGTTGCTTGTACACCCCCACTAACTGTCAGAACAGTACATGCATCGGTTACACAAAACCGTCAGGAATTTGAAGGGATTGTACTACAACACTTTTGACTTTTTACGGCACAAAATAAATGCCGAGAAATGGAAAATAAGCACCGTAAAAAGTAATCCCGGCACATAAAATGGCGGTTATTTAAATGTCGTCAATACTGGTTCCGGAAATGTTTTGCGGCAATTTGTTGTTTTGCCAGGAAGTTTTTGCGGCGATTTTATGGCAAATAGTCAAAGTGACGCATGTTTTATTTGTGGCACTTTGCTGACACTTCTCTAACGTGCCGGAATGTTTTACGATAGTTTTTCCGGCACTTGATTAATGTGATGGACATAATTTTGTGGCATTGAAACGACACTAATTTTTATTGCCACACATAATTTGATGCAAATTTGTCGACACTTTTCATCTAGAGTGACACATGTTTGTGGCACTATACCGGCATTCGTTCCATTTGACGTGGTTTTTTAAAAGGTAATTTGCCGACACTAATTTTTATTGCCGTGAATCTCACAACATTTGTATGGCACATAGTGAAAATGTTGGTCCTCCTCTCTCAACTCATAGTTTGTCTTACAAAAATATAGAGCAGAAATTTATTGTAAATAAATAAATTTATTAGAATTCAGTAAATTGCTGATGAAAGTACATAAAATTTTAATACAATGAGAACTAATCAAAAGCAAAAACTTCTGAAGACCAATCATATAACATGAACTGAATTCTAGCGTCAAAAAATAGGGAGCACGGGAGAAAATTGATCGAGACACACCCCTAACATCAGGCTAGCAATAAGAATCAGACATCTCCAAGGACTACAATAAGCTCCATAGCATCTGCAAAAATAACCATAATAAAGATGAAAAATACTCATCTTTATTCTTTGCCTCTCATGACTGTATTGGAGGTGGGATTGATTTCAGCTTTGAAGTTTGAATTCTTGGTATGAATAGCTACAATGACTTCACATTGCTTCATATTTCTTTGTTCTATGGAAGCTAAAGAAAATGGAAGAATCCTTTTTAAGACAGAGATTCACATATGCAAGAATCAAGTGCAGACTGCTTTTGACCTATGTGGTTTCAATATGGATACATAAGTTAGGAAAGAAGACATTTTCATACGCATAGATGTTAGAATGGAACATCTTGAATGAAAAATAAGCATAAGTAAAACCCTGTTGAATAAAGACATCCTCATACGCATACATGTTAAAATGGAACATATATATCTTGAAGGAAAAAATATAGCCATAGAACATAAGTAATCCCTATCTAAAAACAAGAAGAATTACTCCACATAACCTTTACCAGTTCTTTGGGTTATAGCTAATTCTTATTCTCATTAACTCTTCCATATTTCTAACCTTTGGATTCTAGCTCATTCCTTATTCTCATTGACTCTTCCATATTCCTAACCTGCTTACCAATGTACCTCAAATCAACATGTAAAAACAATAATCAGCCCAGCATTTCAAAATTAACCAACTAAACTATATTAAATTAACAAAGAGGTTTTAAAGAAACAACACCGAAACTCAAAAAATTCTTCACTTAAGGAAGCATGAAGCTTCAACAATGCTTGCATAACTCTAATGATACATATAACAAGATCTGTGAAGATAGTGGAGCACATTGACAGCCACCACAATGTTGAATGAACAAACCTGCAAAGTTGTATGCTTACGAGAACACCATTTTGCTCTCTCATTTCCAACATATATTACTTCAGTACATGAAATTGCAGAAAGGAGAATTCACCCAATCTTGCAGAATGGCTAATTGGCAATAGATATAAAATAGAACAAATGTTAAATCACAAAACCAATAGAGAAAAAATAAACTTCTCAATATAGTCGTTTGTGTCAAAAGCTATGTACACAAATATAACCAAACCTTAATTAAAACACATCAAATGCGTTATCATCAATTGTACTCCTACAACACTATTTTATTCATAGTGCACTTACACGAGAGAAAAAGATTTTATACTTCCTTTGTTTCAGAATTTAAAATAATTTTATTGTATGAGTTTATATACCTGAATCCGGCATCATAAGATAAATGTACATTCCATGGACAAATCACCAACACAAATGCTTCAATGATGTAGAATCAACTACCAAGAATGTCTTCCAAGCAAAAAATGAGGTACACACCCGCACAAACATTATTAGCCAAGTTGAATAAATGTCCACCAAATAAGCATCATCAAAATAGATGTCGATTTGGGAAATTCACACAACCTAAGCTGTCGTAGAAGAAATATTATTTCAGGATGATTATTATCTTTAAATATCGAGCCAAAAATAAAAATGTTTGGTACCATATAGCAATAACCGGAATCTCTGCAGCAAGCCATGGTGCTAGACCCAAACATAGGGCATGACAGGCATGTGCAATGCAAAACCTAGGACTGCCAAAATATACAGCTATGTAAATTACAGGCCAACCAACAAATATTTGGGGATACAGATATAGCCTAACAAAATCTTTAGAAAATTCAGAATCTATGATCATTTAAAGACAACCCAAAAAATAAGACACATCCTAAACAAATCTTCAGGACAACATATAAGACACCCACACAAATAACCATCAACAATTTTGTCTCCTTCAAATTATTTCCTGAGAAATCACAAAAAATAAAAAAATTAAATAAAGCCTATAACATTCCACGCCCCAAAAACTTATATATTCAGATGAACTAAATTCACCTTCTATTAGTTAAATATCACCACTTCATCCAACATAACCAAAATAACCCAGAATCATACAACTAGACAAGACATTGTAAAACGCGAGAATCATGAGTAGTTCAATACATTATTAAAACCAGGGAAGAACTAAAAAATGATGAATTCCAACCATCTAAATGAATGATCTGTAAAAAAACCAGCAAATGAGAAAAACGAGGAAACTTTAACAGTTCTAAAATGCTACTGTTTCAGGAAATCACAAAAGAAAAAGGAAAAAAAAAAGATTCACCAGTTCTCTGCCCATAGCGGTTAGAAATGCACAGTCAAGCAATTCTTCCCTCCTCGATACATCTGCTCAATTCACAATCACAATCACAATCCATCAGAAAACACTATCAAAATCCATAAAACGCATAAAATACTAAAAATTACCTTATGGGTTTTACCATCGAGCTCAGGCAATTCGAGTTCAGGAGCAGTGGCCGGATAAGTGACGGGGATCTCAAATTGGAGATTAAACTCATACTTGAGGAGGCTATGGACATACCAACACTTCCTTGTCCACCGGGTTCCTTCCGGTTTTGCAGCGGATATCCGGAACCAGTCGTTATCATTGGACTTGTTAACCAATTTTTAGGCTATGATGGCCTTGAATTCCTCCTCAATCGATGTGTCCACACTGCGCCGTCACGTGAGCCGGCTTTGGTGGTTAGTAATGGAATCTGAGTCAGGGTTAATTTCGTCCCCGATCCCGATCCTCTATTTTCCCGGCGTCTTCTGAGTGTGTGGACCTCGCCGGTGATGGTTAGCGTAATTTCACAGGAAAATTAGGTTCGGTTTCATCTGTCCTGTCAAAGTTTGAAGATTATGTGAAATATATACAATCTCATGACTACAAACTTGGTGTATCTCTGTGATTATGTGAAATATTTACAGTGATTTTATCGGTGAATTTGTGCCCATAAGTAGTTTTATGGTGGTCTTAGACCAAATAATTGGACCACCATGTCATCAATTTGGAGAAACATGATTGGGTGTTGATTTTTAAACATTGAGGGCCACCACAAAACATTAAAATCCTATTGGTTTCAAGACACCAAGAGGATTTTGTCTGCGACTATCAGTAAAATTTGTGCCCATATTAGGGATAAATTATAAGGACAAAACAGATCAACTTTTTTTAATTTATTTATTTTTAACCAGCCTATTTATTACCGGGTTTGTAGAATATACAATCGGGTAATTTCTGGATTTTGATCAAAATTAATTTTATTTCCATTGCCGGGTTGCTCAAAAAAATAATTATATAGATGTATATGTATATATTCACCTTACAACACAACATATAAATGATGATAAAGGGTTTCAAGAAATCGTAAAGTAAAATAAAATAAAATGAACTCAAACAACCATGCCTTATAGTTAAATTGTTCTACGTAATAATAGTTATTTCACTTTTGCTTATCATGACCCATTTATGGAATTTGTGGTTGATTAGGCTTGACCAACCGTCAATTTAGGGTTTTGTTAACCTGATAATATTGTTGAGCTTAGTTAGGCTTGATCGACAATCAATTTGATGTTTAGTTAACCCATTACAATGTTTAGGTGACGTAGAATCAATTTTAGGTTTTAGTTAGCCCAATTAGAGTGTTTATGGTTGATCAGGATTGATCGGTCATCAATTTGACGTTCAGCTCATCCAGTTTCAATGTTTGTTGTTGATCAAACCTGATCAACAACAATTTGATGTTTAGTTAACCTAATTAAAGTTCTCTGGCTAATCGGGCTTAATAAAAGTTCAAAATGAAGTTCAACTAACCTAATTACAATGATTATGGTTGATTAGGCTTGATTGACCGTCAGTTTAGGGTTCGTTTTACCGAGTTATAGTTTTGTGGTTGACTAGGCTTGAGCGAACATCAATTTGATGTCCATGTTACCCAATTCGAATGTTTGGGGTTGATTAGGCTTGATCAGTGATCAATTCAAGGTTAAGTTAACCTGATTACTAAGTTTCGGTTGATCGAGTTGTATCGACCGTCAAGTCGAGGTTTAGATAACCGAATTACAATGTTTAGGGTTGATCCGGTTGATCGAGATCAATTTGATATTCACTTACTGTAACATCCCGACTTTTCGTAAAAGGGTAAAATAGTCATTGGGCGTATTTGCTACGACCTAATTATTATTTATCCTATTTATTTGATTAAAAAGGATTTAATTAAAGGATTTAGCTATTAATTATAAAGGATTTAATTAATGGCTATAAAAAAGAAATAAATTCCCAAATTTATTCATTAGTCTGGTGCGCATCTTCTGAAGGAAAATAAAGAGGAACGGCGCACAACAGTAGAAGAAGCAACGCAGGAAGACGCGAAATAATAGGGAGAACCGTGTGATCAATCCGCTCATCCGATCAAGATGCCTTTGAGAGAAAAGTAATCGGCGTGAGGAGACGCAACTTTGGAAAATAACATCTCTCGACTTCCCACTTTGAGTAGTTGAAACGATCGTCTTGAAGCGTAGATTAATCTAAAAATAGTTTCACGGCAAAGAAGCAGGTAATCTTTCTGTTTTTCGTGCTCTTTCGTTTTGGTTTTCAAACAAGAAATAGGATTTTAGGATTTCTTGTTGATCACATAGGTTTTGGGGTTGAGGATCAACAATTGTTGCAGTTGGTGGGTGATTTGCTGTCGGTGTTGCAGGCAATTAAGGTAAGAGGCTCTTCCTATGATTCCAATTATCGTTTATAAGGTTTAGATCAAGTTTTAAGGTGTTTAAGATGTTTTAATGCTAGGAAGATGTGTTTTTCGTTGATCAAGGATCATAGGTGTTCTTGGAATGGTTAGATATGTTTATTTACGTTTTACTATGTTTAAATTGTGTTATTTTGGGTTAGAAACCGATTTGGATCGAACTTGAGGATTTTAGGTTCTTGCCGAAACCTGTGTCGGACGGGCGTCTGGCTTACGTGGACGGGCGCCTCGCCTTGGTCACATTCGGACAGCGCCTAGTTTCTCTCGGACGGGCGCCTGAGGTGTTATTTTACATTCAGTTGTAGTCTGTCTTAGGGTGGACGAAGCGTCTGGGGAAAGTGGACGGGCGTCCAGTAGGTTCCAGACGGGCGTCAATGTCTTTAAACGGGCGTTTGGGTGTTGTTCAGCCTTATAAGTACATTTTATCACTTATAAACCTTTAAACGTGATATGTTAACACTGTATAAACTTGAGCAAGCCTGAATTGAGCTTCTGATTCGTTCAGTTAAAACACCAAATGTACTCTTAAAGGGAGTTGAAGTTCGGATCCGTTGGAAGAGCATGATAGGCTTGTGCTTTGATGAGTTAGCATTCATCAATGTCTGTGTAATTGCTAGGACTTGTCCGTGTCTAGTGGTCTAGGAAGAGAGTAGTTTGTGTGAGGGAGATTATTTGAAAACACTTAGGTGGCTAGTTAATCATCCTAATAATCAACGATTTGACTAGTAAAAGATTAAACAACATGTCTCTCTTGGCTAGGCACCAAGGCTAAATCGCGATGCATGTGCTACCTCCGAAGGTGGAGGAACTCAGAGGTCAAAAGACCCTAAGTACAGAGGACTCTCTTTGAGACGCTGCGTGCTATCGGAGTCTACCTTTCTAGACTTCATGGATATTGGTGTGATCCACTAATATGTTGCAAAAGAGTGTCCCCGAGGTGGAAGAACTCCGTAGTCATAATGACCCTAAGCACGGAGGGACTCTGCTAAGGTGGATGCGCGTAGTGCCCTTGAGTGCGGTTGTAACACATATAAGCTAAGTAGTAACGTTTAGTCAATTCATGTTGATGGACATGAAATGAACCCCAGATTGAGTCGGTCTCACATAAATAACTAAACGATCAAATATCTTTTCTTTATAGATTATAACTGTTGTCATAGCTTCTCACTTTTACTAAGTACTTTGTACTTACCTCCTTTGCATTTTATTTTGTATGCATTGTGGGGTGAGAAGACGAACAGTTGAGCATGTTTTAGAGGAGGATTTTGGTGACGACGTTTGGCGACGCCACGTTGAAAGATTTATCTTTCATTTATGCTGTCATTCATTTAGATAGACTTGTAGTACCTTTGGAGTAGGCTTTTGGTCTTTCGAGACTTGTCGACGTTTATTTTGGACTTCGTGATTTTTCCTTTTGATGTAATAAAGTTACATTTCCATCTTTAGTATGGTTAATTTCTATTCATAGTAGCTTTTATGTTTTTACCCGAGTCTTTTAGCTTCCATTTGCTTTTATTTGATACGACGACGCGAGAGGCTTATGATAATATTATACTTATTTAATGCTATACGCGCGAACGCTTTCTTCCGGATAAGGGCTCGATACCGGGAGCGGGCGTTACAGCTTGGTATCGAGAGAGAAGCGCCCTTTCTATTCTAGGCTTCTCTTCCTCTAAGATAAGAATCCTTTAGACCTTTTAGAACTTGAGCTTGGTGGTAATCCTCGTAAGACTAAGAATCTTAAACCGTGGTTAAGTTCCACTAGGACCAAGTGAAGAGTCATCTTAGACGGAGGTTATGTTGAATTCTCAGTTCACATATTTTATGTGATCACCTCAGTTTCATTTCTCCTAGTATCCTTAGTAGAAACTCTTTCTTCTTTTGAAGTTTCCAAACCGCATCTGGTCACATAGGATTAAGTGAAACCCCTTTAAGTAAAACTTTGGGATCGGAGTCTTATGCCTACATCTTAAAGTCGAGGTCCTCTTGGTTGATTTCTTTTTCCCTTACTTTCCCTATTGAAATCTCTTCACCTTCTCTACACATGAATATCTAAGTTTACTTTTATCTTGGCCTAACTTTGTAGAGAATGATATTTGATTCAAATTTCTACAAGTCCCCACTTTCTCTTTTCACTATCACTTGGTTGAGTTCATCAACATTCTTTGACCTTTGCTTTGCTTGAGATGGTTCTACACTTAACTCCATGTGTAACCCTATTATTCCCAAGTACTCCTCAATCGTTTCAACTCATAGTGATAAAGGTCTCATTACTTTGGCACATACTTTTCATTGTCCTCGTGTTTGGACTTACCCAACATGAGTGAATGCTTTTGTTTCCGTGTTTCTTCCTTTAACATAAGACTGTCTTTCCCCACTCTAAAAAATTCTGAAAATTTTCAGCAAAGTAGATTACTGTCTTATCTACAATTTCTCCTTTTACACCAACTCGATAATCATTATGGATTGTTCAGAAAATTCATGTTTATACCGGACACTCTGTCCAGAAAATCTGCAGCAGCACCTTCACTTCTTCTTCTGTTTTGAACAGGTTAAACATCTTCAAATGACCTGAATTTTTGATATGTTGCAGACAACAATTTTATCTACAGATTCTATTTTGGAATTAAGTTCAGATTCTTTTTCGTTTGATCTCGATTTGCAATTCAACACAGTGTTTATTAATCTGAAAATTCTGGCAGCTTGTGCTATCGTCAGAAATAACTGTTTTTGACCAACTTACTTTCATTCAAAAATTCTAATATTTTTATATCACCTGGAAAACTCCGGTATCTAAATCTTTTCTCTTTGGATCGTGCTCAAATTCTTCTTCGTTTGTTCTGTACAAATCGATAATGTCAGAACCAGAGTAAAAATCCTACACAGCAACCTAAAAGGAATTTTCACCTCCTTGACTTAGAGTTTAGGCTAAGAGGGTAGTAAGTTACGACTGTTATGTTTAGGAGTTCCTCAAGTTTGTTCTCTCTTCTGAGTTAAACCTTTTAGTAGGATGCTTATAAAGCTAACGTTATAGTTTCTTTGCAAAGTGTTAAACAAGAATTAAGATGCTATCCTCCAAAGATGCCATGTTTGATGTTCAGACCATTTTCGTGCCCTTTTATAAATATACCTTTTCTGGTAATTTGTTTCTCATGTAATCGCTCATTTGAGATCTTAAAACGTAACAAATCCTCTCTGCTTGGTGTCATGAATTATCTTCGAAACATATCTCCATAAGCCCTTATTTTGAACAAATTCATTCTTTCTTACTTTTCAAATCAAGAAACAAATTCTCTTCAAAGTTCTAAATTGTCGCACTCCCATCATTCATGCAAATTCAAAGTTTTGTTGAACCTTTAATGTCGTAACATTCTTTTTTTACTTGTGTTTATTCTCACCTCCTCCTAAGGGTAGTGTCGATATTGTAACTATTTCACCTAATGTCGCTGTTCCTCTAAGGTATGCATATCTTCTTTTCTTTGGTCAATTTTAAGCCTATCATGACATTCCTCTTTGATTACTTATCTTTAAACTTCTATCAATTTTGGCTAAACTAGTTTCAAGCGTATGCGTAATTTTTCAAGATGCCTTCCGAACTTATTTAGCCAATCGACGTTGAGTTCCTAAACTTTTGATCTCCATTTCAGTTATTGCACCTTGTACGCTTGATTTTAAATCTCTTTCGGGCCATTTAGAGCCATGAACCGCCATATACATCATTTTGACTTCCCACTTTTCTGTTTGGCGTTTTATACCAATTTTGTTACACCGGTTGAAAGTCTATTTTATTTTAACCTTGAGCATTTATTCCTTGGCGCGTTGTACTATTCCTCTCGAGTAGTGCAACCTTGAATCTTTGTTTTGAATCATCAATAATCGTTTAAACTTCCTTTGAAACTTCGAATTAATTCTTGAAATCAAACCTTACTCAAAGAATTCTTAAGTGTCGTTTCCTCTTCACTTAAAAATCTTGCTTACCGCTTACTTATCCGGACTTTTGATATTCCCTTACAATTCCTTGAGGAAATTTCTACTTCTTTTAAATCTCGTAATAACCTCTGTTTGACTATTGCAAACTTGGACACTTCTTGACATGTGTTTATCTTACTCTGAGACCTTTTGGTGTACTCGTTTTGTCTCCATGGCTCCTTCATGATGAAATTATTGCTCTCTTTTGATTTCTATCTTTCTAGTCCTTCTGGTGCTCGACCTTGCACCTTTACTTTGCTTTTCCGTTGTGTGATGTTTCCCTTACACGAAACTCATGTGAACTGAAGATTTTTTTTCTAGTTCGCCAACATCCATCTTTGTTAATCAAATGATTAACAATCAAGGTCACTTCCTTAATGTTCTCAAGCTCGGTGTTCTCTTTTCATACATTGAGAATATCTTCAAGTCCATCTGGTGATGTTTCCTTTAACGTCTCCACTTTCTAAAGGTTTATATGAAAGCCTATTACCATTCTTCCAAGTTGCCTCTGAAGTCCTTGTAGACCACCGTATCTTGCGGAATCCCACTCTCTTAAAAGAACTTCATCTGCAAGGTGTTCTTTGTTGTCCTTCTAGTGGCCATCTTTTGTATTATGATACAGTGCCTCTTTCTTCATTCCAGAACCAACTTCAACTTTCTCCAACGCGGATTTTTTTCTTGTTTTGCTTGTAACCCAAGCAACCTTTCTTATTTCAAGTGCATTGTACCCTTCTTGGCTTACCTAGTTGACATACCACCCTGGTACTCAACTTGTTACTTTCAACTTCTTTTACTTTCCAAGTTAACCCTAATTGGCACGAGGATTGGATCAGACCGTCAGAGAGAAAGGATGGCAGATGCATGTTCTCCATTCCCAATTAGTCTTAGAAGTCTTTTAGCCGGGATCCTTGCAGTTCTTCAGCAAGCTCGTGGTGCCATGAGGGAAGTTGAGATCGAAAGAAGTCAAGTATGCCAGGAAGCAGTGAGTCAGTTGGGGAAAGCTCAAGCACTCAGGACATAGGTCAGCAGGAGCAAGCAAAGAGTGGTAAACCGATGATTGCAAGATTCGAGGCAGTCGATGAATTCGTAAAAGAAGCAAGACAAAGATCCAGTGGTTTCCGGTTACAAGTGAGTGGCTGGAGCCCAACCAGCCATTGGTCACGAGTTAGATGAAGATGGAAACCGTTGGCATCGGAATCAGCTTGGGGTTCCGAGTGCGGAAGATCGGGAAGGACAATGAAGAATGAAAACCTCGAGATGACAATTGCAGTTCCTCTCGGAGCGACCAAGAAGTACAAGAACAGGAACAATACTGCTGGAGATCTTTCATGAAGATAGAGATAGAGCAACACGAGTTTCTGGGATGAATTGGAGCGACAACGGAGTACGAGACCAGAGTTGATACAGCAAGCCAACAAAAAGATTGAAGTAGATCGTCGCCACCTCGAGATAGCTCAAGACAGGTGGAAGAGTTGGGAAGATGGAAGAAGAAGAAGACTGTACGAGTTAGGAGACGAAACGCTTCCCAAGTCCAGAGTTCAAGTACCTCTCGGTTACATTCGAGTTTCGAGGGCAAAACTCCTCTTAAGGGGGAAGGAATGTAACATCCCCACTTTTCGTAAAGGGGTAAAATAGTCATTGGGCGTATTTGCTACGACCTAATTATTATTTATCCTATTTATTTGATTAAAAAGGATTTAATTATAGGATTTAGCTATTAATTATAAAGGATTTAATTAATGGCTATAAAAAAGAAATAAATTCCCAAATTTATTCATTAGTCTGGTGCGCATCTTCTGAAGGAAAATAAAGAGGAACGGCGCACAACAGAGAAGAAGCAACGCAGAAGAAGAAGAAATAATAGGAAGAACCGTGTGATCAATCCGTTCATCTGATCAAGATGCCGCGAGAGAAAAAAGTAATCGTCAGCGAGAGATTTAAATTTGGAAAATAACATCTCTCGACTTCCCATGAGTAGTTGAAACGATCGTCTTGAAGAGTAGATTAATCTAAAAATAGTTTCACGGCAAGTAAGCCAGGTAATCTTCATTTTTTCAGGCTCTTTCGCTTTGGTTTTCATTGCAAGAAATATGATTTTAGGGTTTCTTGTTGATCACATAGGTTTTGGGGTTGAGGATCAACAATTGTTGCGATTCTTTGGGTGTTTCTTTCGTCGGTGTTGCATGCAATTAAGGTAAGAGGCTCTTCCTATGATTCCAATTATCGTTTATAAGGTTTAGATCAAGTTTTAAGGTGTTTAAGATGTTTTAATGCTAGGAAGATGTGTTTTTCGTTGATCAAGGATCATAGGTGTTCTTGGAATGGTTAGATATGTTTATTTACGTTTTACTATGTTTAAATTGTTTGTTATTTTGGGTTAGAAACCGATTTGGATCGAACTTGAGGATTTTAGGGTTCTTGCCGAAACCTGTGTCGGACGGGCGTCGCTTCCATGTGGGACGGGCGCCCGCTTTGGTCACATTTCGGACGGGCGTCTGGTTTCTCCGGGACGGGCGCCCGAGGTGTTATTTTACATTCAGGTTGTATTTGTCTTAGGGTGGACGAAGCGTGGGGAAAGTGGACGGGCGCCCGGTAGGTTCCAGACGGGCGCCCATGTCTTTAAACGGGCGTTTGGGTGTTGTTCACTTATAAGTACGTTTTATCACTTATAAACCTTTAAACGTGATATGTTAACCTTTGTATAAACTTGAGCAAGCCTGAATTGAGCTTCGATTCATTCGCTTAAAACACCGAATGTACTCTTAAAGGGAGTTGAAGTTCGGATCCGTTGGAAGAGCATGATAGGCTTGTGCTTTGATGAGTTAGCCATCATCAATGTCCGTGTAATTGCTAGGACTTGTCCGTGTCTAAAGTGGTCTAGGAAGAGAGTAGTTTGTGTGAGGAGATTATTTGAAAACACTTAGGTGGCTAGTTAATCATCCTAATAATCAACGTCTTGACTAGTAAAAGATTAAACAACATGTCTCTCTTGGCACAGGCACCAGGCTAAATCGCGATGCATGTGCTACCACTCGAAGGTGGAGGAACTCTGAGGTCAAAAGACCTTAAGTACTGAGAGGACTCTCTTTGTGGACGTGGCGTGCTATCGGAGTCTACCTTTTCTAGACTTCGTGGATATTGGTGTGATCCACTAATATGTTGCAAAAGAGTGTCCCTGAGGTGGAAGAACTCCGTAGGTCATAATGACCCTAAGTACGGAGGGACTCTGCTAAGGTGGATGCGCGTAGTGCCCTT
The DNA here is from genome assembly GCA_026214975.1 of Gentiana macrophylla. Classification (NCBI taxonomy): domain Eukaryota; kingdom Viridiplantae; phylum Streptophyta; class Magnoliopsida; order Gentianales; family Gentianaceae; genus Gentiana; species Gentiana macrophylla. Next base: position 66,096,388 of record CM047809.1, read on the forward strand.
GAGTGCGGTTGTAACACAGATAAGCTAAGTAGTAACGTTTAGTCAATTCATGTTGATGGACATGAAATGAACCCCAGATTGAGTCGGTCTCACATAAATAACTAAACGATCAAATATCTTTTCTTTATAGATTATAACTGTTGTCATAGCTTCTCACTTTTACTAAGTACTTTGTATTTACCTCCTTTGCATTTTATTTTGTATGCATTGTGGGGTGAGAAGACGAACAGGTTGAGCATGTTTTAGAGGAGGATTTCGGTGACGACGTTTGACGACGCCACGTTGAAGATTTATCTTTCATTTATGCTGTCATTCATTTAGATAGACTTGTAGTACCTTTGGAGTAGGCTTTTGGTCTTTCGAGACTTGTCGTACGTTTATTTTGGACTTCGTATTTTTTCCTTTTGATGTAATAAAGTTACATTTCCATCTTTCGTATGGTTAATTTCTATTCATAGTAGCTTTTATGTTTTTACCCCAGTCTTTTTAGCTTCCGTTTGCTTTTATTTGATACGACGACGTAGAGGCTTGCGTATAATATTAGACTTATTTAATGCTATACGCGCCGAACGTTTCTCTTCCGGATAAGGGCTCGGTATCCGGGAGCGGGGCGTTACACTTACCCCGGCTACACTGTTTAGTGTCAATTAGGCTCAATCTACAATTAATTTAAGGTTTGCTTAATCCGTTTAGAGTGTTTTGTTTGCTCGGGTTTGATTGATCATCAATTTAAGGTTAACTTAACCTATTTACATTGTTGAGGTTGGTTGGGCTTGATCGACCATCATTTTGATGTTCGATTAACCTATTATAGTGTTTAGGATTTATCGAGTTTTGACGGGCTATAAGTTTGAGGTTCAGATAACTCAACTAGAGTGTTTATAGTTGATCAATCATGATCAATCGTCAATTCAACATTTAGTTGAGCCAATTATAATGTTTGTGGTTGATCGATCAAGCTTGATCAACCGTCAATTTAATATGTAATTAACCCGATTAAAGTATCTTGGGTTGATCGGGCTAATGAGAAGTTCACTTTCAAGTTCAGCCATGCAAATTACAGTGATAAACATATGTTCATTATATTGCTTTGGGGAAAATAGGAAAAAAAAAATTAAAAAAAAACTTATGTTCATGATATTGTTTAACGTGAATTTGATGGCTTTTTATTACTTATGCTATTTATTAATATATGTACAACGATCTCACGATTTAGGATTAGTCGAATGAGTGGAGTTTTGATATCGAGGGCTTTTAAGCAAAACAATAAAACAATAAATAAATATATATTTATATATACATATATATATATATATATATATATATATATATATATATATATATATATATATATATATATATATATATATACAACAATTTGATTTTAATTGAAATTCATTATAATGTTAAAAACAAGTAGTATTGTAAGTATATAAATGCTTTAATAACATACATATAATAAGTTGTTTATTTTTATTTTATTTGTACCTAATATTTATAAATGATATACTTATAAAACAGAAAAATAAAAATAAAAATGAAAATTATTCCCTCAAAAAAATAAAAAAAACATAAAATTATTCATTCCATTTTGACTGTTATATATACTCTAGGCGTGTTTTTTAGATCAATGTTATATGCTTTTTAAATAATTATATTATTTGTAATTAAATACAACAAAATTTTATTATTTATTTAGTATAACCGCACGACGTACAAAAAAACTTCTTAGCACAGTGGATCACAGTGGTTCACAGTCTATTTTTGGACCTTGAGGTACACTGATCGAACCCCCCTTAAAGAAACTTTCCAATTTAATTTAGCGGTAGTATTGACAATTGCAAATAATTTTTTATTTCATTTAAAGACAGTAGTTTTTTATCCACTAACTAAATAAATAACGGCAGCTAAAAAAGAACAATCTCAACCTATTTAACCAAGAAACTTGATCAAACAACTTATATAACAAAATCTCAGTTGGGAATTAGGTTTACTGATCATACGAATCCGGGGCGGATCTATTCATTCCAGAGGTCGCGTGACCGCATTGACATTCGAATTTTTTTATTTTAGTATTCAAACGATACAATTTTGTTGTTAAAAATGTAGTTTTGTTGTTAAAAAAAATTAGTTTTAGCTCCAATGACCCTGTTGGAATAATTTTTTTAGATAAAAAAATATTGTTTTTGATCCAGAACTACACTAAAAAATTTATTGGATCAACCTCTCGATCTGAATGGAGGTAGAGGATGACCGTGTACAAGTGACCCCTCTAATTAAGAATATATATATATATATATATATATATATATATATATATATATATATATATATATATATATATCAACCTTGGATTTACTTATATATTGTGCATAACAAGGATGGGCGACGAACGACGAAAATCAAGCTGCCTTTTGCTCAACCTTGCTGGAGTCCACGTGTGCGTTTCCACTACCGTTTTTTCCATCACCGCCTCTTCTTCAGCTTCATCAACATTATAAATAGAGGTTTTTCGGACGGTGATGGAGTATTTGCCATTTCCATCCATCTTTGTTGGTTTTAGACCTCGGTGAGAGGCCATTTTCTTCTTCTCTTCTGCTGCTTCCCTCTTTTCCATCTTCTGAATTTTCGTTTCATTCTTTTCTGCAGGTTTGTGGTGTGGTCGTTTTCTTATTATTGGTTTCAAGATGCTATCAATCGTTTTACTTTTAAGGTACAACCCTGCTTCTTAGTGTTTCGGTTGCATGTTTGTCGCTTTGATGTTTTTGCAAGTGCATGTCTCATGCGATTGTTTGGTTGGCGCAAGAAAGTGGTTTTGGATTCTTTTGTTGTGTTGTTGTTTTGGGCAGCCTTTGCATCTCTCGTGTCGTTGTTTTATCGGTTATGTTTATGCTTGATTCAGGTTATCTACCCATTTTAAGGTACAATTTGGTGCTCATTGTAGCTTTAGATTATGTTTCGCTTTCTCTTGGTTTTGCTATTGCATCATCGGCCTTGTTGGCGTTGTTGCTGCAAGGTGGTGTATTTAGGATCCTTCTTTGTCGATTTTAATTTGGTTTTGGGATTGCATGTCTGTGTGGTTATTTGGTTGATTCTTTTTTATGTCAGATAGCTTCAAAGTTGTGTGCTTTTTCCCATATTTAATGACTCTGTTTCGAAATTACTGAATTTCGACGGACTCGATGAGATAGGTTGAATTTTTGGTGGTTTGTGATTTTCGGCTTTGTTTTCCCATATCCAACTTGATAGACAACATGCTCTTTTTGAAAATGAATTCTGCCCAAAAAAAGATCTTGTGGTGGATGTATTAAAATATTAATCTGGAAAATGTGGGAAAATGAAGAATTTAGGTCCATGTGTTATTGGTAAATTGGAGAAAAGTGATTCTTTAGACTATAATTTCGAGGCCCTGACCAGTGATTCGGATATCTCATCGAGTCGTTCCTCGTAAACTCCTTCTCAAATTATTGTAGTTTATACAAGAATAGTTTTTAGACTGTACCGTAAAGGCAGCAAGTTTATCCTTATCCACATTGCAAGATTACTTGCGGTGGTTTGTTTCATGAGTAGAAACAGGTATGACGCACACATTTCGGTGATGGTCCTCTTGTGCCTACGTTGCCAAAATACAACAGTTATGTAAGAAAAATGGTTAGGAAAGAGCAGTTACTATATGTAGAGAAATATGCTATTGATGTTTAAAATCAAGTTTTTTAAAAATGCAGATGGGAAACCTGTATTGGACGATTGGTTTTTCGACTATTCCTCTCGTAGTAACCTGTTTTTATCATTTATGAATTTAGTAAATGGAAACTTTGCAGGTCATTATGAGTTTTATTTATAGGTTTACCTGTTTTTTAATCTCATCATATTTGTCAAGCTTTTCATAAGCAATTGCACTCAAGGCTTGTCCCAATTGAGTGGTCACTTCTTTAAATATCAGAGGGATCTTAGGATAAAGAATCACTCAAGACCTTCAATACACAGGCAAATTATACTCTTCGAGATATATTTTCTTATCGGCTAAATGACTTGGCATAACAGTATCCCCATAGGTGCAGCTACTACTTTCGGTTCCCTAAATTACTTTTTCTTCACTACGAAGAAGATTTGAGAAGTTATCCAACTTACAGTCACCATGTGGAAAATGCTAATACATGAGGCCACTTATCAGTTCAATTAGACATTGCTCAACGGCATTTTCCAAAAAAAATTTAAAAAAAAGAGGGTAAATTCCCTAGAAAATCACATAGTCAATAGACCTTATGATGAGTAGGAATGATCAGGGAGGCAAAACAAACAGACAGAAAACACTTTCTAAGAAAACGACAGACTGAAAAATGATTATCAAACCTTACATTGTCCAGTTCATCGAAATAGCTGAGTTTGCTATGTAAAGATTCAGCAAAGTCGATCAATCTTCGTTTCTCCAAAAGCTACAAGAAAAATAAAGTATCAACTTAGGAAGAGAACTTAAAACTTATACACAGTGAACAGACAAGAGGCATGGTGCACGGGTTATGATTTAAGATAAAAAGCTTGCATCTATCAGAAACAGAAGAAGATAAACAAAGACAGCAGTGAAAACTGAGAAGTAATTACTTAGCACATTGCCATATCAACGAAAGATTATAGCTGTTGCTTTTGCTTGATTATTCTCTTCATGCTTCTTTGTGTGCACGTTACTGGTACAGCCCTGTCTTGTGAATGTCTTAAGATTTGTAAAGTAGCCCTTATTGATCTGCCTATATCATTGTTACACACTAATTGCTTTTTAACTTTGATTAGGTCGGATCAGCTATTGTTTTGGTTTGATTCTTCTTTTGATGCTTGTCTGTGTGCACATTATTGGTACATCCCTGTGTTTGTTCGAAATCCACATAGGATTGCTTTGCCTGCAAGTATTTATGAGCTGGATGAGCTTTTCCTCACTATCAATGACACCTTTGAGTTTGTGCTATAACCTGTGATCTGTGATTATAGAAATTGTGCGTATGTGTTATATGCTATGTGTTAAGCTTTTGAAGTCGTGATATATGGGACTATGATATATTATTCTATGTGTTAGGCTAATCTCAACACAACATTAATATCGCAAACAGTTTAAAAGGTTAAGAACAATATTTAAAACAATTTAAAATCAACAAACAAAAAAAAGGAGAAAAGGTCGGACTTCACTTAGTTAGTGATATACTATAAATAATCGTAATCATCTCTTGTAACGTTAATGCTGCAGAATCGGGAGCTTTGTCTTTTCTTAATTTGAGATATTTAGCTCCTTTGTTTGTCAAGTATATGACATTCGATTTGTTCCCACGCTTACCCATGTTTTGCTTTTGACAATTTGTTGTGGTTCAAGGCGTTTATAGTCGCGCACGGCACATGTGCAGCAACAAAATTGCAACAGGTTAGTGTAGTTAGGGGTACTACTGCAAACCCCATAGTTAGGGGATCTATAGCAAACCCCGTAGTTAGGGGATCTACGGAAAACCCCGTAGTTTAAGGGATTTCATTCGAAGCTTGTTTATATAGTTGCGTAGCTATTGTAAAATAAATAACAGTAAATACTATAGCTGTAAAATAATGGAAGAAATACAACGTAACGAGAGAAATAACGAGAGAAACGAAAAAAAACGTAAGGCATATGCTGAAATGGACGCTAATAAGAAAAATGCTTTGTTGCAACGTCGACGCTTGCTTTATGCTCAGAGAGCTGGTAAGAGTGGCGAAACATCAATACCAAACGAAAATAGTCCTTTAAATAATTTCGAAGCTCGACAGTCTTCGAATATTCCTGATCCAGTTTGTTTGCTTAACGAATATGAAGGAATTGACCCAGAAATGCCACCCAGGGAAATTTAGGCGCAAATTTGGCCCAAAGCAGACATGCCTAGCTCATCGATGTTGTTTCTCAAAAAGGCGTAAGGCCTATGCTCAAATGAATAGTAGTAAGAAAAATGATATACTCAAGCGTCGACGTCTGCTTTACTCTCAGAGAGTAGGTATCAGTACGGAGACATCGACAGAAAATGAAAATAGGCCCTCAAATAATTTCGAAGCTCAGCAACCTTTGAGTATTCCCATTTCAACCACTTTACCTATCGAATGTAGAGAAAGTGACCTGAAATAGTAGCAATGGAAAATATCACACTAAATATGGCCCAAAATGACATACTCGCCTCGTCTAATGTCTTTGTTTCTACTTGTCGTAGAGCGCATATAAATGAAACTATCTATCCCTCAACTAGGTTTAATCATGCCGTGCGAGAATGATGGCTCGTGGCCTCAACGAGATTCGCATCGATGATAGGCCATCTATTCATATCTTGCCTGGCAGCCCCCGATATGTAGACATTGTTCACCCAAGCGTTTTTACCGTGAACCTCCAGGGTTTTGTTGCTCGAAGGTGAGGTCGGAGATACCCTTTCGTAAATGCCACTTTGCCTTGGCTGAATTGTTTATCGGTTACGACCAAAGCGTTGATTTCAAGAAGTACGTGAGAAGCTACAATAATAACCTTGCCTTCACCACATTCTCACCAAGAAAGATAAGGATCTTATGCGGAACCACATGGGCGTTTATACGTTCAAGGTTCGTGGTAAGATTCACCACTACCTGGTTCATTGGAAAGAATCGGTGATGTACCCTCCGCTCTTCAACTATATTTCTACGATGCGGATACTCAACTTGAAGAACGCATGAAACTTTCGGAACGGTTTTCTAAGGTCGTAATGAGGAAATTGATTGATATCCTATCTCAAAATCCATATGTTAAGTTCCTAAGACACGTAAAAGATCTAGAGTCTCTTGACAGCTACCAAATTTGTCTTGTCACTTGCCCTACACTTGATCAACGTGTGTATAATGAGCCAACTTGTAATGACGTTTCTGCAATTATATCTTCCGAGAGTGAAGAGCAATTTAACCCCACTTGTCATATCCAAATCTATGAAAAAAATGCTTTTCCCCATAGGATACGCCACTACTTTGGTTGTTATGACGGTTTACAATATCCTCTTCTCTTCCCGCATGGAGAGGTAGGATGGCATAATGGCATTCAAAAACTTCCACCGAATAAAAGGAAACGAAATTACAAATGCAAAGCACCTTTGGAAAGCCTAAGCAATACTGTTCAGTATGCTGAGCAGTTAATCTCTGGAGAAGAAAGAGGTATTTGGTATTACTCTATTGGTTCCTCTTCTCCTATGAAGCTCGTTTCTACATGTAACTTTGTCTTTCTTTAACAAATTGCATGCGAAGGTGCAAGAAAAGAAACACTTCTCTCTGTCGTCGATATTATTGTTATAAGCTACAAAATCGAGCCAACGATCGATCAATGCTATTACACACGGGAGACTGTTCCAACAATACGTTGTGGACATGTTTGTAAAGGTTGAGACATCTAGGTTAGAATATCTCGAGAAACAGCAAAAGGAGATACGTATACATTGTTTACGGGGTTTAGTTGACAGCATTGCATCCGGACATACGTCCACTTCTGAAGTTGGGCGCAAAATCATCCTACCCTTCGTTTATAGGAGGACCACGAGACATGAAAAAAAGGTATATGGATGCAATGTGTCTTGTCCAAAATTTTGGAAAACCTGACTTTTTCCTAACTGTAACATGTAACTCTGCATGGCCTGAAATCACAGAGCATTTACTACCAGGTGAATTGCCTCAAAACCGGCCTGACTTACTTTCTCGAGTTTTCAAAGCCAAGTTGGAAATGCTGAAAACCGAACTTTTAAAAGACCATATATTTGGGATGCCGATTGCATGTGTATACTCAATTGAGTTTCAGAAACGTGGATTACCTCATACTCATGTCCTCCTTATAGTTGATAGGGACTCCAAACCGCTTAACCCTGATGCTTATGACCGTTACATTAGCGCTGAACTACCCGACCGTCTAAGACACCCAGAACTACATCGTTTGGTTCTCAAGCACATGGTACATGGCCCTTGTGGCCCTCTAAACCCTAGATGCCCATGTATGCGAGACAACAAGTGCAAAAACAAATACCCTAAAGAATTTGCACAAGACACAACACATGGCTCCAACAACTACCCACATTACTGACGGCGTGATATCGGCATTAATGTTCGTGTTTAGAACCCACTTAAATTGACAACCGTTGGGTAGTTCCCTACAACCCGTACTTGCTCCAAAAGTACGACTGTCACATCAATGTGGAAATATGTTCGACAATCAAACTTGTGAAGTATATCTACAAATATATTTACAAGGGTCCTGATAAAATTGCTTTTGCATGTCGCGTCCCTTACGAAAATGAGATTCAAGAATACCAACAAGGTAGATGGGTTGGGCCACCGGAGGCAGCATGGCGTTTATTTTCGTTCGATTTGTTTGAAATGCACCCGCAGGTTATAGCATTGCAACTGCACCTACCTGATAACTATCTTGTGTCTTTCCCCACAAATCAAGACCTAAATAGTATCGTCACAAACAGCTTCTTCTCACGGACAATGCTGACTCAATTTTTCCAAATGAACAGAACTAATTCCACGGCCATGAATTTGAAGTCGCTTTACAAAGATTTCCCCAAACACTTTTTGTCGGGATTTAGGAAACGCACTTGGGACAATACGTAAAAAGGGTAAGGTAGTTGGTCGGATTGTTTCTGTTAGTCCAACTGAAGGTGAACGATACTACCTACGTTTGCTGCTTAATCATGTTAGAGGTCCGACTTCGTTTGATGATCTCTTAACCGTAGATGGATACCTATATTGCACGTTTAGAGAATTAGCTCTACGGAGAAATTTATTAACCACGGATAATGACCTCGATAAATGCCTTGAGGAAGCTTCTGTGTATCAAATGCCAAGACAGCTACGTCATCTTTTTGTGTCAATTCTGGTGTTCTGCTCACCTTCAGATCCACGTAAACTATGGGAAAAGTATATGGATCCCATTTGTGTGACGACTACCTACACGGACTATTAACCTGTTCGAGATATTAGTGATGCTCGAATGAAAGCATTGTTTGATATAGCTATAATGCTTGAAGACATGGGAAAAAAAACTACAAGACTATAGATTGGGCGGAATAAGTGAAACAATAAGCCAACGGGGTACCGTAACTAGAGAAATGGCATTTGAGAAAAGCCTAACGGTGGATGAAGATGATCTTCTAAATGTTCACAATCTTAACGAAAAACAACAATATGCTTTTCAACAAATAATGGCCAAAGTGACTGCCGACGAACCGGTGCATTCTTCATTGATGGTCCAGGTGGAACCGGAAAAACTTTCCTGTACAGAGCAATCTTGGCAACAATTCGGTCGAAAGGGCATATTGCTCGCCACAAGAAGCTTCAGTGTGGCAAAGATGCGGACTTCCGGAGGTCGAATCGCACATTCACGATTCAAGTTACCATTACAAGAAGAAGAAAAAAATAGCAAACGTTAGTAAACAATCTACAACAAAGAACGTTATTGCGAGAAGCCAAGGTTATCATATGGGACGAGGCTCCTATGGCTCATAGAGAATCAATAGAAGCTTTCTCTGAGATGCTTAAAGATATAACTGAGACCAACAACCCGTTTGGAAATAAAATTGTGGTTTTTGGAGGTGACTTCCGACAGGTCCTTCCGGTGGTCACAAACGGAAGTAGACAAGAACAACTAGATGCTTCCTTAATCAGCTCAGCATTATGGCCTATGCTTCACAAAATACATCTAACGCAGAACATTAGGGCAATTGCAGACCCTGCGTTTACTGAGTATTTATTACGAATAGGTAACGGTACAGAACCGGAAGACGAAAATGAAAGCATTGAACTACCGATCAACATGCTCATTCCTTTTCACGACAAGGAAACTTCATTGAAACGATTAATTCACTTTGTATACCCCGAAATCATAGCTTTTGCAACACAACATCACACAGTTATGAATAGTGCTTTACTAGCCCCAACCAATGAGTGTGTGGAAGATATAAACAATACGATGTTGGAAGAAATGCCAGGTGAGGTCATTACTTACATCAGTAGTGATGTTGCTATCGACCGTTATCACCAAGCAGATTATGAAGACTTCCTCAATTCACTTACTCCAAGCAGCCTTCCTCCCCATGAACTAATGTTAAAGGCAAAATGCCCCGTAATGTTGCTACGGAACCTAAATCCCGTCCAAGGGTTATGTAACGGGACACGGTTATTATGCAAGGAAGGCGATAACGCATACAATTGTCATTTGAAATAGCAATCGGCCCTTTGCAGGACAACAAACTATCTTACACAAGATTCCTCTACAAAACTCGAACATAGATAAATGTGCAATTCCCTTTAAACGATATCAGTTTCCAATACGATTATGTTTTGCAATGACTATTAATAAGGCACAAGGTCAAACACTGGACCGTGTGGGTTTATATTTGCGAGAACCCGTCTTCTCCCAAGGCCAACTATACGTAGCCCTTTCTAGAGCACGGAAATCTTCAACTATCAAAGTACTGATAGCACCACCAACTTTTTCAGAAAACTCTAATAAGAACACAACGAAAAATATAGTATACCGTGACATCCTCAGGAGGGTTCAAGAAAATACTTAAATAACAAACATACGTAAAATGAAAATACGTAAACATACAATGTACTGAGGCCTATATTTACTGATTATGTCACACATTTTTACCATCCGCAATACACTCGCAGGAAAGATACTCATGGCAAAAATGCTGTATATTGACGATATTACTCCTAATACGGATAATTGGCGCGTAAAAGTTTTCATCCTTCAAAAAAGCAATGTCTATACCAATGAAGCGAGGAAACGATCGCAAAGTTGTCGCTCCAGGATGAAAAGGTATACTAACAAATAGTTTCTTCGGTTTGTCTTCTTAAATTATTTCATACATTCCTCTAAAAGATTGCACCTACATATCCATAATGTTGAGAAACACTTAAAAATAAGCAGGGGAAGAAGATAGAAGGCGTGATGTGGAATACTAACATTGACCTTCTAGAGAATAACCTGACGCCATTCTCCACATACATCATCGGAGGGGGCGATGTTGACCGTGTAAAGAAGGTTACAAACATAACTCTCCGGGTCAAGAATACCAATGGCAACTTTCAAGGACAACTTTCATACAGCGTAGTGAAAGAGCACAACCAAATAATAGCCCGCCCACGGTTCCATGCACTCCGTTCTTTGCTCTTCTTCGATTACACATTAACTCGGGAGCCCCAAAGAGGTACGTAGCAACTACAATATTAAAAATATTTGAGTAAGCAACTAGGTAGTAATCTGTATGCAATTACCTTTTACCAAAATATTACACACGCTTATCTGCTTTTTGCGAGACATTGTAGTTTTGTTATTGAGGTCAAAGAAACACGGCACGTAACGGTTAGATCAAAGTTGGTGCCTCTACGTGAATGCACCGTCATACAGAATGAGTAAGGAACCTCACGTTAATTTGCACCAGATCACCTCCATATTTTAATTTGAGAACCAAATTAGTTTAATATCCAAGTGATACTTAACAACCAAATACCTAACGGTACTCTGTGTGAACCATCGAGTTGAAACCGTGACAATCACTCTTTGGGGAGATTATGGTCACAAATAAGGAGGAGAACTTTTAGGCTAAGGAAAGAACTACCGATCGACTTTTCAAAGGACTAAAAGCATCGCATTTTCCTGGTAACCACACAAAACATGGACTTACGTGACTAAAAACAAATATCTAATACTTAATTGTAGAGTTGATACATTTTTCTTCGGTTCGGAGTATCTCTTTGTCGACCACAAACATTTCTCATTTGTGGCGCTAGAACTCGACATTGCGAAGTGAAAGCACTAAGAACATGGTATGTTGTTGTAGCAGATTCATTCCGCCATCTTTACATAGATGGTATTTTTCCATCAATGTGATGTCACACTCCCACGTGGTTATTTCAACTAACACACTTAATTTCTTCCAAACAAAACAAAAGGGTCAATAACAACATAGAACTTATAAAAAAGGTGGTGGAGCACCTATGAAATTACCTCGAGGCTGTCTCGAATGAAATAGATACCGTCGGAATGACACGGCATCAAAGATCTGAGTGAGATAGTAAGGTCAAGCAATCACAAACAACAATTCCATCACAGTCCTAAAAGTAATACTTTTCGAGAAAGAGATACTACATAATCCATGTTTCGAACCTTGTCACAGATTGTCCACGCAGAAGTTTCGCTAGCCATCGCCAATGTAGATCAGAAAATATGCTACACTGTGTGCCCAAAATGCTACGGAACACAGAAAGCAATGCCAGATGAGCTATTCAACTGTACTTCTTGTAATCAAGACTTCAAAGCATTAGCACGGTAAGAACCTCTTTTCCACCTTAACATAAAAACCTTTGTGTATAATAAAACATCGTTTAAAATGTTTGGTACATGTTGTGTACACGTTTTGTACTATATGCTTTATGCTCTTACTTGTTTCATTTCCTTATTTACCTGCAGCCTGCTTGATAATGTTGTTTTTACTTTTAGAGGTCTTCACCTGTGCTTTTTATAGTCAGTTATCAATGCTCAGTCTAATTAGCTATTAGTCTGATTAAGTATTGCCCTGTCCTTAGGTTAGGTAAAAGATGTGAATCGAAAGTTATCTGTTAATTCTCGGTGTTTCGTGTTTTATTACATTCGAATACACCATAATCTAAAGTGTCTGATTTAGTTCCAAGTTCAACACATGTAAAATCAGCATTACATACAAAACTATTCTTCCCGTTTTACGTATACTATCTCAACTACTTATATAATAATTTATTCTGTCATTCGAATTGTCTGCACGTGTTGCTGCTTAGCAAAGATTTAGGATTGCAGCATCAACAAAACATTAAGAATACACAATGCTAATATTAAGAAGAAATACTGCTGTAGTAAACACCTTCCTGATCTATACACTTTACACTCAACAGCTGTAAGATCGTCGTTCAGCTTTCTGACCTGTCAGCCACAATCAACGCAACTTTTTTTGACAAATGCGCGGCAAGACTTCTAGATAAATCACCCGAAGATCTTCACAAATAAAGCGTGTACTAACAACCACAAACCTAGCACATTTACATCAAAGAAAAAGAAAAATTCTCATAATCAATGTTGTTTGGTGATTGCGATCTGAGGCAACAACAAAACTCCTCTTGGACATTGATGAGCAGCTTCACCGCAAGAATTTCATAATGGAAATAAGGGCAAACAAAAAGAATTTTAATGATAAGATCACCCGCTACACAGTGCTTAATTGGATTGAGAAACAACAAGCCTTGGGTTCTATTAACGAAGAAGGACAAATGTCTAGCCAAACTACAGTGGAGTCTGGTATGTCTAAAACACTTAATTATCATCAACCTTAAGTTCTGAAAAAAAAAGGAGAAATAAACAAAAATATCATATCACAGGAACAACCAATCTTTCTGACAAAGGCAAACATCCAAGTGAAATGGAGTCCACAACACAAGGCTCTAACAATGAAGACAGCAACAGCTCGGACTCCTCTGGTCCACAGAAGAAGAAACTGAAGATTGAATCCAAAACAAGTGTGATGTAGACAAAGACAACAACCGCAACATACTGCAGGCCTAGCCAATGCTGTTGTTTTTGAATAATTTTGAAACCTGTAACACTCCACTCACAGTGTAACAACCCAAAAAACACTACTGCTTTTTGATTCTTAAGGCACCAACAGCATTTTGTCCAACTTGTAAAAAAATTACCGCTTCGAATTATCTGCATAAGCTACTACTGTACTATTATGTAAATAGTTTGACAAATCCTTTAATAGACTATCTGGATTACGTGATAACAATGCAGTTAGATTTCTCGTTCTTTATTCTAATTTCGTATGTCCACCCTTACCATATGCAAAAATATATAACAAATCTTGCTTTCTTCTGATTTTATTTTAACTTAGTCATACATAAAAAGTCATTTTAGCTATGTACCTGGTGTTAAAGCACTTGAAAATTTTATAAGGTATGAAATTTCTTTCCATATATTCCCTCTTTCCTATCATGTTATTGGCAGGTGTCACGGCTGGTCAACGAAAATGGATTCATGCGGCAACAATTGCATACTGTAAGTATTGCTTTCATTCTGTCCTTTGTCTATATCTATGTGATTTGTTAGGGAAATGTACATATCATGGATCTTAGCATTGCCTTCTCTTTGATTCTGGTGTGTTGCTTTGGTAATGCAGATTAGATCCTTTATGTAAACATACCCATTAAACTATATAGAAATGGGAATTTGTTCTGAATATAAACTTTTGAATTTTCATGATTAATTATTTGAAGGCATCTGATGCAAGTTGTGAACTGATGTCGATTGGGTCCAGAAGCTAGAATGAAGGTTTGAATTCTTCAATTATAGTATCTACCCTGTAATTTCGGTGTTTTGTTATTTACGGTAGAAAGTCAATCCTCTTAAAGACTGTAACTTTATGTCAAATACTTTGTCAGCCTGGTCCGAATTCAGTTGGGATATTTGCTATTTCACAGAGTTATAGTGAAGTGGCTGCTAGAGCATGTGGTCTTGTTAGTTTGGAACCTATGAATGTAAGCCTAATACTATGTTTTATCAAGTTTTTTACCATGCTAGGTGATTGCCTGCCATTGCCTGAGGAGAAGTTCAACAAAATACTTAAAGACAACTATTATACGAACAAAAAATTTAACACCATTTTGACACCTAAGCAGGTAACTTCATGCTCTTTTTTGTCTGTTTGTTTGTTTGTTTGTCATTTTTGTGAGTGTGAAGTCTGCATTGTGACTCAAATTCATAAGAAATAAGTTTTCGACTATGCTACTTCATCTGATCTGACACATTGCCTAAAAAACAACAGAATTTGAGTTTTAGCCTAAAGATGTTAGACATGAACCTAAGGTGAGAAAGGATGAAAGGTCTTGTCCATGTAATTATCTTTGTTTATGCAGTGTCGGAGAAAGGTTGTTCCAATCGTTGATAATTTCGGAATCAAAATTACATAAAAACAAAAGAAACATTACGCCAAAGACACATAAAAAACTGTTACATCCAAACCAAACACAACACAACACAAAGACTTATTTCATAGATTCATAAAGAATCTAGAATTACCACCTTAGAAAGCATGTTCTAAAACTGGAAAAAAACTTCAATAAACATCCCCATTTGGCAACTGAACATGATCTTCTTCTCCGACCTCTTCATTGTTATTGTTAGCCATACTTTACCTTTCGTCGTGACCTCCATCATAGCACACTTTCCTTTCCACAAATATTGTAACCTCATCTGTTCCTTTGTGGTTACCTTACAGTGCTTGATTCTTCTTCATCTGCGGTACATCTTCTTCCACATAGTTTCTTCATTCAATTTGTCTTTGTCTGATTGTCGCCCCTTCCTATCACGTTCCGCTGCCAAGCTTTTTACAACATTGTCAGGATAACTGCCAACCTTCACTATGTCTGTTTCTCTGATCAGAACCCCATCTATTGTAGCTGGAATTGGTGGTGCATAAGCATCATACACCCTTCTTCGCCTCGTAAATTATTCTTTGGGTAATTGCCTTCAAAAGCCATGTTACAATCTTTCAAAACTCGACCGTATCAAAATGTTTCCTCTAAAAGCCACAATACACGAAAAAAACTTGAGGAATCTATATAAGCAAAACAAAGCTACTTATCACACCCATTCAAATAGCAAACAAATTACGACACCATTGAATATAGGAGTTCCATTCTTTGTCATTTACCAAATAAGTAAACAACAAGAATTATATTCCCAAAGCAAGTATTCACTCATTTCAAAGATTCCAATACCCAAGACTGAACTTGCTACTGCAAATCACACAGGTCCACCGCCCTCAAACCTGTAACAATTTATGACTCATTAAAGATCCCACATAACCAAGACTAACCCTTCTGACACCACTCAACCACCTTCACTACAACAAGCCTGAAACACAATAAATAAGGTACATAAATTCAACACTCTAAAAACAATAAATGTCACAATGATACAATCAAAATATTAGTACTTAATCTAATCAAGCCAAAACCTACTAACATAGATTAAAAATCTAATTCAACACTACTGAAAGGAGGTCCTGTATCTATGCGAAATTTTCCATACATTTTGTTAATCATCATAATTCAAGTTTTCCTGATATGAATCAATACATGCATTGCTCAAATTTGATTTCCCCATTCTTGGATATTGCTGGGAAAAAAAAAAAAACTACATGGACTATCTCATTCTGCTTGTACAGACATACTTCATTTCTCATTTTGTTCAAAGCATGTAGAAAACCGCATATTCTGTTATGATCAAATAAATCTAAAACTCCTCATTAAGTAGGGGCACCACCGCATGTAGCACGGTAACTGCCATCTAGTATATATATATATATATATATATATATATATATATATATATATATATATATATATATATATATGCGTTTGTTTTGTTTGATTTTATTTCATGAAAAACCATATTAAAAGACGTATTACTTTTTATATTTTACCACATAATACAAAGACACTATAACTAGTGTTGTATTTTAGGCGTAAGAAATGGCCAGTGAAACTTGTCATGCATTTGACAACATATCCTCAAATTTCCCTGATATTAACACAAATTTTGCAGCATTATCATGAAATGTCGGGAAAGTGTCATGTGTTATGCGACATAACATCAAACCACCACAAAAAATGCCATGTATTTGTGACATAAACAATGAGTGCCGGTTAATTGTCGGCAATTAGCGTCATAAGAAATATGTGGCAAAAAATGTCGTACTTTTGTGGCAATTAGTAGCTTATGCCGGTACACTTACGACAATTATCAAAATGCCACAAATAAAGTGTTGCAAAAGTCCTTATTTGTTGTATACTAAATCCCGACAAAATCATATACCCACTCACTAAACCGTCTTACAAAACCACCTATATCCACCCTCTTTTCACACACACATAAGAAAAATCCAATCTTTCACTCTCAAACACTAAAAATTATATTTCTCTTCAAAATTGAGAAATTTATCAATGGCGACCTCAAAGAAATCACAAGAAGAAAGACTCATTACTGAGTTGGATACTTTATCCTTCGAGCAATATGAAGAAATTTGCAACAACACTCTGATAGCCAGTCTTATTTGCGAGAAGATCAAACGTCAGCAAGGATTAAGAGACATCATGGAAGTTACATTCAAAGAAGAACGTCATGTAGAAAGGATCTTATAGTTATGGGAGAACATGAGGTTGGTAAGACAATCCCTCATCACAAAGGTTCGTGGGCGAAAGAATCATCGTCAATGAACATGTCATCAAAGTTACTATTTGATTTCAAAGATCCAAGCCAGAAATCAATAGATTTGAGTTGTTTACCCCTCCAAAGGAATGCATTTCTCATGCAAATTTCTTTAAGAGATGAACCAACAGATGTTGATACTCATGTCAACGATCTCAAACTTGAATTTGGGCTCCTCAGCAAATGGCTCAGCAGAAATGTAATCGGCAATACAAAGGAATAGCCAGGTTGTCTGAGCACAACATTTATCTGATGAACATAATATGGGATGAATTTGAATTAAATTGGGCAGGTTATGTGTTTAATCAGTTAAAACTGCAACATTTAGCTGAAGTGGAACAGTTGGGAGATTTCGACTGAAAAAAAGACACTCGGTGGAGTGATTCAACACTATCTAGAACGACTCAAGGAAGGAAATGCAAAGAGAACAAATCGGCGCTGCATCTATACAAAGAATGGATATATCAACTGGAGATGTAGCACTAATTCCTTCTAGGAAAGAAATGACTTCTCAACCTAAAGCCAAGAAGAAAATTGTGTCTCAGCAGATAGATGAACACAAAGAAGGTAAGTGAAAAGCTGACTTGAAAGTTAAGTCAGTTGGCAAATGTTTGTTCCCAGGTACTTCAAGTCAGTTAGCACAAACTGAGGGGGAACAACCACTGACAGCTGAAGCCACAAGACAAGCCATTATTGCTACTGGAATTGTTTCTCAGTTACAACAAAAGATATCAGAGAAAAGTTTCCGTTATGCATGCTGAAAAGGAGCAACAACAATTTCAGCAGCAACCAGCTCACCAACAAGCTCAGCAACCATCTCAGTTTTTCCAAGCTGACAGAATCATCAGGCTGATGAAAATGAAACTCAAGGCAGAAGATTGTCGAGAAGCTACTCTAGCAAGTGAAGAAAAGTCATTGTTGGAAAAACTTGAAATCAAGGATTTATACACTCTATTTCCAATGAATGAGTTTCTCACAAATTGTTTCAGAAGATTCACTGAGATAGCAAAATGAGGAAAATCAGCCACGTCATCAGTTTTAGATAATCAATAGAAGAAGGATGATGACAAAGATGATGAATTGAAGAAAGAAGCTGATAAGGCTCTGATTGACGGTAAACCGAATTTCACCCTCAAGCTCAAACTGCTAATCAGCAAAAAGATTTGCCAGTTGGAAACCAATCAACTGACAACCAACAAACATATGGAAAGGATGAGAATCAGCAACTCATGGTAATTGATGATGATACTCAGCCTAAGATTCAACAAGAAAAAGCAACAGATCCATCTGAATTTTTGACAAAAGATGAAATGAGCAAAGTACAAAAAAATCTGAAGATTATGCTCAACCAAAAGGATTCTTACAATGGCCTTTTGAAAATCATTTATGGATACTTGGATTATCGAAAGAAGATGGACGTCTCAGTCCACACCAAGTTGGATATTATTCAGAAATCATCTTATAGCTCAGCATCAGAAACTCTCAGTCTTAAAGAGAAACTTGAAGTCTCAACCATGGAAGATAGAGCGACACATGCTCAAGCACAATGGCATTTAAATACAGTTGGTAAATCAGTTGTATGAGGCCAAAAAGGGGGAAGCTGAAGAAGAAAAGCTGAGACTACTGAATGAGAAGATGAATCTGGAAGAAGAACTGAAGAAATACAAGTCAAAAGTAGATCCTTATGTTCTTGTAAAAGAACTAACTGACAAACAGCTCATTGAAAAATAAAGTCAACCTGGAGAAAGGAGAGCTACTTTAACAAAGGATCTATGGATGAAGTTTGTCACTGATCACAACAGCATCAAGCTGAAGTACAAAGACATAACTTATGAAGAATCTCTTGTCTACTTCTTATCTGACTAGTATCACAATCAAAGGATGGCACACTATAAGAAGATGAAGAAGATTGAAGAAAAGTTGCAGATCGAGAGACAAACCGAACAAATGAAAGTTGATGTTGCAGAATTTGAA
Source organism: Gentiana macrophylla (assembly GCA_026214975.1). NCBI lineage: Eukaryota > Viridiplantae > Streptophyta > Magnoliopsida > Gentianales > Gentianaceae > Gentiana > Gentiana macrophylla. The sequence continues at coordinate 66,115,673 of CM047809.1, forward strand.
AACTACTACAAGGATGAATCAGCTTTACCAAAGTTAGTTGTATGGAGAAAGTGGAAGCTATCTAGTCAAGTAGACTATAATAGAACTTTATACAAGGAAGACACGACGCTAGAAAGAGCGTTTCAGCTTCATGATAAGGAAAGGAAATTTCATTTAGTTACACAAAGAGCACAGAAAACAGTTTAGCTCTTATTTCAGTTTTTACTAATGTGTAACTATTCCAGTTTTTGCATATCTTAATGAAATCCAGTTTCCAGTTTTACATTGTTTCCAATTATATTTATCTTTAAGCTTTTCTTTTAAGGAGAGTTTTGGCATCATAAAAAAGGGGGAAATTGTTGGAAATAAAATTTATGTTTTGATGATAATTCATCATATTTAATCATTTATTATCTTAACCCCATTGACGAAGTGCTGAAGCTAGCTGTTATAGTGAAAAGATAAAAGATGTCTAGAACTAAATGTATAGGTTTTACTAGAGTCTGATATTTGTATATGTTACATCAGACAAGCACTGTAATAGATAGTTGTGTCGTGAAACTGAAAACTGGAAATCACTTAGAAAACTGGAAATCATCTAAGAAACTGAAAAGACAAGTCATCGAATCTGAATCAAACTACACCTAAAACTGAAGCTCACTTAGAACTGAAGTAGGTAAGTTCGCTGAGGGACACGTACTCAGTTGGCTTATCTATAAGACAGAAGAACTGAGGGACACAAACTCAGTTATTGAAGATTAAAGAACTGAGGGTTTAAACTCAGTTATGAAGATCACTAACTCGAGACTGTAAAGGTAGATTTCAGGCAAGTTTTTGGTGACCTGAACTGACTTTATGGATATTGTATGAAGACCTAAGAGTCATAAGGAGAATGAACTCTTAGATGATATATGCTTATGGTGTACTTTGATTAAGTCAATAATAATCAGATGAAAAACTGGATTACTGATATTTGAAGAAGAGTAAAATCTCAGTTAATGCTCCAAGTCAGTTAAGAAACTGACAACTGACACACTCAGTATAAAAACTGATCAGGAAACTCAGTTTTATAATTCAGTCATCCAACAAACTGATAGTACTTTCGAACGTTGTAAAGGAAGCATTTTTATTGGATGAAAATACTGACAACTCAGAACGGTCACAAAATATAGCCGTTACAAGATAGATGTTGATACAATTCGAATTCAAGCAAGATGAACGTTGGACCTAAGAACTATAAATAGAGGACATTGCACCAAGGATCATACAGCAAGATTTACCAAGAATTAACAAGATTACAAGCATTTTGTGCACTAGTCTCGTTCATTCGAATTGCTATCATCTCTTTGCTAAACATGATCAATCAAGAATTTCTTCAAGAGTTCAAGCTATACAGAATTCATCTAGATTCAGACACTTTGAAGAAACACAAACAAGAATCAATTTATTGAATCTCAGCCCAACTTTGATTCTTAATCAAAGGTTTAGACTGTGAAGCAATCCGGTGAAGGATTCTCCCAGGACAGTTGTATTAGTAGTCAGGTAGATTGTGTTTGTGGTGGTAGCTGGTGAAGAGGCATATGTAACCTTTCAAGGACCAGTGACTCAAGCAATTGCAGAGCAGCCATTCCACCTATTCTATAAGTGTTTAGATAGTGAAGCTAGGATTAGCCAAGGACTATTGTTTAGGAATTTTTGTAACGGCTCATCTCAAGAAGTTCTAGTCAAATTTTCCTCCTACGCCACAGGGGAAGAGAGGACTGACAGGATTACACCACCTGGAACCTCTATAACTCTTGTTTCATTTTCTTTACGCACTTACATTTGGAATTTATTTATTACAGCATTTATTATTGTTTACACAGCATACTAAGAACTGATTGTTACACAACTCATAGCTCACAAAGTGATATTCACCAGAATTCAGTTTTACACACTCACCTTTCACGGAGAATAACAAGATTAGTTTTGTATAAGTCAGTATGACTTAGACTCAGCTCAGTCAACTCAACTCCACACAAGTTTTAACTGAGCATTAAAAGTTTAAAATCCAGTTTTAGTGACAAGTTTATTCACTCCCCCCTAAACTTGTGTTAGCTTTTCAAAGGGATCAACTGTTTTTTTATTGTTGTGTGTTGTTGATTGCGTCTTGGTTTGACACACTTTTGATTGGTTGTCTATTTGACAAAATCCGTGCAATAAAGTGACCACATAAGGTCTTCGGTTTGATGTTATAAAGGAACTTGTCAGTGGATAGACTTGGGGGTCATTTGTTGGCTTTAAGTGGTGTGGTCGAAGGGGACACCAAGTCTAGGTGTGGTTTTTGTGTTTGTGTTTATCCCTTACTTGTTACCATCACTGAATTTCAATACTGACTCAAACTCATTGAGGTCAAGTGTTGAAATTCTTGACACTCTTGTGACTATCTGTGCTTGGCCTTGATAATTTGATAAATTCACAACTTGATGTTTGACTGCCTTGCACACACACTATTTTCACAATGTTTAACAAATCTGCATCGCCTTGAACATCTTGCTAAAGTTATTGTTTAATTGTATCACATGTTGCTCCATCTGTATTACACTGAACTTGGTGTTCTGTTGTGCTATAAACAATGTTTTCTGTGTCTGTGAACCTATTAAATTGGTACTATTGTATCTGCTGTGTCAACAACTTAAGTGCTGAATATTATCTGTCCTGCTGAGAAGTAATTTCTGCCTGCAACCTGCTGAATATTTTTGTTGAGATCTTGCTGGTGTACTCTCTGTTGCACCCTTGAACCTGCTAATGTTATAAGCCTGTATTTGTGTATCATCTTGTAATCAGAATTGTTTTAGACATTTCTAATCTGTACTTGGATGTATTTTGAACCTCTCTTGATATATTTTGTAATAGTTCATTCTGTAATAGCATATTTATTAAATCATGTAATCTGATTTTTGCGTTATATCGATCCAACAAGCATTATATTATGAATTAATCAAATTAAAACCATATTTAATGTTACATTTAAACATAAATTCAAATGGTTAAACACTACACCGATTTGAAAGTTATGGTCAAAATATAATTGTGTACAAAAATTTGAAAACCTATGTTTTGTGTTACATAATACTCGTTTTAATATTACGTATTCACTTGATAGCCTTTATTTAATGTTACATAATAGTTTGAAAACAAAACCCTAATATTTAATACATGATCACCTTAATTCCGTACATTAATGTTACTTATTCCATGAACCCAACTCACCCACACCATAATACTTATTCTATTATAACTAAAAATCACTTGAAAACATTATTTAATGTTCCATTCAAACACCAATTAAAATGGCAAAACACTACACCAAGCAGAATAATATGGTCAAAATACAATTGTATACAAAAAGTTTAAAACCCTCGTTTTGTGTTACCTAAAAACCTAAAAACCTAAAAACTCTAATTTTATGCATTCAATGAATCCTACACACGGACGCCATAATAATAATTTTAATGTTACGTATTCACTTAATAGCCCTTATTTTATGTTACATAATTGTTTAAAAACTAAACCCTAATTTGTTTATACTTTATCACCTTAATTCCTTACATTAATGTTACTTATTCTTTGAAGCCAACTCACCCACACCATAATACTTATTCTATTATAACTAAATCACTTTAAAACCTTATTTAATGTTCCATTCAAACCCCAAGTCAAATGGTAAAACACTACACCAAGCACAATAATATGGTCAAAATACAATTCTATACAAAAGGTATAAAACCCTCGTTTTGTGTTACCTAATAACCTGAAAACACTACTTTTACGAATGCAATGAACCCTATACACATACACCATAATACACATTTTAATGTTATTCATTTATTTGTTAGCCCTTATTTTATGTTACATAATATTTGGAAAACTAAACACTTATTTTTAATACTTGATCACATTAATTAATGTTACTTATTCTTTGAAGCCAACACACCCATAGCATAAAACTCATTCTATTATAACCTAATCACCTTAAAAACCTTATTTAATGTTACATTAAAACACAAATTCAAATGGTAAAACCCTAAACCGATTAGAAAATTATGGTCAAAATATAATTGTGTACAAAAAAATTTAAACCTCCGTTTTGTGTTGCGTAATAACCTGAAAACTCTACTATACTTCTACGCATTCAATGAATCCTAAACACGGATTCCATAATACTCATTTTAATGTTACGTATACACTTGTGAGCCCTTATTTAATGTTACATAATAGTTTGAAAACAAAACCCTTATTTTTTATACTTGATCACCTTAATTCCTTACATTAATGTTACTTATTCTTTGAATGCAACTCACCCACACAATAATAATTATTCTTTTATAACTAAATTCCTTTAAAACCTTATTTAATGTTCCATTCGAACCACAATTCAAATGGTAAAAAACTACACCAAGCAAAATAATATGGTCAAAATACAATTGAAGACAAAAAGTTTAAAACCCCCTTTTTGTGTTACCAACCTGAAAATTCTACTTTTATGAATTCAATGAACCCGTAGACACCATAATACACATTTTAATGTTATGTATTTATTTGATATCCCTTATTTTATGTTAGATAATAGTTTAAAAACTAAACTCTAATTTTTGTAGTTGATCTACTTAATTCTTTACATTAATGTTACTTATTCTTTAATCCCAACACACCCGAACCATAATACCCATTATATTATGACCTAATCGCTTTAAAAACGTTATTTAATTATACATTTAAACACAAATTCAAATGATAAAATATTACACTGGTTAGAAAGTTGTGGTCAAAATATAATTGTGTACAAAAACTTCAGTCCTGAAGTGTTGTTGTGTTGTCCTCACTGTTAGTTCTCTATTATGTAAGTAGACTACCCGGTTTGGTGAATCTCTACCCAAACCGCTCTGATAAAATGGCTTGACCCCTGCTATTGCCCAGTCCTAGGTTAGTTGACTGGGGGGTGTACCCTATGAAGTCTAGGTCAAGTCCAATACTGAGGGTAGTGACCCAATGATGGCTAAATAACTCAGCTAAACCAATGTTGGTTGGCATCATTTTCTTCATTGGTTTGACTATGGGTTAACATCTGGTTCAATTAAGGTAAGAAAGCATTCTTTGCAATTGAACCAGGGTTCAGGTGCCTTACACTGTGTGATTAAGACACCACTAAGAGAAATCAACCATTATAACCATGATTGTGTGGCTAACCTTATATACCATGGTTCATTGACCAGACATACTTGGTTCATTGACCATAAAACCTAAAACTTGGTAGCTATGACCGGATAGTCACTTCTATTTAAGATGATTGCTTGGTGAAACCAAATTATTGTGAGGTTCATTGACTAGTACTACCCTAAAAGAGTTTACTTAGTTCATTGACTTAAAATACAAATCATGGTTAACCAAGGCCGGAGAATCATCTTTATTTATTGTGCCACAGATCCTCAATTATTTCTCAAATTGTGTTCAAACATAATCCTTAAGGTTAAGTCACACCTTGAGGGCTATAAATAGCAAGTCACACTAACAGGATTGCTCACTAGTCGAAAACACAAGGAATCCCACATTTTCCCTCAAAAAGTGTTGTATCTGTTTGTTGAAAAGTGTGGTGTCTAGTAGATCATTACTGACTCCAGAACCGGATGAGATACAAGTTCATGCTTTCTATGGCATACAGAAGAGAAGAACATCGTGGTTGTAGTCTCTCCTATTGGTCAGTAAGTGATTACACATTTTTACAGTTTTTCATAGTTGTGTACAAGTAAAGAACTGTGTTTTATTGTTATGTGTTGTTGATTGCGTCTTGGTTTGACACACTTTTGATTGGTTATCTATTTTACAAAATCCGTGCAATAAAGTGACCACTGAAGAACCGGAAAGATCAGAGAGCCAAGCTTGTTTGTATCCATCTACTCAATGGTTTATGTTTGAAGGTGGGTCTGAAGGAGTATGACTTGGATGAGCGGCATACGAAGAAGCCAATTTTGTTGAGTCCGCTATCCGAGACGGGACCGGGTGGACCATCTGTCGAGGGGGATGTTGAGCAGAGGTTGAGGGTGATGAAGAGCGGGGTGATCAGGGTCCTGAGGCAGAGCCAGTTGATGAGCACTCATCTAATTTTATCCGCACAGTTCCCTTACCGACACGCACCCGGTATTTGATGATGGATGGGCTGCGGAATATGCTAGATGAGCAAATGATTCAATCGAACGCGCGTTAACCAAATGAGTGCAGTGCTCGGAAGGTACCTCCGGACATTCCCGAGCTTGAGGTAGATGAGAAAGCTTACCGTTCACGTCTTTCATCGAAAGGTGCCATCGAGTTATGCTTAGAGGAGGATGCACCAAGACGATTTTAGAGTCGCCGTGGCGCTTACGGAGAGAGTCTTTGGTACCTCTCAGTCGCCCCAATGCATCGCTACCACTACTATCTGCTGCTCCTACCACGAGACCCGAGCACACACGAGGACCGCCCCAGCCACTGCTACTACTACTACTACTTCTGCTTCTGAGGCCACACTACCTCCTCCTGAGGACCAGACTGGAGTTTAGAGTCGATGTTGTTCCTTTCGAGTCGGTCCTTAGTTTTCCTTATATGTCGAAGTCTTTGAGTCTCGATCTCCGTTTAGATTTGGCTAGGGTTTTTGGTTCGCGATCATTTTTGTGCTACTATTCTCTCCTTGGTTTGTAAGCCATAAGGCACCTCTTCTCACTACTTTAGCCTTATTGACTTGCTTTCTAGATTATTCATGGATGGATGATGATTTTGGATTTTTATATATCATGTTTAATGCGTTATCCATATACTACTCTTATTCGTGTTTTCTGACGTAACGAGGTCGAATATTTTGATTATCCCTGCATTTCCCCCTTATTACTTGCTATGGCACGTGGACCATGTCCCGTGCATGTATGTTTGGGATATGTTTTTCTTTATGTAGGGATTCGGGATGCTTTACCTCACGACCGTTACGGGACTTGATCACACCATTTTGCCGGGCTACTAAGCTAAGTCTCTTTTTCCTTTTCGTTCACACACCGAGGACGGTGTTTCACTAAAGTGGGGTGGGACGACTTAGCTTATTCGCATGTTTTCATAGTTTACTATGCCGTTATGTGATGAACTTAGTTTTACTCGGTTTTCGAGTTGATTTCTAGGCATTTTCAATTTTTTCAGGGTTTTAACAACGCGATATGTGCATGTTCTTCACGGTTGACGGTTTTTAGCCTTGTGAATCTCCTGCAGTGAGTCCATTATATCACGATACGGAACACTTTTAGTACACGTTTGATGACGGTTATACTTAGTACGATTGCTTTACACACCTGTACCCCTAGTTTTGAGGCGAAATAAAAAGGATTCACCCTGGGTAGGTTCAGGATGACGGGAAAGGCATTTCATTGAAGCGACCAGAGACAAAAGCCAACATCCCAACATTATCCCTCTAAACCCTCCTAAGCCTTTATAGGAACGGTCTGAACACCGTCCGAAATTTGAGCCGTTTTTGGTTACTTAGCTTATAATTCCTAGCCCTGAGCCGATAATTTGGTCACGTTCCCTTTTGACTACCCTACGAGTGGACATAGTTATTTTCTATAGACACACTTGCCAAGGCAAGTGTGGGGTGGGAGAGAGTAAATAGACATAAAATCAGGCAGAATCATAGTCCAAATCAGAACAATAAAAACGATATTAACTTAAAAAAGAGGAAATACAATACTTCCCTGAAATACAAAGAATGGAATATTAAAGTTCCGATTTTGAGCAAAGGGAAAATGCCATGGCACAACCGTATTTGCGGGTTGCGAATCCTTGCCTTCCCGAAATTGATTCGGTTGCAGCTCATCAATGATTTCAAATCAACTCATAACGTCGAACTGCTACGAGGCCTTCACAAATCGAGAATTCGTTTTGCTAAAGACTCAACCTTTCAAAAATAGAATTTGGGCACGAGGATGAATCAAAAGAGCAGAGAAATGGGGATTCGATTAAGGAAGGAAACCAGAAGGATTATGCATTCAAGAGGAAGAAGAAACGGTAAATGCAGAATCAAAAAATCGGGGCTGTGATTTTGCAGTTAATGCAAGAGAGAATTTTGAAGAGCCGTTTCATCTTGCAGAGAGGCAGCCGAAGTCTGATAGAAAGAATTAGCTTTTTGGTAATAGAGTTGATGGGTATTATTTGTTTGGGAAGGCCGAATTAATTTATTATATAAAATGTGGGTTGGACTATGGCTTTTAATAAAAACAGATCCAGCAAGTATATGAATACAAATAATTAATTAAATAACCAATTAATCATATAAGTGATTAATGAATTAATTTAATCAACTAATTAAAACCTGCAAAACAAATTAACCACAAAATTGATGCCATATGATTTAAACTAAAAAGCTTCGTGGCTGGTTAGTGACAAAAGATGATATAATTAAATAAATAATGACAAGGATAACCATATCATAATACTATATAAAAAGAGCTTTATAGAAAACTATATAAAAGCTTTAAAAGAGAGGAGTTTTATACTTGAAAATTAATCAACACATAACTAGTGTACCACAAAATACTCAACATTCTCCCCCTTTGATTTATTTTCAAAATAACACTTTTAAAGTTTTTAAGGGATAGTTTCAAAAACCATGGAGAGTATAACTCCCCCTAAATACAAGCTCCCCCTTAATTAAAGCTTTCAGACTTTAATACTGAAAGTAATTTAACTTTTAAAAGCTTTATACACTACTTTCTCCCTCTTAGTTTGAAAATTAATCAAATAAGATTTTAAAAGCGGGATTGAAAGTTATGAACCATAAAATACTCAAGTAGTAAAAAAGTAAAGAGTACTCCCATGTCATTGATACCAAAAGATTTGTATGATAATATTGATGACTTGTATCAAGTGATAGTTTCACAAAAAAAAAATTATAAACCTGCAAGGACAAGAAAATACTATGGTACCCTTTATGCTTTGGGTCCTTGGGGGTTAGGTTGTACTTTCTTAGGTACCCAAATTTTCCTAACTTTGGGTTTATATGCAGTCTTTCTAACCCATACGGGTCTAGTTGACTGACCATAAAATCCGTAGTTGGGATAGAATGAGTAAGACGAGTCAAATGTATATGGATCATTGTGTGAATGATGATGAAGAGAATGATCATGATATGATTTCCAAAAGTGTGGTTCGGCAAATTGTGGTGTGTGGATGTTTTGCCTATAAGTGTAATTAGGTGCTTGATAAATCCTATGATCATGATATCTATATGAATTATCATTATGAGCATAATATCTATATGATGATGCATTCCTATAAGCATGATTTCTACGTGATTCATAATCAGATTGATAAGAGTAGTTCTTTGGAGTATAGTTCCTAGAACCTCTCCTATCATACTGATATGCATGATGCTCCCTATTGAAATTATTTCTAGTGTTCCAAGTATGCTGTGAAGTGTGTGATTTTGACAATGAGGCATACTTAGATGTGTTATTGGATTTTGTGCCGGTGATGCATGTTCAAGTGTAATGTGTCGGGGCACAAAAGTTTCCATTTGAGACTCGGGATCAGTGACTACAGACTCATTCAATGTTTCTTCCTTAGAAGTACCATGAAAGGGTTCATTGTGACCCGGGGATTCTTTAGGAGATGAGAGAAAAGTTTCCAATCTAGAAAGATTGTTTTCAAGCTGTTTAACAACTTTTTTTAATTTATCTCTCTCATTTCGTAAAGATTCTAATTCAGTCACGTAGTCGGAAGACTTTTGCTTCAAATCAACTTCAAGAGATTTAATTTTTGATTCAAGTTGATTTGAGGAGCTCATTAAGGAATTTGATTGTCCTTTATTGCCTGAGACCTCAGAATTTGATTGCCTGAGACCTCAGAATTTGATTGTCCTTTATTGCCCGAATGTTCATCAATTTTAGCTCCAAGGCCCAACTCATGCATAGGACTTTTAGAAGAGGTTTTAGATCGAGCCAAACGTCTTTTGCGTCCCATATTGAGTATGTGATTGACAAAGGATTATTTCTGCAAAATACCAAACTCCAAAGGGCAAGTGTATTATATCAAAGAACTTAGTTTATATCAAATAATTAAATATCACAAAGGGTGGCAGTCTATTTATAATCCAAAAAGATATCAAGTCGCAATACTTATAAAAAAAATAATATATGTGAAGCACTGTATGTGAAAAATAAACAAATAGGATAATTAAGCACCTTAAAAAAAGATCACAAAAATTAATACCAAAGTTTGATCACTAGGTGACCAAGCTCCGATATCAATTGTTGGATCATTAATGCGCAGACAAACACTCTAGAGGGGGTGAATAGAGTGTTGACCAATTTATAAACTCTTTTTCGATAATACAACACAAGTACTAAACAACTAAGGCGGAAGCTAACTTAGTCAGTTATTCGCTTGTGTTATAAAACCTTAGTGATCAAAGATAATTAATTTATTGTGATAATAAAAATTGGCACGTTTGCAAATATGTTCAAATAACAATTATTGTAATCAAATAGATATGATCCAAAATAATATTAAACTAGATGTGCAGATCCAAGTAGAACAAACACACAGGTCCAAGACAACTTGATCAAAAGAGTTATTTAAACAAAAGACTCGATCAGACAAAATACAGCAACTTGATATGGTGATAAAATATGAAGATGGAAACAGGTTGTAATTACAATATGTAGCTAAAGGAATATAATTATAAGATAAAAGTGCAGCAGTATAGATCCGAAAGAAACACAGCAAGTCTTAGACTATCAAAAGTTTTCAACAGGCTGCCAAAACAGATTTGCTACAAAAAAAAGAAAGACACTTCAACCGACTACAAAAATTAAATTACAAGTTCAGGTTTCTATTACAAAAAAATATGTATTCCAAAAGAAGAATGTTCAGCAGGTGTAACAATGGTACAACCAAATTGCAGGTTTAGTAGACTGCAAAAAAATAAACTTATTACAAATAGGATTACAAACTCAGCACAATTTACAACAGCAGGTCTTACAGATCAAATCAGGTATAATGCTGATAACACAATAACCTTGAACTATTAGACAGAATCAAGGATGGATAATCAAGTTGCAACAACCAGATTATCAGTCCTGAATCCTACGGAGTGATTACAAGGTTCAGTAAACCTAAAGCTACTGCCTATGTCTATTACAAGATGTTCAATAAATGCAGTTCGGGACTTCAGCAAGGTAAGGCAGCAAAGGCAGGTTTAGCAGGAAAACAGACTTACTTACAGACTCAGTAAAACACCATAAAGGGGGTGTTTCAAGCTTGATTAACAGCAACTCAAGGTATGCTGATGATCAGACTTAAAACCAGCAAATTATGGGGATCAAACACAGACCTGAATCAGAAAGACTTCAGTCTGAAACTGAGGCAAAGACTTAAGGTCTTTGATCCTTCACCAAATCAAGGCACAGACCACTAGCCTCACTAGGCAAGCTGTAATGGCACTTCAGACCAGACAGACTTAGTGTCAACTACCTTGATAGGCAATGATCAAATACCAAAATCAAAGCTTCAAACACAGATGAACAAACTCAGACAAACACAACAGCCAAATCAGTATCAAAACAAAGACTACTATAATGATGAATTCAAGACAATCAAGACACATTCACAGATCACAGTAAAGTGCAAGGAGAAGAGTCAATGTGTTACCTTCACAAGAGGAACACCAAAGACCTCAAATCCTCAGATTCTGTCTAAGTTGTTGATTGGTACCACTCCTCTCAACAACAAGGACCAAAATGAAGCTTTGATTCGCAGCAGAAAGATCAAAGCACAAAACTCTACTTCTGTATTACTAGACACGAACACAGAACAGAAAACTTTAAAGTGAAAGGATTGTTGGATTGCTCAAGAGATTGGAATTCTGAGTTGTTGCAATCCTAGTTAATGTGACTGGCTATTTATAGCCTTGAGGTATAACTTGAACCTCAAAGGTTTGTGTGAACACAATCAAAAAGAATTCTTCAAAATCCGAGGCAATTTAATACAGTGATTTTCCAGTCATGGTTAACCGAGTCCCACCTTGGTTCAAAGAGTTAAACATACTCTCTAAGGAAAGGGCCTTTAGGCAAATATGAGAGAGTGATGTCAACCAGTGAACCGAACCAATTGGTTAACCACACAACCACTTAAACTATTAAACCGTCTGAATTCTTTTTAACTTTGTTCAAATAGCTCAGTGTAGAAAGGCACCCGGTTTGGTCATGGTTCAATTTGACACAGTTAGAAACTTACCTCAATTGAACCTGACTTAATCCTAAAACCAAATTCAGAACCAAATATGATGCCAAATGGTCTGAATTCAATTTTAGGGCATCATTGGGTCACTACCCTCCGCATTGACTCGACCCTTGACTTCCTAGGGTGTAAGACCCTTAGTCAAAAACCTAACCGTACACACCATGAGGGTCAAGCCATTATACCTGAGCAAACCGGGTAGAGATTCACCGGTTTATTGATACTGAGTCATTGAAAAGAGTACCACCAGGCACTGAACCAGCACCACTTCAATTTTCAATGAACCATGACTAAAATGGTGCTAAATTCAGTCTTAGCTTTCTGGAAATGGTTACCACCTAAATCAGACATAGATATGGCAAGAAATCAGGCAGAAATCGAATTCAAATCAGAATAATAATTTTCGATAATAACTAAATAAGGAACGGGTTCACCTTTATGAGATTGACTGCGTATCAAATAGAATCAGAGGCTTTATCAGCTCGAATCAGCAGCAATACAGAGGGAAAATCGCACCTTTTAAATTTCGACCTTTACCGGAACAATAGACATAAAATCAGGCAGAATCATAGTCTAAATCAGAACAATAAAAACGATATTAACTTAAAAAAGAGGAAATACAATACTTCCCTGAAATACTAAGAATCGAACATTAAAGTTTCGATTTTGAGCAAAGGGAAAATGCCATGGCACAACCGTATTTGCGGGTTGCGAATCCTTGCCTTCCAGAAATTGATTCGGTTGCAGCTCATCAATGGTTTCGAATCAACTCATAACGTCGAACTGCTACGAGGCCTTCACAAATCGAGAATTCGTTTTGCTAAATACTCAACCATTCCAAAATAGAATTTGGGCACGAGGATGAATCAAAAGAGCAGAGAAATGGTGATTCGATTAAGGAAGGAAACCAGAAGGATCATGCATTCAAGAGGAAGAAGAAACGGTAAATGCAGTATCAGAAAATCGGGGCTGTGATTTTGCAGTTAATGCAAGAGAGAATTTTGAAGAGCCGTTTCATCTTGTAGAGAGGCAGCCGAAGTCTAATATAAAGAATTAGGTTTTTGGTAATAGTGTTGATGGGTATTATTTGTTTGGGAAGGCCGAATTTATTTATTAAATAAAATGTGGGTTGGACTATGGCTTTTAATAAAAACAGATCCAGCAAGTATATAAATACAAATAATTAATTAAATAACCAATTAATCATATAAGTGATTAATGAATTAATTTAATCAACTAATTAAAACCTGCAAAACAAATTAACCACAAAATTGATGCCATATGATTTAAACTAAAAAGCTTCGTGGCTGGTTAGTGTCAAAAGATGATATAATTAAATAAATAATGACAAGGATAACCATATCATAATACTATATAAAAAGAGCTTTATAGAAAACTATATAAAAGCTTTAAAAGTGAGGAGTTCTATACTTGAAAATTAATCAACACATAACTAGTGTACCACAAAATACTCAACAAGCAGTAGGTGCAGGAATATTCCAATCATCATCGGCAGGGAACAATCCACCTTTCCCCCTGAGATAAGCATCCCTTGAATGATTTGCATTTTTGGATTTAGGATTCTTATCCTCGGAATATTTCTGGTTTTTCCCTTTTTGTGGTCCAAAGCAGACTTTAGTAGCAGGTCATTTATCAATCAAAGTCTCATTATCAAGCCAGTCTAGAAGGGACAACAGTCCTATTTTTAGATTTATTCTTTTTATTAGGAGCTGTTGACTTCTTTGACTTCTGATTTTGCTTCCTTAAAGTTTTCTCAGTAGGTTTTACTGCCTCAGCAACCTTTTTGGGAGTTGGATCTTATGCAGCACAAACTTAGGACCAATGCCTGGTACTAGGTTTGATAACCTTACTTGGATCCACTCTTATTGGATTGTTGAGTTCCAAATCCAAGCCCTGTTCTATCACCATAAGGCTTTCCAGATTTGAATGCAGTGGAGGAACAAGATGGTTCAGACTCAGACTCAAGACTCGTTCAAGGTTCATCAGCTTATCCTTATTCTCAATCGACTTCTTTTCCTTTCCTTTGACAATTTTAATTCAAAGATTTAATCTTTCAACTTACGATTGAAGAGCTTTTTTCACGGCCTTCACAATCTCATAACCAGATTGTATTATCCTCAGTTGATTAAGGATGGCATCCAAAGTTTCTTCATTGTCAGAATTTTTAGGATTTGAACCACAGGTTTATTCACAATCACTTCCAGCAGGAGTGTTTATAGATACGGTATTGTATACCTCCTCTGTTTCATCCATGTTAGCCATTAAAGCATAATCTTCCATCTCAGCAACAAGTGCAGTATCATCAGATTCATTTCCCTTTTCTGATTCTACTTCATATCCTGATTCATCTTCAGCAACCATAGCCTTCTTTCCATGTCTTCTTTGTTGGCTCTTGGTCTTCAGTAGGTCTGGACAATCAGGTCTAAAATGTCCAGGCTTCTTGCAGTTAAAGCAAAGATAATCCAGGTTCCTTTTTTCTGTTTTAACTCAGGACAGTCTGGTTTGAAGTGTCCTGGTTTCTTGCAATGATAACATAAATAATCATTATCTTTCTTTGAATCATCCTTCTTCTTTTTCATCGAATTTCTTTGTGAAATTCCTTGAGAACCTTTTCCATTTTTCATCATCCACGATTTTCTTGCTCGGTAGGGCAATCTGCTCTTGCATTTCATCCAATGAGATCATCTTGAGCTCTCGATGTTTCTTCTTGATGTGAAGCGACCAATGCAAGTGGTCTTTGGCTCTTCTTTTCGATTCGAGCACAAGCTTTTTGCTAAATTCATAGGCCTTAAGATCTGAAAATAGTTTGAAGGTGTCTTCTTCATGCAAGCTCCTCATTTCTTCTATGGCAGTGTCACCTTTATCTCCCAAACTTCTTTTGCAGGTAATGCTTCCAAGATTTTTGAGTTGATTTCTTCTTGTGAGTACTTCACACTCAGCAAGTTGAGTTCATCCATGATTGCATTGAACCTTGATTCTATTTGTTCAATGGTCACATTTGGTTTCATCTTGAACTCCTGGAATTTCTTCTTGGCCACACTGATCTTGTTCTTTTTGATTGCATCAGTGCCTTCATAGATTAATTGTAATTTGTCCCATAGTTCCTTTGCAGTTTTGCAATCTTTCACCTTCATGTACATATTGCTATCTAAAGTTCTATAAATGATATCAATAGCAATATTGTTGAGATTTGATCTCTTTCTATCTTCAGCAGTCCATTCCCTTTTTGGTTTTGGAATGTACTGTGTCTCATCACCCATCGCATCGACTTGGTAATTTCTAGTGGTCCATCTGTCAGCACATCCATCATTTCATCATGTGTTGCAGCTAGATAAGCTTGCATACGACGTTTATACTCATCAAAATGATCTAAAGAGCACATCAACATTGTTCTAGCATACTGGTTGTTATCCATGATGCAAAGCTTTGAAAATCAGTAACTTGAAAAAGTTTTCAAAGTATTTTCACAAGCACAACAAGTATGATTACTTCAGAACAGAAGCACTGCTCTGATACCAATTGTTGGTCCCTTGAAAAGGCTTTGGTTAAGTTTGGAAGGGGGGGGGGTGAATAAACTTAAGACTTAAAACTTTTGGAGTTAACAAACTCAACAACTTCAACAAACTGCACGATACTTGATGAGTCTGCCGATTTGATAGTCTGTCCGATCGTTAGTTTATCTTGAATTTGTGCAGCGGTTATATATCAAAAATTAAGCCTTATTACTTTTTGTTAAATATGATACCAAGTATTAGATTCTCAGTAGTGTATGTGTGTGAATTCAGTTGCTAGATTCAGTAGGTGGATGTGTGTAATAAACTAAATGCAGAATGTAAGTGCAGAAGGTAAGTAGGCAGATTTTATAGTGGTTCCAGGTGGTGTAATCATGTCAGTCCACTCTTCTCCTGTGATGTTTGAGGTAATTCACTAGAGATCTTTGATGTAGCTGTTACAAAAATCCCTAAGTTGCTTGTCCTTCACCAATAACTATGGCTTCACAAACTGAACACTTGGAACAGGTAGGATTGCTGCTCCAAAGTCTTCCACTGGTCCTTGAAGGGTAGGATTGCCTCTTCACCAGCTTCACCACAAACAACAGTCTTTCACACACAGATGTGATTCACTGTCTTCAACAGATTTCTTGTAAAAGAAAGATTGAATCAAGTAAATGATTCTGTTGCAGCAGCTTGATCAGTAGGATATGATCAGTAGCTTGAAGTCTTCAAGTGTGTAAACTTGATGTAGCTTGATTGCAGATTACACTTGAATATTTTCTCTAGATCAGTAGTCTTAAGCTCAGTAGGGTCAGCAGGGTGTTTTTCTTGATTTAATTCTGATTGCTGAAGATAGATCCTTAATTTTCATCACTTGTATCTGAATTAGGAGTCCTCTATTTATAGGTAGGAATCCTTGTGACTTATGTTTGAAATTCAAACATAGCCGTTTCAGATTTTGTCCCATTTGACTTGCTTTACATCTGCTGTTCATAGTATCGACACAATGGGATCGCTTTTTGATGATTTTCTGATCTGTCCACCCTTTGACTTGTATCCATTGGATAATCCTCAGTATCTTTCCAACTTCCATTTGATCTTAGCCATTGATTTGTTTGATAAAATCAAAGGTTGTTAGCTGTCCCTTTCTTGTAATCTTCCAATGTAGCCTTTGATTAAATCGAAATATGTGTCCAGCAGGTTCCTGAGAACATAAGTCTACTGATATACACATCAATAAGCTTTTCCTTATTATGATGTGTTTAAAAACACTTCAGCTTACTGTCTTTTATCTAACTTTTCTTTATGAAGTTAGATTACACCTTTTTGCAAATAACTAAGTTCCAATCACCACTTAATTTGTGGAACTTAGACCTTGTACACAAGGTATATGTAATCAGTTTAGGTCATCACAGACTTCCCTAAATTCTGATTTCATATCCTTGACTTTAATTACTAAGTTTGATCGCTTAGCCTTCAATTACTGAGTTTGAGCCCTCATCCTTCAGTCTTCAGCATGTTACTGATAAGTCTACTGACACAGCTACCCTACTGATCTAGACCAGTCTGCTGAAATCAGCTGACCTTTTACAGTGCTTGTTTGATCAAACCTATACAAGATCAAACTCTAATAAACCTATACATTTGATCTAGACATCTTTTTGCCTTTGCTCTATAACAGCTAGTCTGGCACTCATCACTAAAACTTAAAAATAAGTCCAACAGACTTTACTGAATTTATTGCAGTGGAATATATTTATATTAAGCCTTATTACTTGTTGTTAAAATATGATACCAAGTATTGGATACTCAGTAGTGTATGTGTGTGATTCAGTTGCAAGTTCAGTAGATTGATGTGCTAAATGAACTAATGCAGAATATAAGTGCAGAAAGTAAGTAGGCAACTTTTATAGTGGTTCCAGATGGTATAATCCTGTCAGTCCACTCTTCTCATGTGATGTTGGAGGTAATTCACTAGAGATTCTTGAGGTAGCAGTTACAAAAATCCCTAAGTTGCTTGTCCTTCACCAATAACAATGGCTTCACAAACTGAACACTTAGAACAGGTAGGATTGCTGCTCCAAAGTCTTCCACTGGTCCTTGAAGGGTAGGATTGACTCTTCACCAGCTCCACCACAAACAACGATCCCCTGACACCCAAAGATGCTTCACTTGTCTTGATGAGATTTCTTATAAAAGAAAGATTGAATCAAGTAAGTGATTCAGCTTTCAGCAGCTTGATCAGGATAATATGATCAGCAGCTTGAGGTCTTCAAGTGTGTAAACTTGATGTATCTTGAAATCATATTACACTTGAAGAGTTTGACTGGATCAGCAGCTTTATGCTCAGTAGGGTCAGCAGGGTGTTTTCTTGATAAGAATCTGAAGCTCAGGATTATCTGTTGTTTTTCTCTCAAAAATCATCATTTGTATCTGAATTAGGAGTCCTCTATTTATAGGTAGGAATCCTTGTGACTTTGTTTGAAATTCAAACATAGCCATTTCAGATTTGTCCCATCTTGACTTGCTTTCACATCAATGATCATAGTATCGATAATCGACCTTTGTCGAATGTTTTTTGACGATTTCGGATCATCCACCCTTTGACTTATATCCATTGGATAAAGCTCTATTTCTTCCCAACGTCCCTTTAATCTTTACCATTTATTTGTTTGATAAAATCAGAGGTTGTTATCTGTCCTTATCCTTTGTATTCTTCCAATGTAACCTTTGAATAATTCGAAGTATATATCAGCAGGTTCCTGTGAGTATTAGTCTGCTAAAATATATATCAGTCAACTGTTCCAAGGTTGTTGTGTTTATTAAAACACTGCAGCTGACTTTTCTTATATCTAACTTTTTATTATGAAGTTAGATTACACCATTTTGAATATAACTAAGTTCCAATCACCACTTAACTTATGGAACTTAGACCTTGTACACAAGGTATATGCAATCAGTTTAGGTCATCACAGACTTCCCTAAATTCTGATTCCATATCCTTGACTTTAAACATTATGTTTGATCCCTTAGCCTTCAATAACTGAGTTTGAGCCTCTCGCCTACCGGTCTTCAAGAGTTCCTAAACTAGTCTCATCGACTGGTACCCTATCGATATAGACAGTCTCTTGATGAAAGTCGGTGACCATTTCTGAGGCTTGTTTGATCAAACCTATACAAGATCAAACTCTAATAAGCCTATACATTTGATCTAGACATCTTTTTGCCTTTGCTCTATAACAGCTAGTTTGGCACTCATCACTAAAACTTAAAATAAGTCCAAAAATTTCCCCCTTTTTGGTGATGATGTCAATACCCTCCTTACAGCAAAGCAAAAAGAGTAAAAACAAAAACAGAACAAATATAGTCATTTCTCATTATAATCAGTTTGTTCAAATGTATTACAAGCTAGATTCAGCAAAAATAAATTACAGATGTAAGTATGCTGATCTAGTTCCATTCTTTCTCTTTCTTGCCTCTCATTCTCTTGCTGTTCTTGATATTCTCTTAATTCTCTAACCATTTGTCTCATCCATTCATTTTCAATAAGAGAAAAATCAATGTGGGGATTCACTTCTTTCCACCATTTCCATGCTTCAGGTAGAATAAGATTGATCTGATGTACTCTGAAGCCTAAACACATGTAGAATTCATGCAGTGAATCTTTAGCTGATGTAGTAGGTAGACTCCTTCCACCTCTACCACCTCTTCCACCTCTGTGTGAAGATCTAAGAGCTTTGACTCTGGCTTCCCAAAACTTAAGCCCCAAGAAGGAGTTGAGTCCCTCATGGAAGCCCTTGTCATGATAAGGTCTTCTCTTGTTGTAGTAAAGCCTCTTATACTCCTTGAAAAGATCATCATTCAGTGGAAGTCTGCCAGGTGCAGGTTCTCTGTAAGTGTTGGTCCCTTGAAAAGGCTTTGGTTAAACTTAGGGGGGGTGAATAAACTTAACACTTAAAACTTTTGGAGTTAACAAACTTAGCAACTTCAGCAGTCTGCTGACTGATGAGTTTACTGAATTTGTGCAGCAGAATATATCAAAAATTAAGCCTTATTGCTTGTTGTTAAATATGATACCAAGTATTAGATACTTAGTAGTGTATGTGTGTGATTCAGTTGCTAAATTCAGTGGATTGATGTGCTAGATGTACTAAATGTAGAATATAAGTGCAGAAAGTAAGTAGGCAGATTTTATAGTGGTTCCAGGTGGTGTAATCCTATCAGTCCTACTTCTCCTATGATGTTGGAGGTAATTCACTAGAGATTCTTGAGGTAGCAGTTACAAAAATCCCTAAGTTGCTTGTCCTTCACCAATAACTATGGCTTCACAAACTGAACACTTGGAACAGGTAGGATTGCTGCTCCAAAGTCTTCCAATGGTCCTTGAAGGGTAGGATTGCCTCTTCACCAGCTCCACCACAAACAACAGTCCTTGACACCCAAAGATGCTTCATTGTCTTCAGTAGATTTCTTGTAGAAGAAAGTTTGAATCAAGTAAGTGATTCAGCTTTCAGCAGCTTGATTAGGATGATATGATCAGCAGCTTGATATCTTCAAGTGTGTAAACTTGATGTAGCTTGATAGCAGATTACACTTGAAGAACTTTTCTAGATCAATAGATTTATGCTTAGTAGGGTCAGCAGGGTGTTTTATTGATAAGAATTTGCAGCTCAGGATTATCTGTTCTTTTTCATCAATTATCATCACTTGTATCTGAGTTAGGAGTCCTCTATTTATAGGTAGGAATCCTTGTGACTTATGTTTGAAAATCAAACATAGCCGTTTCAGTTTTGTCCCATTTGACTTGCTTTTTCTCGATCGTTTCTCAGGATCGATTAATTTGTCGATTCCTTTTGACAAGATGCTGATCTTTCCACCCTTTGACTTGTAACCATTGGATAAAGATCTGATTCATCCCAACGTCTCTTTAATCTTAACCATTGATCTGTTTGATAAATCAGAGGTTTTTAGCTGTCCCTTTCTTTGTAGTATTCCAATGTAGCCTTTGAATAAATCAACGTTCCTGTGACCATAAGTCTGCTGAAATACATATCAGTTAGCTGATCCATATCTTGTTGTGTTTATGAAAAAATGCAGCTGACTTCTTTTATCTAACTTTTATTTATGAAGTTAGATTACACCATTTTGCATATAACTATGTTCCAATCACCACTTAACTTGTGGAACTTAGACCTTGTACACAAGGTATATGTAATCAGTTTAGGTTATCACAGACTTCCCTAAATTCTAATTCCATATCCTAGACTTTAATTACTAAGTTTGATCCCTTAGCCTTCAATAACTGAGTTTGAGCCCTCAGCCTTCAGTCTTCAG
Source organism: Gentiana macrophylla (assembly GCA_026214975.1). NCBI lineage: Eukaryota > Viridiplantae > Streptophyta > Magnoliopsida > Gentianales > Gentianaceae > Gentiana > Gentiana macrophylla. The sequence goes on from CM047809.1 coordinate 66,136,792, forward strand.
CAGGTTCCTAACTAGTCTACTGACCTAGGTACCCTACTAATCTAGACAGGTCTGCTGATATAAGTCAGCTAACCATTTACAGTGCTTGTTTGATCAAACCTATACAAGATCAAACTCTAATAAACCTATACATTTGATCTAGACATCTTTTTGCCTTTGCTCTATAACAGCTAGTCTGGCACTCATCACTAAAACATAAAAATAAGTCCAACAATTTCCCCCTTTTTGGTGATGATGCCAATACCCTCCATACAGCAAAGCAAAAAGATTAAAAACAAGAACAAAACAAACTTTGTCATCTCTCATTATAATCATTTGTTCAACAAGATTACTGATCCAGAATCAAAGAAAAGTATAAAGCGAGATAAAGTATCTTTGATCTAGTGTCTTCTTTCTCTTTCTTCTCTTGCCTTCTCTACTTGATCTTGATAAACTCTTATCTCTCTGATCATTTCTCTCATCCAATCATTTTCAATAAGAGAGAAATCAATGTGAGGATTCACTTCTTTCCACCACTTGCATGCTTCATGCAGAGTGAGATTGATCTGGTGTACTCTGAAGCCTAAACGCATGTAAACTTCCTTAAATTCATTCAGTGATTCCTTTGCATTGGTGGTAGGTAAACTCCTTCCACCTCTACCACCTCTTCCACCTTTATGTGCAGCTCTCAAGGCTTTGACTCTTGCTTCCCAAAACTTGAGTCCCAGAAAGGAGTTCAACCCTTCATGAAATCCCTTATCATGGTAAGGTCTCCTCTTGCTGTTGTAAGTCTGCCAGGTGCAGGTTCTCTGAATGCATTAGTGTCATCTTCCCATCTTTTCTTAGCAAAGATCCTAGCAGACTCTTTTGCTGCAGCTGTCTGACTCTCTTCCCCTTATTGACATCATCAACAAAACGGGAGAGTTAGGCCATGCACACTCTCCTAGGTGATTACTAGATTACTCAGTTGTCCCTCCATGATTTCAGTTCTAGTATCAACTGCAGTAATCCTTTGTTACATAGTTTGTTCCAGTAGATTGATCCTCTCAGTGAACTTAGGATCCAATCCAGCAGGTTGAGGTTCAGCAGCAGGTTCAGCAGGTCTGTGTACTTCAGCAAGATTATCCAATATCTGTTGAATAGAGGCAAACTGATCTTTCAAAAACCTCTCTTTCAATGTATTGCCTTGTTTGACTCCCCTCACATCTTGTGTTAGATCAGCAATAGCATACTGTGTAGATTTGAAGTTCGAAGCAACTTTCTCAGTAGATCTTCTGTGATTATTCACAAGGTTCATCAGTTCTTCAAATCTATGCTCCTGTCTGTCAAGTTGAGTCCTTAACTCTGTTATGTCATTCCTGACAGCCCTCAACTCTTCCTGAACATGTGCTGGTACTTCACCATCCATTCCTCTAGCAGCTCCATCAGCAGGCTCTTCTACATTGTATTGTTGCCTTTGTCTGCTGATAACCAAGGCATAGCTCATATCCCTTCCAGCAGGGTTAGGTCCTTGGAATTCTTCCAGAATAGGATCAAGAGCAGGTTCTTCAAAAACAGGAACAAATGCCTGTTGAGGTTCATCATCAATAGGTTCTTCCTCAGGCACTTGAAACTCTTTATCACTATAGTCATAGTCCAGCAGCTGTTCATCCTCATCAATAACAACAGTCTGCTGACTACTCTTACCCTCAGTGACCTTTTCTCCAAAGAGCTCTACTACTACAAAGCATGTACAACAACATGTTAGGGGTTTCCTCCAAACCCATTGATAGTTCCAACCTATGTCCAGGTGCTGTTTGTACTTCAGCAACCTGTACCTCCTGTTCCAACCTTTGTTCAGGTGTTGTTTGTACCTCAGCAACCTATACCACCGGTTCCAACCTTTGTTCAGGTGCTGTTTGATCCTTAGCAACCTGTACCACCGGTTCCAACCTTTGTTCAATGCTGTCTGATCCTCAAATTGACATCAGGCTCGCTATGGTCAGTAACCCTCTCATCATCCAAATCTTCATTCTGTTGATCATCAGATTGCTCAGCAGCTTCCACAACAAATGAAGTTTCTAATGCACCAACCAGTCTGTTGCCTCCAAGATTTATCCTATCATTTATCAAAGGCCTCCATACCATCTATGGTGAGATCCTCTAGATCCTCATCCATCCGTTCATTTTCTTGCCTCTCAGTAGATTGTTTAGCACCAGTAGACTGCTCTATACTTGGTTCAATAATCATTTCAATACCACTGACTCCTCCTGGACCAAAGGATGATCTTCACCAGAATCAGATGATGAGGAGTCATCACTGTCTGATTCATCTCTTGGATCTCTGAATTTGATACCCTCTTCCTGCTTTTGTTCATCAATAAGATCCATCAGTCTTGCTTCCAACAGAGAGGTATCAACCAAATGCAGCAGATTCTCCCCTCCTAATTTCTCAAAAGCCCACTCCTCAAAATCTGTCATTGGTTCTGCAGCTGGCTTTTGTCTTTTATAAAAACGAAACTTTCACTGAAAATAATCAGCTACCAGCTGGAGCTTTGGATCAACATACCCTTCTTTCTTATTTTTCTCTTGTCTTTCAAAGGGCATGGTTGGCTTTCTCGGAGCTGTCTGTCCACTCTGCTGACCTCCAAAGGTCTCAACCAGCAGAGTCATAGTTTCTTCAACAGATGCCTCTAGGTCAGTAGGTTGCTCAGGTTGTATATTAGTGCCTACTACCTCCATCTGTTCCACACTTTGTTCCCCTGACTTACATGCTCATCAGCAGGGTTAGCAACCGATTGCTCTTCCCCCTGACTTCTTGCAGAACTTGCAGGGTCTTGTACCAATTTTTCAATTTCCACAGCAGGTGCAGACTCAGTAGTCTGCTGTGGCTCTTCACCAAGTTGCTCAACAACAACTTATGCAGCTTCAATAGGCTCAGCAGCCTTTGCAGGGGAGGATTCTACTTCTTCAAAGAGCTCGAGGTTCAAGACTTCTTTGTGATTCTCCGAAGAGGTTGCTCAACAACAACCTGTTCTTTCTCAGTAGGCTTCATAATTGTTAAGGGCTTAGCCTCAATAGCCTCTCCTACTTCTTCTTCTTCCCTTTGAGTCTCCAAAATCCTCAATTGTTTTCCTTTTCCATGTTTCTTTTTCTTGGCAATTTCTTTCATTCTTTTGGAAAGTTCCTCTGATTCAGTCTCAGTAGCCTTCCTCTTTCTACTGAATTCTTTATGTTGCTCCTTCAAAGCTTCAGCAACAAACTTCTTCTTTGCCACTACAGCAGGGCCAGTAACCTCAATTTCCGCTGGGCACAAAGCAGACTCATCAATCTCTGCTGTTTCCTTCCTTGTCTTCCTAGGCTTTAACATTTCTGTTATCTTTCTTGTATCAGTAGCCTTTCTCTTCTCAGTAACCTTCTTAGGTGCAGCAGACTTAGTAGCTTCCTTAACAGTTTGCTTGACCTGCTCACCACCAGCATTATCATCTCCTCCATCATCATCACTTTCTGTGGCTTCATTATCCACATCTTCATCATCATCTAAGCCAGGAATGGGTGTAGCAAATTCTGGCTTATACCTTGATTTGTTAATCTTTTCAGATGAAATATCAGGTATCCGAAAATGATTCAACACTGTCTGAATCAGTAGACCTAGGGGATTGACTTTGGACTTCCTCACACCATCTCTGTCTTCAGTAAACACCTTTTTCATGTAGTGTATGAAGAATCCAGCCCAATCAAACTTCATACTTCTGCAGATGATGATCAGCATATCTATCATAGGTCCAGACAATGTATCTGGACTCCCAATGAATCCCAAAATAGTTTTGGCGACCAATTTCCTCAGCAGATTGTACTCATAACCAATGTGCTTCACATTATTGCCTAGAGATGAAGATATCTTCTCATTTGTCTTTATGGCATCCACAAACTTCATCCTTGGCATATTCATTGCTTCTGGATTGGTTGGGGCATTATTTCCAGGTCCAAAATAGAATAATTCTCTCAGTAGGTCTGAGGAAATTTCAATTTCTCTTCCATTAACAGTTGTAGTGAAGGCTTCTCTACCTTTATGTATAACAATGTTCTTCCAGAACTCCAACACATTAACATATGAAATTCTTTCCAGCCTTCTGTTGATAATGTTTTCCAAACCAGCAAACCGTCTGATTCTTTGTCCTATGTTAATGGCTAGTTCAGTAGAGTGACAGTCAGTCATATAGCATCTCACACTTTGACTGGTGCCAATATGAACATCATCCTTGTTTGCCATGATAAATTTGAGAAAGATAAAGAAGAAAGTGTTCAAATCTGTGTTCACACAAAGTAATTTCAAAGAAATCACAGATTGAGAGTTGTTAGTGTGAACTCTATGTATATGTCTGTATATATAGACAAGGGTAGTTGTAACTGTTAGAGCACGTACAGTGGTATTAACCACGATTAAATATGAGTGAATGCTGTCTTGACACGTGGCCCATTATTTTTCCATAACGTTTTGTAACCGTCAGATCTTGTAACTATGGTTACAAAGATAGAATAAATATCCTGCCATTTGCTTTTTGACTTTTGTAAGTTTGACTGTGTAACGTTTCCTTCAGCAGCCGTGTCATCAGTAGACTTGGCTCGGCGACTCTGGCCGACAAATATGCCTCAAAGATCTGCGATAGAGTAACCTTGCTGATCTTCCATTGTTCTTGTTTTGTCCAACTGATAATACAAGATGAAGTTTAATACCAATGACTGATCTGTCAAGTGAGCTCACCCAACAAGACAAAGACCAATCCCCTTGGCAACTTCATTTGCTCAATTGTCCAAACATAAGTACATGGAATTATTGATACCAATGACTAATCTGCTAAGTGATCTCACCCAACATAGCAAAGACTAATCCCCTTGGTGAATTCCAGTACATTGCTGATCAAAGATATATCAGTCAACATTTATAATTCCATGTTCAGTTCTTAGTTTAGCAAATCTTTCACTATCCAGTTGTTTAGTGAAAATATCAGCAAGTTGATCTTCAGTAGGGATATATAGAACCACCACATCTTTCTTTTCAACATGATCTCTTAAAAGTGATGTCTCACATCAATGTGCTTAGTTCTTGAGTGCAAAACATGATTTTCTGTGATTGCAATTGCACTTGTGTTGTCACACATTATAGGAATTTCTCTTTCTTCAATTCCATAATCCCTTAATTGTTGACTTAACCACATTATTTGTGCACAGCAGCTTCCAGCAGCAATATATTCAGCTTTAGCAGTGGAAGTTGATATAGAATTCTGTTTCTTGCTAAACCAGGAAACCAGTCTATTTCCCATTAACTGACAGGTTCCTGTGGTGCTTTTTCTATCAATCTTGAATTCAGCATGATCAGAATCTGAGTAGGATATAACTTTGAAGCTTCAATCTTTTGAATACCATATCCCTACTCCCAAGGTCTCTTTTAGATACTTGAGAATCCTTTTGACTGCTGCTAAATGACTTTCTTTAGGTTTTGATTGAAATCTTGCGTAAACACCTACAACAAACGATATATCAGTCTCATTGGCGAGAAGGTACAAAGAGATCGCCTATCATCCTTCTGTATAAGGTCTGATCAACATCTTTGCCATCTTTGTCTTCATCCAATCTAATGTTTGCACTCATAGGAGTTGATACTTTTGTGCTGTATTCCATACCAAATTTATTCAGCAGCTCCTTGGTATACTTGGTTTGATGAATGATGATTCCATCTTTCATCTGTTTGACTTGCAATCCCAAAAAATAGTTCATTTCTCCCATCATACTCATTTGGAATTTACTTTTCATCAGATTTGCAAAAGTATGAAGTTTGCTGAACATAGACCTCCTCTTCCAGAATGCCATTAAAAAATGCACTCTTGACATCCATCTGATATACTCTGAAGTTTTTATATGCAGCATATGCCAAGAATAATCTTATAGCTTCCAATCTTCCAATAGGGGCATATGTTTCATCAAAATCTATTCCTTCTGCTTGAGAATATCATTTTGCTACTAGTCTGGCCTTATTTCTCACAATGGTACCAGATTCATCCAATTTGTTTCTGTACACCCATTTTGTACCAATTATGTTTGCATGATTAGGCCTTTCCACTAGTGTCCAAACTTGATTTCTTTCAAATTCATTCAATTCTTCTTGCATAGCAATTATCCAATCTGGATCTGAAATTGCTTCTTCAACAACTTTAGGTTCTATTTGAGATAGAAAACATGTGAACATAGCTTCTAGTTGTCTTCTAGTCCTCACACCTTGCTGTATGTTGCCAATAACTTGTTCAGCAAGGTAATTCCTTAACCATTGTGGATTGTGGTTAGATTGATTCTCAGGAACATCATCTTCAGTAGGGTCTGATGTTGCTTCTTCAATAATGGGTTGAGATCAGATCCTGAACCGGTTGTTTTGTATCGATGAGTGTTACCGGCATGGTGTTCAAGAGGGCGAATCGAAACCTTTAAGTCATTAAATCTTTCCAAAACTTCAACACATTCTCGGATCGGTGACTTGTTGATTCTCAAGAGTTCTCAAGCTTCATCTTCCATTCCAAAGTGAACTTAGGTTCATCAAATACAACATGTATTGTTTCTTCATGTTTGAGTTGTCCTTTTATTCAATTACCACTGAATGCCTTGCTGACCGAAGAATATCCCAAGAAAATTCCTTCATCTGATTTTGGTTAGAATGTCTTCAATTGCTCCTTATGATTCAAGATAAAACATTTGCTTCCAAATGGATGGAAATAGGATATATTAGGTTTCCTTCCATTCCAGATCTCATAAGGTGTCCTCAGCAGCTTCTTGTTCCCTGAGGTCCTGTTTTGTGTGTAGCATGTTGTATTCACTACTTCAGCCCAATATCTTTTAGGCAATAATGCTACACAAATCATAGTCCTTCCTGTTTCTTTTAACGTCCTGTTTCTTCTTTCAGCAACCCCATTTTGCTGAGGTGTACCAGCAGCAGCAAGTTGATGATGTACACTATTCTGTTCACAATATTCTCTTATAACCTTGTTGAGAAATTCAGTACCCTTATCTGATCTGATCTTTACTACTGTCAAACTTTTCTCATTTTGCAATATCTTCAAAAGTTCAGGCATCTTTTGAAGTGTTTCACTTTTCTTGTTCATGAATACTACCCAAGTATATCTTGAATTATCATCCACAACCACTAAGGTGTACTTCTTTCCTGTTACACTTGTTGGTGTTACTGGTCCAAACAGATCTATGTGCATTAGCTCCAAAACTCTTCTTGTTGATTGCTTACTTTTTGACTTGAATCTTGATTTTGTTTGTTTACCTTGCTGACTGGCATCACATATAGCATCCTTTCTAAATGTGATCTCAGGTAATCCAATTACCAGTTTCTTCTTCACCAACTGATTGATATCATCAAAATTTAGATGATTCAACTTCTTATGCCATAACCAATTGAGTTCTGACTTGGTATGCACAATCAGGCATGTTTCTGGAATAGCAGTAGACCAATCCACAACATACATGTTTTGTTGTCTTCTTCCAGCCAACACAACTTGATCACCTCTTTCACTAATGACAATACATGTGTTTTTGTCAAAAGAGACCTTGTAACCCATGTCACAAAATTGTCCAGTGCTCAGCAGGTTGTAGTCCAGTCCTTCCACATATGCAACATTCCTGATTGTTAATCCATTTCTCACAAGTGTGCCATATCCTCTTGTTTATCCAAGTGTGTTCTTGTTTCCAAAATTCACTCTTGGACCATCCTTTGCCACAAAATTTGACAAACGGTGCTTATTCTTTGGCATATGTCTGGAACATCCACTGTCAAAGTACCAGACACCCTACAAAACAAAGTTAATGCATTTTAGGTACCCAAAACTGTTTGCGTCCATAGTGGTCAGTGTCAAGCATGACCCTTGGCAAATTTCCATAAGGTCTTCTCTGAAAGGTGTCATACTTTGGTTGATACATGTATTCTACACATCCATAAGGTCTAACAATTGGTTTTGTAGGATTCACATATGCTTTCTGGCCTTTTGGAATATAATGATGTTTAAAGTGATTTCTTTTGTTAGAAGCACTAGTATGGATATTAGTTTGCTGCCTGTAAGGAACAGCCCTGTAATATGGAGTCTGCTGAGATCCCTGTTGAGGTCTTGTATAAGTCCTCTGCTGATTCCATTGCTTAGGTTTTGCCCTAGTAGTATGGTTATACTTGTTGTTTCTAGCAGTAGGTGCAGGAATATTCCAATCCTCATCAGTAGGGAATAATCTACCTTTCCCCCTGAGATAAGTATCTCTAGAATGATTGACATTTTTAGGTTTAGGATTCTTATCCTTGAAATATTTCTAATTTTTATTCTTTTGTGGTCCAGCAGACTTGGTAGCAAGTCTACTATCAGCAGGTCTAGAAGGCACACAGTCCTATTTTTAGATTTATTCTTTTTATTAGGAGCTGTTGACTTCTTTGACTTCTGATTTTGCCTCTTTGAAGTCCTCTCAGTAGGCTTCACTACAGGCACAAACTTAGGACCAATTCTGGTACTGGGTTCAGTGACCTTACTGGATCCACTCATATTGGATTGTTGAGTTCCAAATCCAAGCCCTGTTCGATCACCAAAAGGCTTTCCAGATTTGAATGCAGTGGAGGAACAAGATGGTTCAGCAGATTCAACAGCTACTGAATGGTCAGCAGACTTAGGTTGATTCTGTCCAACTTCTTTTTCCTTACCTTTGAGAACTCTTAATTCAGCCTTTAATCTTTCAACTTCTGACTGAAGAGCTTCTTTTTCAGCCTTCACAATCTCATAACCAGATTGTATTATCCTCAGTTGATTAAGGATGGCATCCAACGTTTCTTCATTATCAGAATTTTTAGGATTTGAACCACAAGTTGATTCACAATCACTTCCAGCAGGAGTGTTAATAGATACAGAATTGTATACCTCCTCTGTTTCATCCATATTTGCCATTAAAGCATAATTATCCATGTCAGCAACAAGTGCAGTATTATCATATTCATTTCCTTTTTTCTGATTCTACTTCATATCCTGATTCATCTTCAGCAACCATAGATTTCTTGCCAGATCTTCTTTGTTGGCTCTTGGTCTTCAGTAGGTCTGGACAATCAGGTCTAAAATGTCCAGGCTTCTTGCAATTGAAGCAAAGATAATTAGGTTCCTTTTTACGTTTTAGTTCAGGACAGTCAGGTTTGAAGTGTCCTGGTTTCTTGCAATGATAGCACAAGTAATTGATGTATGATAAAAATATAACTATATTATATGACTTTTTATATCGTATTTACGATAATATCGTATAAATTCTATAAAAATATATCTAAAAACTCATAAAAATCTAAATCGTTATAAATAGATATTATCGTTATAAATTTAATAAAACTTATGATTTTGTGGTCAGAATTACTGTGGCTCGTGTTTTTGACTGTTTTAGGGTACGTGTAATGGAAAACTGAAGAATTAAAATCGAAACAGTGGAAAACCGAAGCCAGATATTTTCCAAAGTTCGGCACGCACCGGAGGTGACCGGCACGCTCCGGAATCTCTCTGCCACCAGCACATGGACTCTGACAGGAGAGAATATGTACTGTAGCACCGGCACACGCCGGTACTGACCCGGCACGCGCTGGTGCACTACCTGCACTCTATAAATACTCCTATAAATGGGACTACCAATATATTGCAAGCATTTATATATGTATATATATATATATATATATATATATATATATATATATATATATATATATATATATATCTTATCTTTAGTTAGTTTATAGTTCTGTAAATACCGTAAAAGGCACTATGCCAAAATAATAATGTAGTATAAGTATCGTTGTAATACTTAGGAGGATTATCAAGGCTCGTTGTTGTTAAAGGAGTTGCTATTTCCGGAGAATACGACTCTGACGCTACAATTGTAATCTGGTAACTTTCTAATGTATTTATGTTTGTTTGTTGTTATTAGTATCTATATATTAGTTATAATGATATTAGGCTAACTCTATATCTAGCCAAGATATGAAATTGAATTAGTTTTATCTTTTTAGGGAAATAGATGATGACTATGTTAAAATTGAATTAAAATCGATTATAATGAATCTCTTTCTATTTGAGCTTAATGAAAAGTTAAAAATTGAATTAGCTACTCGATTTAACAAGAATCGTAACCTAATGATGAACTAACCAGAGAAGTTCGGATACGCGATCATGAATAGAAAGACCGGAGGGTAAAAATGGCCGTCTGACAAACGGAATCCTATTTCCTACCCGGGGGCAGATTTGTCCTAGAAAAACAAATCTTATTGAAAATTGACTCAAGATATTATCACGTTAAAAATCACCTGTTTAATTGAGCAATACTCAAAATACCGGCCGTATGACAAAACGGAGTTCCCGAGCTTGAGGATGACATTAGACAGAGGACTTTTGGCATATGACAATTTCATACGCTCGTGTGAGGAGGAGTTGTCTAGCTTAGGAGTACACCGGTTCATATATAATTGAATAACCTTAAAATAAGGAAAGATCAAGCACATCTATTTCTACTAAAAAGATATACTGATTCAGTGACATATTCTTGGCTAGTTTCTAATAATATTACTAGTATTTTATATATATATATATATATATATATATATATATATATATATATATATATATATATATATATATATATATATATTATATATATAAATTTATATATATATATATATTATGTATCTATATATATTTGTTTTAGTTTTATGCATTTATTTCTTGTTTTACGGTTACTAAAAAGGAAAAAGAAAAAGCATGACTTAGATTGAGTTAATAACGAATTTTCTTGGTGTTTAGCCACACTCTGAATTACCACACGTTTCCCTGAGGATTCGACACCTGACTCACCACACTAGCACTACAGTTTGACCCGGTACACTGCCGGTTAAGGACTGGAATAGCACTAGAAAAGGCCACGTCAGCTTTCTGGTGCCGTTGCCGGGGAACGACGCTAATTCATTGTGTTCGAATGGTTTCTACTTGTATTAGCTCAAAATTCTTGAGGATAAGTCAACACTATTCTTGTCACATTTCTTTTTTATTTTTCGTTGGTACTTACCTTATATGTAAGTTACCAATTTTTACTACTATCAATTTCGGGTTATTTTCTATTTTCGATAGTTGATGACCAGAAGTGGTAAGGCCCCACTGACTCCTTATGAGCCTGACATAACTACTTACGAAAGGCAGTTAAGAGTAGAGAGTAAACGTAGTCATACTAGTCAGGGAAATCCTGACGAATCATCATCAAATCGAGAAACGAGAATGGCCGAAACCAGTGATAAAACACCTGAACAAGGGCTAGAACATTCTCAAGGGCATGGACAACACCCTAATAACCAAAATAACCAGAATCCTAATAATAGAAATAATCAGAATCGGAACTAGAATAATCATAATAATCCTAACCTACCAAACCCGAGACCTATCTGTGATCAAACCGTAAGGAGAAATCAGACTAATAATCCAATTCTTTTACCTAATGAAGGAGCAAATAATTTCGAAATAAAATCTCATATTTTCGGCTTAATTGACACAAGAGCCCAATTTCTAGGAGAAGATGATGAAGATCCGCATCATCATCTCTATCTTTTCGAAGAACTGTGTAATACAACCAAAAGTCAAGGTGCTCATCGTGAGTTAACGAGGATGTCTATGTTCCCTTTTTCTTTAAAAGGAAGAGCACGAGATTGGTTTACGTCACTCCCACATCATTCGTTGACAAGTTGGGAGGAGGTTCAAACCGAGTTCTTAAAGCAGTATTTTACTCCTGGTAGAAATTTGGAATTAAAGGTCGAAATTGCTAATTTTAGACAAGGATCTGAAGAAACACTCAGGAATGCTTGGGAAAGATTTAAGAAGCTATTAAGAGCTTGTCCCGATCATGGTTATTCTTAGATATGCAAATCCAACTTTTCTCGTCAGTAAACTAAGGAAAGACTCACGTGCAGATGTAGATCATGCATGTGGTGGTTCTTTAATGATGAGTGAAGCCCAATTAGTTTACGATGCTATAGAAAAGATTTCCAAAAATAATCGAATGTGGGAAACCGGTTCTAGCACCCGAAAAGTAGCATTTGCAGGAGAATGTACATCTAATACAGAAGTTCTAGCACACTTGGAGAATTTGAGTAGGAAATTTGATGGCTACAATCAAACAAAAATCTATGTTCAGAAAATAGTATACCCACTGAATACTCAAATCAGGATAATATGCCATTAGGAGTTGAAGAACCAACAGGATATTCAAGAGAGGAGGTAAGTTTTCTTCAACAGCATAGGAATTTGAACAACGCGTATTCAAACTCGTTTAATGCTATTAAAAGAGATCACCATACTTTTCATTGGTCTGAAAACCCTAGTAAGCAAGGCCAACCGCCATATCCAGTTCCATATAGGAATTCATCTAATAATCAAGTTTATCAAGGAGATACTTCTAATCAAGAATTCACAATCATTACCCAGATCCTATCCTCAACACACCACTCAGAGTATACCAGTCACCCAAAGTTCAACTCAACCTGAAGGAATTGATAAATGGGAGAAACTAATGGAAAATATGATGGGGTAGTATCTACTCAAGCTCAAAATATGGAAACAATGATAACTTCTATAGGTACAGTCACTAAGGATATGAGTACGTTGAAAACATCCATGAGTGGACATGATACCAGAATGAGAACTATAGAAGCATCAATAAGGAATATGGAAGATCACTTTAGTAGAGAAGGAGAACGTAAAAACAGTAGACCTCCAGGAGGATTACCAAGTAATACTGAAAGAAACCCGAGAGAGGTGAACGCTGTTGTTACCAGAAGTAGAAAACTCTGTGGGAATAATGAAGTAGAAAATGATTTAAGTGGTAACTTTATAAAGGAAAAGGATGAACTTGAATTTACTGATGAGGAAGAAGAAATTATTGAAGATTTCTTAAGACAGAATAGTAATGTTGAACCTGAAAGTAAGAATGAAGAATGGGTCAAAACCCCTAGGATTCTAAAAGATCCAATGGATAAAGACCTAAGAACCTTATTTAAGGAACATGTTAGAGAAAATAATACTGAAGAAAAGAAGGAGAATTTGCCAATAACCGAAAAAGGAAAAATTGATACAGGGGATGTTTCAAAGAAAATATCGTATGATAATGAAACATGGCGACCAGTTGATTCTCAAAGATTTAAGGAAAAAGGAAAAGAGAAATTAACTTCAGAACCAAAGGTTATAGATTTGGAATCTTTACCTTACCCACCTAAAGATCAAATTAAAAAGATAAAAACTGATAAGAAATATGCTCGTTTCCTTGATACTTTTCATCATATTCATGTCAATATTCCTGTTATAGAAGCGTTAGTCAATATGCCTACCTATGGAAAGTTTCTAAAAGATATTTTATCAAACAAGAAAAAGTTAGAAGAATATGAGAATATTTGCCTCAATGAAGAATGTTCTGCAATTTTACAACATAGATTACCACCTAAATTGAAAGATCCTGGTAGTTTTACCATTCCATGTGAAATTGGAGGATTTTTGTTTAAAAGAGTACTATGTGATCTTGGAGCAAGTATTAATCTCATGTCTTATGAGGATTATAAGAAAGTGGGCATAGGAGAGCTTACAAATACTGAAATGACCCTTCAGATGGCAGATAGATCGATTAAACATCCTAAGGGAGTCATCGAGGACGTATTGGTTAAGATTGACAAATTTTTCTTCCCAGTGGATTTTGTAATAATGGAAATGGAAGAAGAATATTCAGCGCCAATTATTCTAGGTCGTCCATTTCTAGCTACAGGAAGAACGTTAATCGATGTTCAAAAAGGAGAACTAATACAAAGAGTTAATGAAGACGAAGTTGCTTTCAATATCTTTAAGGTTATGAACCATCCATACAAATCACCAGAATCATGTTCTTTTATAGATGAGATATCTACATTCTGTGATGATCAATTGCAAGATTATGAAGATAGACTAGAAGAATGTTTGGCATTATCTATCTATAAAGAAGATGAAAATGATACATAAATGAGAGAATTAATCCTTTATCTTAATAAGGGACTGTTTTCTAAGCATCCATGGCATAAGTATTTGGAATTAGAGCTAGAGGGACCAGTTCTAAAACCTTCAGTAGAAGATCCACCAAGGAATCTGGAATTGAGAACACTTCCTTTTAATCTGAAATATGTTTTTCTGGAAAATAATAATCTACTTCCGATTATTATTTCATCAACCTTAACAAATGAACAAGAAGATCAATTACTTAGAATGTTAAGACAACATAAGAAGGCATTTGGATGGACAGTGGCAGATATTCAAGGAATTAGCCCTGAGATATGCGTTCATAAGATCATTCTAAATGAAGGAGCTAAACCTTGTATTCAGCCACAACGCCGCCTCAACCCAAATTTACAATACATTGTTAAGAAAGAGGTTATTAAGCTATTAGAAATAGGGATAATCTTTCCCATATCAGATAGTGAATGGGTAAGTCCGACTCAAGTGGTACCAAAGAAAGGAGGTTTCACGGTAAAGGAAAATGATAAAAATGATTTGATTCCGACAAGGGAAATTACAGGATATCGAATGTGTATTGATTTTAGAAAACTGAATGATCATACTAAGAAAGATCATCATCCACTACCATTCATCGTACAGATGTTGGAACGCTTAAGTGGACATAAGTATTACTGTTTCCTAGATGGTTATTCAGGATACTTACAGATATTCATTGCAGCAGGAGATAGAGAAAAAACTACTTTCACTTGTCCGTATGGAACTTTTGCTTATAAAAGAATGCCGTTTGGTTTATGTAATGCACCAGCTACATTTCAGAGATGTATGATGGCTATATTTTCTGACATGGTCGAGTAGTTTTTAGAAATTTTTATGGATGACTTTAGTGTTTATGGAGATTCTTTCGATGAATGCTTATCGCATTTAGAACGAGTGTTACAACGCTGTGAAGATACCAATTTAGTACTAAATTGGGAAAAATGTCACTTAATGGTATCAGAAGGAATTGTTCTAGGTCATAGAATCTCTGAAATAGGTATTGAAGTGGACAAAGCTAAAGTCGAAGTAATTGAAAAATTACCTCCACCAATTAATCTAAGAACTTTGAGAGGATTTCTTGGACATGCTGGATTTTATAGAAGATTTATAGCAGAATTTTCAAAGATAGCAAAGCCTCTAAGTCATTTTCTTGAAAAGGAAGTACCATTTTACTTTGAAGATAAATGTATGGAAGCCTTTAAGACCCTAAAAGCGAAGTTGACTACTGCACCAGTGCTAGTAGCACCAGATTGGAGTTTGCCGTTTGAAATTATGTGTGATGCGAGTGATTTAGCTGTAGGAGCTGTCTTAGGTCAAAGATATAACAAAGTACTCAAAGCAATCTACTATGCATCTCACACGTTAAACGCAGCTCAACTAAATTATGCTACTACGGAAAAAGAACCGTTGGCTGTAATTTTTGCCTTAGATAAGTTTAGATCGTATATTGTTGGATCTAAGGTCATTATTTATACAGACCATTCAGCCTTGAAATATCTGTTAAGTAAGAAAGATGCTAAACCACGTCTTCTTAGATGGATTCTGTTACTTCAAGAATTTGATATTGAAATTAAGGATAAAAAAGGAAGTGAAAATGTAGTAGCAGATCATCTAAGTAGAATGGAAAATGATGAAGGAAGAGGAAATGAAATACGAGATTCATTTCTAGATGAACAACTTTTCAGGATCGATACTCCCTCAACCATGCAATTATTAAAAGATAGAATACCATCAAAAGAGAATTCACCATGGTTTGGGAATATTGTTAACTATCTTACCTGTAATTACATCCCGTCTCACCGACTTGGCGTGATAAAAGAAATTCTTTTATGACTTAAAATTTTATTATTGGGAGAAACCAGATCTTTTCCGAAGATGCTCGGATGGAATAATCAGAAAATGTATTCCTGATAATGAGATTTTAAGTGTTTTATCGTTTTGTCATGATCGTGAGGCAGGAGGTCATCATGGAGGATGGAAAACCGCTTTCAAAGTTTTACTTTATTGGCCTACACTATATAAAAATGCGTATAAATATGTAAAATCTTGTAAATCTTGTCAAAAATGGGGAAACATATCTAAAAAACACGAAATGCCTATGCAACCGATTTTAGAATGTGAATTATTTGATGTATGGGGTATAGATTTCATGGGACCTTTCCCTATATCGTTTGGAAAAAGATTTATTCTAGTAATGGTTGATTATGTCTCGAAATGGGTAGAAGCTGAAGCTCTTCCCACTAATGATACCAAGGTTGTGCTAAGGTTCCTTAAAAAGAATATATTTACAAGATATGACACTCCGAGGGCTATCATTAGTGATAGAGGTTCACATTTTTGCAACCGACCATTTACTAAGATAATTGAGAAGTATGGTGTAACTCATAAACTAGGAACACCCTATCATCCGCAAACTAGTGGACAGGTAGAGGTGTCTAATAGAGAAATTAAAAGAATCGTGGAGAAAACAGTGGACTCAAATCGTAGAAACTGGGCAGAAAGACTAGATGATGCATTATGGGCATACAGAACAGCCTTTAAAACACCAATTGGTTGTTCCCCTTATAAATTAGTTTTTGGTAAATCTTGTCATCTCCCAGTTGAATTAGAACACCGAGCTTTATGGGCTATTAAATTCCTAAATTTTGATCCTAAAGCTGTTGGTGATCATAGGTTACTCCAGTTAAAGAACTGGAAGAGTTTCGACTCGATTCTTATGAAAATGCTCGAATCTACAAGAACGCATAAAGCTTTCCATGATAAGAAAATCTATAGTCGTGAGTTCCATGTAGGTAGGGATCGAGTACTTTTATACAATTCACGTTTAAAGTTGTTTCTAGGAAAGCTTAAATCTAGATGGGACAGTCCATACGACGTAACTAAAGTCTATAAGTCCTGAGTCGTTGAACTAAGCGATGGAAAAACAACTTTCATAGCTAATGGCCACAGGTAAAATTATTTTGTGAAACCGAAGGATACCTCAAAGCAGAAGAAATATTATTGCTTAACGACCCTCCAACGGATTAAGGAAGTAGGAATTCTAAACTCAGCCGATTACGGGTACTATCTTTTTAATTCACTTTTTAATATGCAATTTAATCAGTTTCGTCTTTTACCGGATAGACGTTAAAGAACTGGAATGCCTTTCATAGATAGAATAGAAGTTTTTATTTTACTTTTAAAATTAGGTTTAGATAAAGATGTTGCCTTTAGAATAGAAGCCTTAGTTTTTAACTTGAACAAGGAGCTGATACGCGAAATCAGATAAATAGATCTTTGTAATGGAAAATCGAGAAGTGCTATTCAAATTGCTAATTCAGTGCATAAAGTTTCTCGTTTTCTTATAAAGACAGTATAAAATGTCCGATCATTCGTCAGTTAATAGTTATTCTCCTCCTCATACCCCAAATTCAGTGCTTCCTAATCCAGGTAATCCATTTTTCCACCCAATTCCTTACAATTCCATGTATGCCTCGGTTCACTACCCTTTCATAAGCGATTTCAACCAGTCACCGGTGCTGATTGAAAAAGGTCTAAATTTTCGAAAAGTGGATAATTGGGCATTCATAAGGATGGAAGCAGATGGGTGGGAGTATTTTTGTCGTATGCCCAGAGGTAGAATTAATGTTACGTTGGTAAGAGAGTTTTACTCTGTACTTTCGGTAGCTAGTACTGTGGAATTAACACAGTCTGTTACAGTTAGAGGAGTTGTTGTTCCTTTTACTTCCACTATCATAAATCAAATTTTCTTTATACCACCAGTCCAAACATCACCATCCAGTCATTTTGAGTTTCAATGGAGACTTGATACTGCTGAAGGAGTTATTACCAAATGTTCGGAATCTTATCAAGTTTTATTCCAACATTCTAATAGGGATAGAAATGTCTCCACAGCCGCATTACTTCCCCATTTAAGAACATGGAGACGTTTCATCAATTCACGAGTTTATCCAACTGATGATTTCTCGGAAATTAGTGATGATGAAATGTTACTATTATATACTATCACGAGTGGAGCGTTTATAGATTGGGGAGTATTGATTTAAAGCAAATTGTTAGTTTTGCATTTGGAAGAAGACCGATCCGACAGCCTATGCCGTTTGCATGGCTGATTTCCAGAATTTGTGTTCGTTTGGCTAGAGTACCGGAAAGAGCAACAGATGAATACTTTCCAGCTCGCCTTCCTCAGGTTGGGCTTTTACCAGTTGATATTTCGGGAGGATCGTCAAGTGGAGAAAATTAGATGATATGTTGATAGTGAGAAAGGAAGAAATAATAATGAAAGTAGTAAAAAAATAAATTAGTATCAGAAAGACTATAAGTTTAGACTACATTAGTTTAATAATAAATTAGTGTAACTTAGTGTAACTTAGTTTAAGTTTTTCTAGTTTAAGTTAGTAATAGTTTTAGTAATTTGTATTTTTCTTCTAGTTTTAATCTTGTGATATAATTACATGTTTTGAATTTATGTTTTTTTTTTCTTTTATGCTATATTATATAAACGCTCGTCTGTATGACACATAAAATATTCAACCGTTATAAAAATTTATTTTATTTCCTAAACCAACTTTTTACTACTCATTACACATCGAGACGATGCCAATTCGTAAGTGGGGAGTAGAGATTGGTTAGTAAATAAAATGAATTTAATATATCAATTACTGATGCACTTAGTTTAATTATTCTTAAGGAAATAAATGAAATAATATATAATTATTATAATATGGATAGTATATTTGGATAGAATAAATTTTTAATTAAGTAAAGTAATCTCGATATATTATTTCTATATTATTTATGTCTATTTTAGATTTTTATCAAGATTTTAAGTATGTATACCTAGATAAATAGTATGAAATATTTTTTTTTTAATGAAATTAGACAAAAGTTACTTATAATTATAATGAAATTTTAGAATGATTTTCTTTTCAAGACAAGTATGAATTTGGAATCAGATTAGGAATGATGAGATTTTTGGCATTACTTTGACTAACTATGGCCAAATAAGCCTACCCGAACATAATTTCCGATTTTTGTCCCCACCTCAGCCTTTTAGAGTGATCAAGACCTCACTCGAAATTAGCCATTATGATTAACTAGATAAAACCGACCCTTAACTTAAAATGGTCTACATTTCCTTGAAATCCCGCAAGTTTAGTATGTGCTTATGGATAGCGGTGACGACATCGAAATTCAGTAGTGGTATATGCTGAGATTGGAATAAATATTATTCGGAAGGCAATCTTTTGTCAAAAAAATTGTTATTCTCTAGAAAAAGAAAAAGTTGGGATAGTTAGGTACTGATGTATTTGTTCTCACCTCATGACGCTTGAAAGATAGTCGATTATGGTAATGAGTTCGGATATGTTAGTATTCAAAAAAAAAGAAATAATATGGTTAGTAGATTTAAATTTTGAAAACAGTGTCAGGATGTTACTGATCAAGGTATTTTTGATCAAAAGTTGAAGGTGTAAGCACGTACGACTTGCTTCTATTTCTTTTGATTTTCCTTTGTTATCCTTTCGATTAGCCAAACACCCTGAGCCTGAACGTTATAAGCCATTTTGCCAACTACTTGACTTAGTCCTTGATTCCGAAATTTCATATAGTGGCGATTACAAAGTTATTCTAAGTATTTTATTTTATATTTATTAAGTAATTCATGTAGAATTTCATTTAGATAATATTTTATAACTAATTTATTAAGTTATACACACTTTTTATTTTTTTTAATCTTAGATAGATAAAATTAATATAATTATAATGTTGACAGCATACGTTACTAAGTTAGAAATTTAGTCTAGAAGAACTATATTATTTGCATTATAACATTTTATATATTATCGCTTATTTTGCTCGAGGACGATCAAAAGTTAAGTGGGGAGTAGTTGATGTATATTATATGACTTTTTATATCGTATTTACGATAATATCGTATAAATTCTATAAAAATATATCTAAAAACTCATTAAAATGTAAATCGTTATAAATAGATATTATTGTTATAAATTTAATAAAACTTATGATCGTGTTTTCATCGTGGCTCGTGTTTTTGACTGTTTGAGTGCGTGTAATGGAAAATCGAAGAATTAAAATCAAAGCTTGGAAAACCGAAGGCGGATATTTTCCAAAGTTCGCACGCACGGAGGTGACCGCACGCGTGCTGAATCTCTCTCGCCACCAAAGACATGGACTCGGACAGAGAGATATATATATCTAGCACCGACCGCACGCGCAGCATCGACCCGCACGCGCCGCATGACAGCGCGCCTGCGACCGACCGCACGCCCGATGCACTACACACTCTATAAATACTCCTCATTTGCAAGCATTTGGGAGTGTACCAATATATATATCACTATATATATATATATCTTATCTTTAGTTAGTTTATAGTTCTATAAATACCGTAAAAGGCACTATGCCGAAATAATAATGTAGTATAAGTATCGTTGTAATACTTAGGAGGATTATCAAGGCTCGTTGTTGTTAAAGGAGTTGCTATTTCCGGAGAATACGACTCTGACACTACAATTGTAATCTGGTAACTTTCTAATGTATTTATGTTTGTTTGTTGTTATTAGTATCTATATATTAGTTATAATGATATTAGGCTAACTCTATATCTAGCCAAGATATGAAATTGAATTAGTTTTATCTTTTTAGGGAAATAGATGATGACTATGTTAAAATTGAATTAAAATCGATTATAATGAATCACTTTCTATTTGAGCTTAATGAAAAGTTAAAAATTGAATTAGCTACTCGATTTTACAAGAATCGTAACCTAATGATGAACTGACCAGAGAAGTTAGGATACGCGATCATGAATAGAAAGACCGGAGGGTAAAAATGGCCGTTTGACAAACGGAATCCTATTTCCTACCCGGGGGCAGATTTGTCCTAGAAAAACAAATCTTATTGAAAATTGACTCAAGATATTATCACGTTAAAAATCACCTGTTTAATTGAGCAATACTCAAAATACCGGCCGTATGACAAAACGGAGTTCCCGAGCTTGAGGATGACATTAGACAGATGACTTTTGGCATATGACAATTTCATACGCTCGTGTGAGGAGGAGTTGTCTAGCTTAGGAGTACACCGGTTCATATATAATTGAATAACCTTAAAATAAGGAAAGATCAAGCACATCTATTTCTACTAAAAGATATACCGATTCATGACATATTCTTGGCTAGTTTCTAATAATATTACTAGTATTTATATCACTGTATATTGTATTGGTACTATATATATATATATATATATATATATATATATATATATATATATATATATATATATATATATATATATATATTTCTATATATATATATATATATATTTATGTATCTATATATATCTCATTTTAGTTTTATGCATTTATTTTATTTTTTACGGTTACTAAAAGGAAAAAAGAAAAGCTGCGACTTAGATTGAGTTAATAAATGACTTCTTGGTGTTTAGCCACACTCTGAATTACCACACGTTTCCCTGAGGATTCGACACCTGACTCACCACACTAGCACTACAGTTTGACCCGGTACACTGCCGGTTAAGGACTGGAATAGTACTAGAAAATGCCACGTCAGTAATCATTATCTTTCTTGGATTCTTCCATTTTCTTTTCACTGAATTTCTTTGTGAAATTCCTTGGAGAACCCTTTCCTGTTTTCATCATTCTGATTTTCTTGCTCAGTAGGGCAATCTGCTCTTGCATCTCATCCAGTAGATCATCTTGTGCTCCTGATGTCTCTTCTTGATGTGAAGCAGCCAATGCCATGGTCTTTGGTTCTTATTTTTCAGTCTCAGGCACAAGCTTTTTGCTGAATTCATAGGCCTTAAGATCTGAAAACAATTTGAAGGTGTCTTCTTCATGCAAACTCCTCATTTCTTTTATGGCAGTCACCTTCATCTCCCAAACTTCTTTTGTAGGTAATGCTTCCAAGATTTTTGAGTTGATTTCTATTAGGTGTAGTTCGAAAGACAATTTGTGTAATTGTTTTTAATAATGGATGACAGAATTTATCTCACCTTAGTTACTTGCTTTGTGCTTGTAAAGTAATACACTCTTTGCAAACCCTAAGTATATCTGTATGTAACCACTTAACTCGGTGTATGGATTACACGTGAGGATTGAGTTAGTGGAGATATGCTTAAATCTGTTAGTCCGTGGTGAACTTAATCGAGTTTAGGGTCTCTTGATTAAAACACCAATAATGCTTGAGAACACCTTAGGGTGCGATAGTCTTATCCGGATTGTCGGTAGAGGGTACCTACGTGGGACATTTATATATGATGGCATTCATATAGGATTTGGACCGATTTAATCTGAATTTCTCGGTATAATTCCGTAATCGAGGAATCTTATTAAATCATTAGATGATCATATATGGATCAACCTTAATCTCGAGGTGATCACAGTGGTGCCGCTTGTCCCGGGTAGTGTTTGATGGCACGGTTCACTTAAATATGTGTTCCAAGCCTCCGGATGAGTGAGTAGTTACGATTTTCACAGACATGGAATCCATTCCTTCCTGTGGGAAGTAGAGAGACGATCCCTTATTTGTTAGCCCTAAGAAAATGATCGATGGGCCCGGTTCATGTTTGACTAATTAGCTACTAGTCGGATATGTTAACTAATTGATCACTAGGGGTTAATGGTAAATAAGGATAAGATGTTCGAAGTCGGGTTCACGGAGACTTCCCACTCGAGAATGGGCTGATCTATGGGAGGGTTAATCCGTATGTAGTGATTATATCAATGGACGCTTATTCACACTATGGGTTGAGTATAAGTATACCTCTATAATCGGTAGAGTTCAGTTTCGGGTTTATGGTGGCGTAATCCCGAAATTAATAATTAATGTACTTATTCGGTTCGATGAATAATTAATTATTGGAGCTATTGGCTATAGGTCCATGGTCCCCGATGTGGCTTCTGTAATTCGGACTAATAATCTTGTTATTTGGGCCTCAGTGATAATTAATTGGTTGGGTTAATTAATTGATATGCAAAATATTATTTAGTTGGGCTAGATAATATAATACACATAAAAGACATTTTATGTGGGCTTGGAAACCCTAAAGGTGGCGCCAATGATGTCAATTAATTAGAGAGAAATTAGTTTTCTTGGATAATTATTTGACATGTGA
Source organism: Gentiana macrophylla (assembly GCA_026214975.1). Classification (NCBI taxonomy): domain Eukaryota; kingdom Viridiplantae; phylum Streptophyta; class Magnoliopsida; order Gentianales; family Gentianaceae; genus Gentiana; species Gentiana macrophylla. The sequence continues at coordinate 66,160,017 of CM047809.1, forward strand.
TTTATCTTTTATTTGTTAAATGATAATTCATGGAATATTAGATAATAATATGGTTTATCCTAATTTGTTTGGGATAATCATTTTATTTATCTTTTATTTGGAATAAAGGATTAATGTAATAATTATCTCTTAATTATTTAATCCTTGGAGGACAAGGTTTACTCTCCTATATAAAGAGAGTTCTCCCAAGCCTCATGTATTGGAAAATTTCGACTACCACATAAAAAGGAGAGGAAAAAAATAGTTTTCTTGCCTAGGGTTTTAGAAGAAGAAAAACTCTAAGTTTTTCTTGGTGTTGCATATCGAGGAGGTTCGTGTATCAAGAAGGGTGTCCACCAACCGCCGTTTGGAGAACACATCGGAAGATCTTGGCTTCTCTTCCTACTATTGGTAACTTGATCTTAACCCCCTTGTAGTTGTTAAATCCTTTAATTATGTATTGTAATATATGAATCGTGATCCATCCGCTGCGCGTAGATCTAACTCGTTTAGATCTAAGAACCTGCATCCTTCAATTTCTTCTGTGAGGTTCACACGATTTAGGGTGAGTTCATCCATGATTGCATTGAAATGACTCCATTTGTTCAATGGTTTCATTTGGTTTCATTTTGAATGGAAATTTTATCTGGCACACTGATCTTATTCTTCTTGATAGATAATGATAAATTGCAACTTATCCCAAAGAAGAGATGGATCTTGCAATCTTTCACTTTCATGTACATATTGCTATCCAAAGTTCTATATATGATATCAATAGCAATATTGTTGAGATTTGCTCTTTTTCTATGAAAATTCCATTCCCTTTTGGTTTTGGAATGTCGTGTCTATCTAAATTTTTTGACTTGTAATCTTAATTGTCCACCTATTAGCACATCCATCATCTCATCATGTGTTGCGGCTAAATTGCATCGACGTTTATACTCATCAAAAGGATTCAAGAACACATCAACATTGTTTGCAGCTGGTTGTTATCGAAGATCCCTCCGGTCAGAATCAATATTGGAAGTTGATGAACAATACCACAAAATTTGGCGTCAATCGAGTCCGTTTGGATGTCCGTTCGTTGATTAGAAGAGCAGTGTATGAATAAAAACGCAGGATTCACGAAACCCTAATCGTGACTTCCTCGATTTTCTGGAACGTATTGGACCGTTGAAACGGATATCCGACCAGTCAGATCGATAATCATGGAGTTTTAGACGTGAGATAAAATTTTCAGGACGATCGGGATTCATCTTAATCCCCGATCGGCCTCGGGAAGTAAATGATGCGCTGCTGTAAGAGTCTGTTTCAGCAGCAAGGTGGGCGGCTCACTGAGGAAGATTGACAACTCAAAGCTCCGATCCGACCGTCCATCTTGAAGTCCGAAGAATGAAGATCAGATCTGGAAAGTTTCGTCCCGATCCGAGTTCTCTTGATATGCCGATCGTCGAAGATTCTAAACAGCTGCAGATTAGGGTTTTAATTTATTTTTGAATAGATTAGTTACGGGGGTGCCAACGGTCCATCTCGGTGTTTATTTTCCGCACTAGTATACATGTGTAGATTGTATGAGTAGAACCGGAAAATTGCCATGACATGCATCATATCATGAATTCCACTCCATATGCATACATGTAGAAATTAATTCGAGGAATTAGTTAGGCATGTATAAAACACACGATTAGTTTTAATTAATTGTTTGATATTAATTAGAAACTAATTAGGGTAAAAACCGAGGAACACGGGTTTTTTCAATCGTCGAGGTTGGGTGATGGATTCTCGTTGAATCCCACTCTGCGAAAGCATAAGGAGTAAAATCCCGAAACCTCGTGGTTAAGGTGTTGGATTCTCGGTGAATTACACCTTACCTAAGACGAGATTACGTTTTTGTTCCGTAGTGTCTACGTGAATGTTTGATGTTTAAGGATTGGATAATCACGGGAAAACATGTTCGAAAGTGGTTTAACCACGGTTGGGTGGTCAACAGTAGCTACGGCTCAATCGACTTCACCCTCCACGTGTGGCGTTTGCACGGGTGCAGCAATCATCGAGCCATCCGAAGAGCCACTACGGCTCAACGGAGCTCTCCTAGCCTTGACCCGTCCGACGGCCACATATGTTCTAACGAATAGGTCGGGTGGGCTAGCCCACATAACCGACAACATTCGGGCCTATGATTTATTGTTCCTTAATGTAACATCAAGTCCAAAAACATGATCAGTAAACCCACCATTTTTTCAAAATATTGAGTGGGAGCGGGAGAGGCGACAGCCGACCCCATGGCCTCTACTGTTGACACAAGCAACGTGAGAGAATGGTGACGCCTCGTGCCGGCTTTGATTTCGGCCCCCTAAGGAAGGCCTTCACCGCTATCAAAATTCAAGGCTTGGTCTCCGAAAGGATAGGATTTTGGGTACTCGTCGGGTCACTGACCGACCCTAAGGCGGCATACTCGGGGTCTACCTAAAAATCTGAGATAGTAGGTCACACTCATAAAGGGTATTTTTGGTAGTACCTTGGCTGAAAAAGGAAAGGTGATTGATGATCACAATGAGATGTTCGATTCTCAATCTGATCTACAATATTAATCGAAACCTCTTTGACCTACCCTAAGGCGGCACTGAGGCATTAGATTAAATACTTGGAATGGTAGGATAGACTATAAGTACTTAGTTTATGTTCCTAAAATTTATTAGTAGTGTATGATTTTGATTTATTCTGTCAATTTTATTTACAACTGTTATATATATCTCTCTAAGGTGCTAGACTGCTAGTGTAAAATTGACTAGTAATGACTTCGTTAAAAAGTGGTTAGTAACTAGAACGTTGTACCTATTAATCTCACATGCGATTAATTTTTCGGAAGAGGTATTTCTCTTGAGCCTTCAAGACTTAAGTATGTCACTGCTGTCACTTGTGTTGAACGAGAGACAACCATAGTTAGTTTGAAAGATGATTAGGACGACAAAATTCTTCTAGTGAATTTTAATTGTGTAGTGTCTACACGAGAAATTTTCTAATAGAAAAATTGGAGAATCATAAATTTAAGTGTCGATAGTTAGACGGTATTTGGAACCGATAAACTAGTGGGAGCTTTTATCTTATGTTTTTCTAATTTATTAGAAAATTAGTCCCCACTGGGTAACGCTTTCATTAGACATCCACAGTTCACGAGTAGTGTCTACTCAAATGAACTGCTAGTTCAAGACTATTTCCTTTTAAGGAAAGTCAAGAATGGGAAAGAATGTCTACAAGTGTTAATCATCTAAACTATGTTTGAGGCTAAACCGAAATATTAATAAGATGAGGAAAGTGATTTTGGATCACTAACCAATGAATCCTTAGCGACTTTCTTAACCGAGCAACTTGACTCGGTAGCTTAGTTCTTTGGAAGAACAAGGAAGCTATGCATTAATGATTAATAGAGTAACAACAGGCAGTAATTTCAGCTAAAATAGTGGGAGTAATATAAGGAAATGAATTTCGGATTATATCCTTGAATATCACAGGAAAATTTATTTTTCTGTTTTTCAGATTCATTGAAGCAAATGGATTCACTTTCAACTCGATATATTGTTGCCTCATAGAAAGTGAATATGACATTTGTAGTAAGAATCCAAGACTCGGACTATTGTTTGATAAAGTCAGAACCACTAAGAAATGCTGAAAATGTATAAGTAACACGTCTTAAACTATTATAGGTAAAAGGTTTCCGTATTAAGATAAACAACCTTTCAATATCTATTAATTAGTGCATATATCCTAGAGAAAAGACCTCACGACTGGCTAAGGGTGATTCCTATCTCCCAGTCTAGGAAAACTATCTCAAAGGAACAATGACTAAGTTTCCTTTCAATCGGGAAAGGGTAATAGATTTAAAGGGGTAACATAGCTTGTTCGCCATACCTTCGGGGTCTAGTGAGAGATACAAGCTAGTGGGAGTTTTTTTGAGTGGTGACATTACGTCGATAACTACTCAAAGCATTTGGTTAGTTTATCGAAAGAATACGAGGAGGAGTCTCGATTTTAGCAGAGAATAGAGTATTCCATACTCAGAAATAGGCTATCGCATAGTCTTGGGACTGATGCTCGGCCTGCCTCCTAATGGAATGTTTCTCACTGAGGAAGAAACCATAAACTTGCCCTATATAGTTATTGATATGCTACAATACACTGCTAAACTCGATTAAGATAATTCGTTGCAAAATAACGGTTAACATTATTATGTAAACCGAGAAGTCTACCTAGAAGATGCTAGTGAATTTATGGATAAGGAGTGAACTCGGTTCACACCACTTCCCTAAATGTAGGCATTTAGCATTTAATGCTTGAAGGTAGGACTGGAGATTTTGTGCATACGTTCAGATTGTGACTGTTCGTGAAATATCTTAATGTGACGAGTGAAGGTTGGTTATAAGATTCTTGAGATCAGAAAGTGACGGTTGAACTGTCACAAATTAAGATTCTGATAGAATCTATAAGTAGCAGCCTTAAACCTTGGAGTACGGTTACCCAAAGGTAGTTACTATCTGATTTAATCAGACCACGTCCAACATCAGTTGTTGGTGATCACACTGATAAATACTACTAGATCAAGATATCAATGCACCTAAAACACAGTGGGAGTATGGTTTAACCGTTGACCCATTGTGGTTTTGTGGTTTTATGGACTTCATAGTCTGCTGGGGTGATTGATAACCTATGGCTCTTAGTGGGTTGTATAGGATTCTGATCATAGAGGTTGGTTTGAAAGCCTTAACCCTATGAATGGAGTTTTGATACTCCAGTTATGTTCAGCCTCTTATAGAACCACCTGAGTGTCTCAGGCCCAGTGGGAGCAATTGGATCTACACGGAAAAGAGTCGAAAGAATAGGAAAGTTTAAACTTTCAGCGCAAAGCCGAGTGGTATAGGGGTGATTCCACGACAAGTAGAGAGTTAACGGACCTTGAACTCTCTCACCACTCGGTCTTGCAAGATTTTCGTTAAGCGAGAAAATAGGGGTGATTCCCTGAGACATTCTTGCCGAAAAACGGAGTCTGGATTCATTCGGAATAGAAGGGTCTTGGTTTGAACAAATGACAGGATGACTGCCGGGGCTTATATCCTTTGTGGATTTAAGAGAACCTCTCGGTCATTTAAAGTCACATGTTTTAAAATATGTGGACTTGACCAGAATATTGATAAGTCATTCGTAGACTGGATATCAATATTGGTAAAGTAGTAGTAGTGTTCATGAATGATAACACTTAAACGGTTGGAAACAACATGTGTGTGCTATCTGAAGTCGGAAACTGACAGGCCAAGATTCTCTAGATGAGAGAATTGGACTATATTCTAAGAATCTGATTCGGTCAGATTCACGAGAATGAGTCATTGGCTATCCCACCTATCTTATTGAATAAGATGATTATGCATATACGTATGCAACATTCATCGAGAGTAGACCTACCCTACCTCTCAAGAATGATTCTCTAAATCTTCGGATAAAGAGAAAATGGGATAGAGTCTATCTTGGATAATGGCAAGTCAGGTTATCACAAGTCAATAGTAATCGAATCTTGGATTCGAGCAATAAGTAGTGGTTTAGTACGTCCTCAAGTATCTTTAGAGAAAGAGGAATCATATGCTTGTATATTCAGGTGCAAACTTGAATATGGTTGACTACACTGATTCTGACTTGTAGTCAGATTGAGGATGATCATTAAGTTGATCTCGGGCTCAGTGTTTACTCATAGTGCTTAGAATTTTCTTTTTGGTCTGGGAATAATTCCAGGTCTGATAAGCCGATATCACTTCATTGTGAAAACAGTGAAGAGATAGCTTAGAAGGATCTTCTCAGTCACAAGAAGTCAAAAGCATATTGAGAGAGAGAGTACCGCCTGATTGAAAGGACCGGCAATGTTTCAATCCTAAAGATCATCTCGAGTCGACAACCTAACTAATCAGTGTACCAAGTCGAGTGCTTGGAGGGTACGGCATTGATGGATATGTCTCATCTGCTTTTAGAGCAAGTGGGAGAGTGTTGTGAATAAGATTAGAAAGGGTGTGCTCTAAAAACAATCGTTGCTTGTCATTTCGTGCAAGTGGGAGATTGTTAGGTGTAGTGCCGAAAGACAATTTGTGTAATTGTTTTTAATAATGGATGACAGAATTTATCTCACCTTAGTTACTTGCTTTGTGCTTGTAAAGTAATACATCTGCTGCAAACCCTATGTATATTTGTATGTAACCACTTAACTTAGTGTATGGATTACACGTGAGGATTGAGTTAGTGGAGATATGCTTAAAGCTGTTAGTCCGTGGTGAACTTAATCGAGAGTTTGGGTCTCTTGATTAAAACACCAATAATGCGCTTGAGAACACCTTAGGGTGTGATAGTCTTATCCGGATTTGTCGGTAGAGGGTACCTACGTGGGACATTTATATATGATGGCATTCATATAGGATGAACCGATTTAATCTGAATTTCTCGGTATAATTCCGTAATCGAGGAATCTTATTAAATCATTAGATGATCATATATGGATCAACCTTAATCTGAGGTGATCACGAGTCTTTGCTTGTCCCGGGGTAGTGTTTGATGTGTTAGTTACGGTTCACTTAAATATGTGTTCCAAGCCACTTCTCATTGGCACTATCTCCAGATGAGTGAGTAGTTCTGATTTTCACAGACATGGAATCCATTCCTTCCCGTGGGAAGTAGAGAGACAGTCCCCTTATTTGTTAGCCCTACGAAAATGATCGATGGGGCCAGTTCATGTTTGACTAATTAGCTACTAGTCAGATATGTGAACTAATTGATCACTAGGGGGTTAATGGTAAATAAGGATAAGATGTTCTGAGTCGGGTTCACGGAGACTTCCCACTCAGAATGGACAGTCTATGGAGGGTTAATCCGTATGTAGTGATTATATCAATGGACGCTTATTCACACTATGAGTTGAGTATAAGTATACATCTATAATCGGTAGAGTTCAGTTTCGGGTTTATGGTGGCGTAATACCGAAATTAATAATTAATGTACTTATTCGGTTCGATGAATAATTAATTATTGGAGCTACTGGCTATAGGTCCATGGTCCCCGATGTGGATTCTGTAATTCGGACTAATAATCTTGTTATTTGGGCCTCAGTGATAATTAATTGGTTGGGCTAATTAATTGATATGCAAAATATTATTTAGTTGGGCTAGATAATATATTACACATAAACGACATTTTATGTGGGCTTGGAAACCCTAAAGGTGGCGCCAATGATGTCAATTAATTAGAGAGAAATTAGTTTTCTTGGATAATTATTTGACATGTGATTTATCTTTTATTTGTTAAATGATAATTCATGGAATATTAGATAATAAGATGGTTTATCCTAATTTGTTTGGGATAATCATTTTATTTATCTTTTATTTGGAATAAAGGATTAATGTAATAATTATCTCTTAATTATTTAATCCTTTGAGGACAAGGTTTACTCTCCTATATAAAGAGAGTTCTCCCAAGCCTCATGTATTGGAAAATTTCGACTACCACATAAAAAGGAGAGGAAAAATTAGTTTTCTTGCCTAGGGTTTTAGAAGAAGAAAAACTCTAAGTTTTTCTTGGTGTTGCATATCGAGGAGGTTCGTGTATCAAGAAGGGTGTCCACCAACCGCCGTTTGGAGAACACATCGGAAGATCTTGGCTTCTCTTCCTACTATTGGTAACTTGATCTTAACCCCCTTGTAGTTGTTAAATCCTTTAATTATGTATTGTAATATATGAATCGTGATCCATCCGCTGCGTGTAGATCTAACTCGTTTAGATCTAAGAACCTGCATCCTTCAAGTTCATCCATGATTGCATTGAATCTTGACTCCATTTGTTCAATGATTTCATTTGGTTTCATTTTGAATTCCTGGAACTTTTTCTTTGGCACACTGATCTTATTCTTCTTGATAGCATCAGTGCCTTCACAAATTAACTGCAACTTATCTCAAAGTTCTTTTGCAGTCTTGCAATCTTTCACTTTCATGTACATATTGCTATCCAAAGTTCTATATATGATATCAATAGCAATATTGTTGAGATTTGCTCTTTTTCTATCTTCAGCAGTCCATTCCCTTTTTGGTTTTGGAATGTACTGTGTCTCATCTCCCACTGTTACTGACTTGGTAATCTTCAGTTGTCCACCTATTAGCACATCCATCATCTCATCATGTGTTGCAGCTAAATAAGCCTGCATACGACGTTTATACTCATCAAAAGGATCTGAAGAACACATCAACATTGTTCTAGCATACTGGTTGTTATCCATGATGGAAAGCTTTGAAAAGCAGAAACGTGAAAATGTTTTCAAAGTATTTTCACAAGTACAACAAGTAGGATTACTTCAGAACAGAAGCACTGCTCTGATACCAATTGTTGGTTCCTTGAAAGGCTTTGGTTAAGTTTAGAGGGGGGTGAATAAACATAACACTTAAAAATTTTGGAGTTAACAAACTCAAAGAACTTCCCGATTAGCTTTGTCGATCGTCGAAGAGTCTGGCGATACTCGATAGTCTCAGATCGATGAGTTTACTGAATTTGTGCAGTGGAATATATCAAAAATTAAGCCTTATTGCTTGTTGTTAAATATGATACCAAGTAGTAGATACTTAGTAGTGTATGTGTGTGATTCAGTTGCTAAATTCAGTGGATTGATGTGCTAGATGTACTAAATGCAGAATATAAGTGCAGAAAGTAAGTAGGCAGATTTTATAGTGGTTCCAGGTGGTGTAATCCTGTTAGTCCACTCTTCTCCTGTGATGTTGGAGGTAATTCACTAGAGATTCTTGAGGTAGCAGTTACAAAAATCCCTAAGTTACTTGTCCTTCACCAGTAACTATGGATTCACAAACTGAACACATGGAACAAGTAGGATTGCTGCTCCAAAGTCTTCCACTGGTCCTTGAAAGATAGGATTGCCTCTTCACCAGCTCCACCACAAACAATAGTCCTTGACACCCAAAGATGCTTCACTGCCTTCAGTAGATTTCTTGTAGAAGAAAGTTTGAATCAAGTAAGTGATTCAGCTTGCAGCAGCTTGATCAGGATGATATGATCAACAGCTTGATATCTTCATGTCTGTAAACTTGATGTAGCTTGATAGCAGATTACACTTAAAGAACTTTTCTGGATCAGTAGCTTTATGCTTAGTAGGGTCAGCAGGGTGTTTTCTTGATAAGAATTTGCAGCTCAGGATTATCTGTTATTTTTCTTCAATTATCATCACTTGTATCTGAGTTAGGAGTCCTCTATTTATAGGTAGGAATCCTTGTGACTTATGATTGAAAATCAAACATAGCCGTTTCAGTTTTGTCCTATTTGACTTGCTTTTTCTGACTATTCCTAGGACTGACACTGTCAGATTCTTTTTGTGAGTATGCAGTATGTCCACCCTTTGACTTGTAACCATTGGATAAAGGTCTGATTCATCCCAACGTCCTTTTAATCTTAACCATTGATTTGTTTGATGAATCAGAGGTTGTTAGATGTCCCTTTCTTTGTAGTCTTCCAGTAGCCTTTGAATAAATCGAAGTATATGTATCAGCAGGTTTCTGTGACCATAAGTCTGCTGAAATACATATCAGTTAGCTGATCCATATCTTGTTGTGTTTATGAAAGAATGCAGCTGACTTCTTTTATCTAACTTTTATTTATGAAGTTAGATTACACCATTTTGCATATAACTAAGTTCCAATCACCACTTAACTTGTGGAACTTAGACCTTGACACAAGGTATATGTAATCAGTTTAGGTCATCACAGACTTCCCTAAATTCTGATTCATATCCTTGACTTTAATTACTAGGTTTGATCCCTTAGCCTTCAATAATTGATTTTGAGCCCTCAGCCTTCAGTCTTCAGCAGGTTCCTAACTAGTCTACTGATCTAGGTACCTTACTGATCTAGACAGGTCTACTGATATAAGTCAGCTGACCTTTTATAGTGCTTGTTTGATCAAACCTATACAAGATCAAACTCTAATAAACCTATACATTTGATCTAGACATCTTTTTGCCTTTGCTCTATAACAGCTAGTCTGGCACTCATCACTAAAACTTAAAAATAAGTCCAACAGTAAGCATTGGTGTCAGCTTCCCATCTTTTCTGTGCAAAAATTGTAGCAGCCCCTTTGCTACTGCTGTTTGGCTCTCTTCCCCCTTATTGACATCATCAACAAAACGGGACAGCAGGCCATGAACACTCTCCTGTGTGATCACTAGATTATTCAGTTGACCTTCCATTATCTCTGTTCTAGTATCAACTGCAGTGATCCTTTCTTGCATTGTTTGCTCCAGTAGATTGATCCTCTTAGTGAATTTAAGATCCAATCCAGCAGGGTGAAGTGTTCCATCAGGCTCAACCTCAGCAGGCTTAGGTGCCTCAGCAAGTTTATCTAGTTTCTGGTGAATAGATTCAAATTGGTCTTTCAGAAACTTCTCCTTCAGTGTATTACCTTGTCTAATTCCCTTTACATCTAGAGCAAGGTCCGCAAGAGGATACTGAGTGGAGTAATATTGGAAGCAACAGTTTCAGTGGATCTCCCTCTATTTTCCACTAGATTCAACAAACCTTCATACCTCTGCTCTTGCCTATCAAGTTGAGTTCTTAACCTTGTAATGTCACTACTGACAGCCCTCAACTCATCCACAATCTGTGTTGGTACTCCACCAGCCATTCCTCTAGCCATATGTCCAGCAGCTTCATCAGTAGGCTCCTCTACATTATATTGTGCCCTTTGTCTGCTGACAACCATGGCCCAGCTCATATCCCTTCCAGCAGGGTTAGGTCCTTGAAACTCTTCCAGAACTGGATCTAGGGCAGGCTCCTCAAAAATAGGTACAAATGCCTGTTGTAGTTCATCATGTATAGGTTCTTCCTCTGCACTTGAAACTCCTCATCACTGTAGTCATAGTCCAGCAGCTGTTCGTCCTCATCAATAAAAACAGTCTACTGACTATCTTTACCTTCAGTGACCTTTTCTCCAGTAGGCTCCACTACAGCAGCCTGTTCTTTAACAACTATAGGTTCCAACCTTTGTCCAGGTGCTTTCTGATCCTCAGCAACATGTACCATCAGTTCCAACCTTTGTTCAGGTGCTGCCTGATCCTCAGCAACCTGTACCACCAGTTCCAACCTTTGTTCAGGTGATGTCTGATCCTCAGCAGCCTGAACCTCCTCAACAAGTAATGGGGATCCCTCAAATCCCATCACCATGTCCAATCTCTGTGCTACCACTGTTTGTTCCTCAATGATCAACACTCTCTGTACAAGAATTGCAGCGAATTCAGCCATATTATCTTTTTGAAACTCCCTAACATCAGCAATCATTCGTAGAATATTGGCAGTCTTGGATAGAGTGTCCTGAGTATCAATCCATTCATGATATTGAGCTGAATCCTCACAACTAATATCAGGCTCACTATGATCAGCAACCTTCTCCTCATCCAAATCTTCTGTCTGTTGATCATCAGTATGTTCAATAGATTCTTCAACAAAGAAAGTATCTGATACACCAACCAGCCTGTTTCCTCAAAGATTTATGCCATCATTGATTAAGGCCTCCAAACCATCTATGGTTAAATCTTCCAAATCTTCATCCATTTGTTCAGTCTGTTGGCCCTTAGCAGACTTGCCAACATCAGTGGGCTGCTCTACTCTTGGTTCATTTATCAATGCAGTACCACTGGTCTCTCCTTGATGTGGGGTATGACCATCATCAGAGTCAGATGATGAGTCATCACTGTCTGATCCATCTCTAGGATCCCTAAATTTGATACCTTCCTCCTTCTTTTGTCCATCAATGAGTTCCATCAATCTCATTTCCAGCAAGGAAGTATCAACCAAATCAAGCAGGTTCTCCACTCCTAACTTTCCAAAAGCCCACTCCTCAAAATCTGTCATTGGCTCAGCAGTTGATTTCTGTCTTTTGTAAAACCCAAACTTCCACTGAAAGTAATCAGCCACCAGCTGGAGCTTAGGATCAACATACCCTTCTTTATTCTTCTTTTCCTTCCGTTCAAAGGGCATGGTTGGCTTTCTAGGAGCTGTGTCCTTACTCTGTTGACCTCCAAAGGTCTCAACAAGTAAATTTAATGTTTCTTCAATAGATGCATTTAGGTTAGTAGGTTGCTCAGATTATACATTAGTGCCTACCACCTCCATCTGCTCCACACTCACTTCCCCCTGACTTACATGCTCATCAGCAGGGTTAGCAACAAATTTCTCTTCCCCCTGAACTATTGCAGAATTTGCAGGGTCTTGTATAGTTAAATCAATATCCACAACAGGTGCAGACTCAGTAGTCTGCTGTGGTTCTTCAGGAAGTTGCTCAACAACAATTTTTGTAACTTTAGGAGGCTCAGCAGCCTTTAGAGGGGAGGATTCAACAACTTCTTCAGCAGTCTCAGGTGCAGCAGTCTGCTGTGATTCTCCAGTAGGTTGCTCAACAACAACCTGTTCAATCTTAGTAGGCTTAATAATTGTTAAGGGCTCAGCATCAATAGCCTCTTCTTCTCCTTCTTCCCTTTGAGCCTCTAGAATCCTCAACTGTTTCCCCTTTCCATGCTTCTTTTTCTGTGCAATTTCCTTCATTCTCTTGGAAATTTGCTCAGATTCAACTACAACATCTTTCCTCTTTCTACTATCTGCCTTCTGTTGCTCTTTCAAGATATCAGCAGCAGACTTCTTCTTTGCAACTACAGCAGGGTCAGTAACTTCAATTTCAATTGGACCCTCAGTAGACTCAGTAGTCTCTGCTGTTTGCTTCCTTGTCTCCTAGGCTTTAACATTTCTGTGATCTTTCTTGTGTCAGCAGTCTTTCTCTTCTCAGCAGTCTTCTTAGGTGCAGCAGAATTAGCAACTTGCTTAACCTGCTCACCACCCGCATCATCATCTCTATCATCATCACTTTATGTAGCCTCATCATCTACATCTTCATCATCATCTAATCCAGGAATAAGAGTAGAAACTTCTGGCTTGTATCTGGATTTGTTAATCTTCTCTGATGCAACATCAGGTATCTGAAAATGATTCAACAAGGTCTGAATCAGTAGACCTAGGGGCTTGGTTTTGGACTTCCTTACACCATCTCTATCTTCAGTAAACACCTTTTTCATGTAATGTATAAAGAATCCAGCCCAATCAAATTTCATACTTCTGCAGATGATGATCAGTAGGTCTATTTTAGGTCCAGACAGTGTATCTAGACTCCTAATGAATCCCAAAATGGGTTTGGCAATTAATTTGCTCAGCAGATTATACTCATATCCAATATGCTTCACATTAATGCCTAGTCATGAAGATATCTTCTCATTTGACCTTATTGCATCCACAAACTTCATTCTTGGTAGATTCATGGCTTCTGGATTGGTAGGAGCATTATTTCCAGGTCCAAAGAGAAAAACCTCTCTCAGTAGGTCTGAAGGGATTTCAATATCTCTACCATTAACTGTTGAAGTGAAGGCCTCTCTACCTTCATGTATAACTATGTTCTTCCAGAATTCCAACACGTTGACATATGAGATTCTTTTCAGCCTTCTGTTGATAACATTTTCCAACCCAGCAATCCTTCTAATTCTTCTTCCGATGTTAATAGCTAACTCAGTAGAGTGACAGTCAATAACATATCCTCTCACACTTTGATTAGTTCCAATTAGATCATCATCCTTGTTCACCATTATAAATGAGAAAGATGAAGAAGAAAGCTTTCAAATATGTGTTCATACAAAGTATTTGCAGAGAATGGCAATATGAGAGTTGTAACTATCTTCTGTGTATAGGTCTGTATATATAACAGAGAGTAGTGGTTGGAAACTGTCAGAGCACGTATTGTAGCATTAACCACAATTAAATTTTAGTTAATGAGATCTTGACACGTGGCCCATATCTTATCCATAAAGAGTTGTAACCGTCAGATCGTGTAACTGCGGTTATAAGGATAAGATAAATATCCCGCTATTTTGCTTTTTGACTTTATTAAAGTTTGACTGTAACGTATGCCTCAGCAGACTTTTCCATCAGTAGGCTTGGCTCAGTAGCCTGCTGACATAATGTCTCAGCAGCCTGCTGACAATGTTATTATGCTGATCTTCAATTCTTCTTGTTTTGTCCAATTGATAATACAAGATGAAGTTTAATACCAATGACTGATATGTCAAGTGAGCTCACCCAACATGACAAAGACCAATCCCCTTGGCAACTTCATTTGATCAATTGTCCAAACATAAGTACACGGAATTGTTGATACCAGTGACTAATCTGCTAAGTGAACTCACCCAACATAGCAAAGACTAATCCCCTTGGTGAATTCCAGTACATTACTGATCATATGTGTACCAGTCAAATTTTATAATTCCAAGTTCAGTCCTTAGTTTAGCAAATCTTTCACTATCCAATGGTTTTGTGAAAATATCAGCAAGTTGATCTTCAGTAGGGATGTAAAGAACCACCACATCTTTCTTTTCAACATGATCTTTTATAAAATGATGTCTCACATCAATATGCTTGGTTCTTGAGAGCAAAATAGGATTTTCTGTGATTGCAATTGCACTTGTGTTGTCACACATTATAGGAATTTCTCTTTCTTCAATTTCATAATCCCTTAACTGTTGTCTTAACCAAAGTATTTGTGCAGAGCAGCTTCCAGCAGCAATATATTTAGCTTCAGCAGTGGAAGTTGATATTGAATTCTGTTTCTTGCTAAACCAGGAAACCAGTCTATTTCCCATCAACTGACAGGTTCCTGTGGTGCCTTTTCTATCAATCTTGCATCCAGCATAATCAGAATCCTGAGTAGGATATAACCTTGAAGGTTCCATCTTTTGAATACCAAATTCCTACATCCAAAGTCTCTTTTAGATACTTGAGAACTCTTTTGACTGCAGCTAAATGACTTTCCTTAGGTTTTGATTGAAATCTTGCACAAACACTTACAGCAAAGAATATATCAGGTCAGCTGGCGTAAGGTACATCAGACTGCCTATCATCCTTCTGTATAAGGTCTGATGAACATCTTTGCCTTCTTTGTCTTCATCCAATCTTATGTTTGTACTCATAGGAGTTGATAATTTGGTGATGTTTTCCATACCAAACTTTTTCAGCAGCTTCTTGGTGTACTTGGTTTGATGAATGAAGATCCCATATTTCATTTGTTTGACTTGCAAACCCAAAAAGTAGTTCATTTCTCCCATCATACTCATTGGGAATTTACTTTTCATGAGATTGGCAAACTTCTCACATAACAATTCATTTCAGACCCAAAAATTATGTCATCAACATAAATCTGTACCAGCAGGGTGCTGTCTCCTTCATTGATTCTGAAAAGAGTCTTGTCAATGGTACCTTTGGTAAATCCTTTGTTCACCAAGAATTGAGATAGGGTCTCATACCATGATCTTGGTGCTTGTTTCAAGCCATAAAGTGCTTTGTTGTGTCTGTACACTTTATCTTCTTGATCTTTAACTTCAAAGCCAGGAGGTTCTTGAACATAGACCTCCTCTTCTAGAATGCCATTCAAAAATGCACTTTTGACATCCATCTGATATACTTTAAAGTTCTTATAGGCAGTATATGCCAAGAATAACCTAATTGCTTCCAATCTTGCAACAGGGGCATATGTTTCATCAAAATCTATTCCTTCTGCTTGATAATAGCCTTTTGCTACTAGTCTGGCCTTATTCCTTACAATGGTACCAGATTCATCCAATTTGTTTCTGTATACCAATTTTGTACCAATTATATTTGCATGATTAGGCCTTTCCACTAGTGTTCAAACTTGATTTCTTTCAAAATCATTCAATTCTTCTTGCATAGCAATTATCCAATCTGGATCTGATATTGCTTCTTCAACAACTTTAGGTCCATTTGAGATAGAAAACATGTAAACATTCCTTATAATTGTCTTCTAGTCCTTACACCTTGTTGTATATTGCCAATAACTTGCTCAGCAGGGTGATCCCTTAACCATTGTAGATTTTGGTTAGATTGATTCTCATGAACATCATCTTCAGTGGTGTCTGCTGTTGCTTCATCGGCAGGGGGCTCAGCAGATCCTTGAACTGCCTCAGTTGTTGCATCAGTAGTGTTATCAGCAGGGTGTTCAGCAGTGGCAGAGTCAGAAACCTTTAAGTCATTAAATCTTTCCAAAACATCAACACATTCTGGATCAATGACTTGTTGATTCTCAGCAGGTTCTGAATCTTAATCTTCCATTCCAGTGAACTTAGGTTCATCAAATACAACATGTATTGTTTCTTCATGTTTCAGTGTCCTTTTGTTCAGTACCCTGAATGCCTTGCAGACCGAAGAATATCCCAAGAAGATTCCTTCATCTGATTTTGGTTGGAAGTTCTTCAAGTGCACCTTATGATTTAAAATAAAACATTTGCTTCCAAATTGATAAAATTAAGATATATTAGGTTTTCTTCCATTCCAAATTTCATAAGGTGTCTTCAGCAGCTTCTTGTTCACTGAGGTTCTATTTTGTGTATAGCATGCTGTATTAACTGCTTCAGCCCAATATCTTTCAGGCAATAATGCTTCACAAATCATAGTCCTTCCTGCTTCTTTCAAAGTCCTGTTTCTTCTTTCAGCAACCCCATTTTGCTGAGGTTTACCAGCAGCAGCAAGTTGATGTAGTACATAATTCTGTTCATAATATTCTCTTATAACTTTGTTGAGAAATTCAGTACCCTTATCTGATCTGATCTTTACTACTGTCAAACTTTTCTCATTTTGCAATCTCTTCAAAAGTTCAGGCATCTTTTGAAGTGTTTCACTTTTCTTGTTCATAAATACTACCCAAGTGTATCTTGAATAATCATCCACAACTACTAAAGTGTACTTCTTTCCTGTTACACTTGTTGGTGTTACTGGTCCAAATAGATCCATGTACATCAACTCCAAAACTCTTTTGTTGATTGTTTAGTCTTTGACTTGAAGCTTGATTTTGTTTGTTTACCTTGCTGCAGGCATCACATATAAGATCCTTTTTGAATGTGATCTCAGGTAAACCAATCACCAGTTTCTTCTTCACCAACTGATTGATATCATCAAAATTTAGATGATTCAACTTCTTATGCCATAACCAATTAAGTTCTGACTTGGTATGCACAATCAAGCATGTTTCTGGAAGAGTAGTAGACCAATCTACAACATACATATTTTGTTGTCTTCTTCCAGCCAACACAACTTGATCACCTCTTTCACTAATGACAATATAGGTGCCCTTGTCAAAAGTGACTTTGTAGCCCATGTCGCAAAATTGTCATGTGCTTAGTAGATTGTAGTACAGTCCTTCCACAAATGTAACATTCCTGATTGTTAATCCATTTCTCACAAGTGTGCCATATCCTCTTGTGTATCCTGGTGTGTTTTTGTTGCCAAAATTCACTCTTGGACCATCCTTTGCCACATAGTTTGACAAACAGTGCTTATTCCTTGTCATACGTCTGGAACATCCACTGTCAAAGTACCAGACACCCTACAAAACAAATTTAATGCATTTTAGGTACCCAAAACTGTTTGGGTCCATAGTGGTCAGTGGCAAGCATGACCCTTGGCAAATTTCCATAAGGTCTTTTTTGAAAGGTATCATACTTTTGTTCATACATGTATTCCACACATCCATAAGGTTTAACATTTGGTTGTGTAGGATTCACATATGCTTTCTGGACTTTTGGTATATAGTGCTGTTTGGAGTGATTTCTTTTGTTAGAAGCACTAGTATAACCATAGGTTTCTTTGTTTGTTGGGAGTGACCACATAATATGGAGTCTCATTGAGGGTCTGCTTTGAGGTCTTATATAAGTCCTCTGTTGAGTCCTCTGCTGATTCCATTGCTGAGGTTTTACCCTAACAGTATGGTTATGTCTGTTGTTTCTAGCAGTGGGGGCAGGAATATTCCAATCATCATCAATAGGGAACAATCTACCTTTCCCCCTGAGATAAGTATCCCTTGAATGATTGACATTTCTAGGTTTAGGATTCTTATCCTTGGAATATCTCTGATTTTTACCCTTTTGTGGTCCTAGCAGACTTGGTAGCAGGTCTGGTATCAGCAGGTCTAGAAGGTACATCAGTCTTATTTTTGGATTTGTTCTTTTTTTAGGTGCTGTTGACCTTTTTTACTTCTGATTTTGCTTCCTTGAAGTCTTCTCAGTAGGCTTTACTGCCTCAGCAACCTTTTTAGGAGTTGGATCTTGTGTAGGCACAAACTTAGGACCAATTCTGGTACTAGGTTCAGTGACTTTACTGGATCCACTCTTATTAGATTGTTGAGTTCCAAATCCAAGGTCTGTTCTATCACCATAAGGCTTTCCAGATTTGAATGCAGTGGGGGAACAAGATTGTTCAGCAGATTCAGCAGCCACTGAATGTACAGAAGACTTATGCTAATTATGTTCAACTTCTTTTTCCTTTCCTTTGAGAATTCTTAACTCAGCTTTTAATCTTTCAACTTCTATTTGAAGAGCTTCTTTTTCAGCCATCACAATCTCATAACCTGATTGTATTATCCTCAGTTGATTAAGGATGACATCCAAAGTTTCTTCATTGTCAGAATTTTTTGGATTTGAGCCACAAGTTGATTCACAATCACTTTCAGCAGGAGTGTTAATAGATACAGAATTGTATACCTCCTCTGTTTCATCCATATTTTCCAGTAAAGCATAATCATCCATATCAGCAACAAGTGCAGTATCATCAAATTCATTTCCCTTTTCTGATTCTACTTCATATCCTTATTCATCTTCAGCAACCATAGCATTCTTGCCAGATCTTCTTTGTTGGATTTTGCTCTTCAGTAGGTCTGGACAATCAGGTTTGAAATGTCCAGGCTTCTTGCAATTGAAGCAAAGATAATCAGTTTCCTTTTTCTGTTTTAGTTCAGGACAGTCTGGTTTGAAGTGTCCTGGTTTCTTGCATTGATAGCACAGGTAATCACTGTCTTTCTTGGATTCCACCTTCTTCTTTTCACTAAATTTCTTTGTGAAATTCCTAGGAGAACCCTTTCCAATTTTCATCATTCTGATTTTCTTGCTCAGTAGGGCAATTTGCTCATGCATCTCATCCAGTAGATCATCTTGAGCTCCTGATGTTTCTTCTTGATGTGCAGCAACCTATGCAGTAGTTTTTGGTTCTTCTTTTTCTGTCTCAGGTACAAGTTTCTTATTGAATTCATATGCCTTGAGATCTGAAAAAAATTTGAAGGTGTCCTCTAGATCTGAAAAAAATTTGAAGGTGTCCTCTTCATGTAGACTTCTCATTTCTTCAATGGCAGTCACCTTCATCTCCCAAAATTCGTTTGCAGGTAATGCTTCCAAGATTTTTGAATTGATTTCTTCTTGTGAGTACTTCACACTCAGTAGGGTGAGTTCATCCATGATTGCATTGAATCTTGACTCCATTTGTTCAATAGTTTCATTTGGTTTCATTTCGAACTCCTGAAACTTCTTATTTGCCACAGTGATCTTTTTTTTCTTGATTGCATCAGTGCCTTCACAGATTAATTGCAACCTATCCCAAAGTTCTTTTGCAGTCTTGCAATCTTTCACCTCCATGTACATATTGCTATCCAAGGTTCTGTATATAATATCAATAACAATATTGTTGAGGTTTGCTCTTTTTCTATCTTCAGCAGTCCATTCTCTTTTTGGCTTTGGAATGTACTGAGTTTCATTATCCACAGTTATGGCTTTTGTGATTTCCAGTGGTCCATCAGTCAGGACATCCATCATTTCATCATGTGTTGCAGCTAGATAAGCCTGCATATGATGTTTATACTCATCAAAATGATCTAAGGAACACATCAACATCGTTCTAGCATACTGGTTGTTATCCATGATGCAAAGCTTTGAAAATCAGAAACTTGAAAAAGTTTTCTAAGTATTTTCACAAGCACAACAAGTAGGATTGCTTCAGAATAGAAGCACTGCTCTGATAACAATTGTTGGTCCCTTGAAAAGGCTTTGGTTAAGTTTAGAGGGGGGTGAATAAACTTATCACTTAAAACTTTTGCAGTTAACAAACTCAGCAACTTTAGTAGAGCTCTTTGAAAGCTCGATGAGTCTCTTGACACTCGATGAGTCTCACGACTATTGACTTTACTGAATTTGTTGCAGCGGAATATATTTAAATTAAGCCTTATTACTTGTTGTTAAAATATGATACCAAGTATTAGATACTCAGTAGTTTATGTGTGTGATTCAGTTGCTAGTTCAGTAGATTGATGTGCTAAATGTACTAATGCAGAATATAAGTGCAGAAACTAAGTAGGAAATTTTTATAGTGGTTCCAGATGGTGTAATCATGTCAGTCCCCTCTTCTCCTGTGATGTGGGAGGTAATTCACTAGAGATTATTGAGGTAGCAGTTACAAAAATCCGTAAGTTGCTTGTCCTTCACCAAAAACTATGGCTTCACAAACTGAACACTTGGAACAGGTAGGATTGCAGCTCCAAAGTCTTCCACTGGTCCTTGAAGGGTAGGATTACCTCTACACAAGCTCCACCACAAACAACAGTCCTTGACACCCAAAGATGCTTCACTGTCTTCAGTAGATTTCTTATAAAAGAAAAATTGAATCAAGTAAGTGATTCGGCTTTCAGCAGCTTGATCAGGATGATATGATCAGCAGCTTGAGGTCTTCAAGTGTGTAAACTTGATGTAGCTTGAAAGCAGATTACACTTGAAGAGTTTGACTGGATCAGTAGCTTTATGCTCAGTAGGGTCAGCAGGGTGTTTTCTTGTTAAGAATATGAAGCTCAAGATTATCTGTTGTTTTTCTCTCGAAAATCATCATTTGTATCTGAATTAGGAGTCCTATATTTATAGGTAGGAATCCTTGTGACTTATGTTTGAAATTCAAACATAACCATTTCAGATTTGTCCCATCTTGACTTGCTTTCTGTCACTGATCATAGTACTAACACTGTCAGAATGCTTTTTGACAGTTTTCAGTCTGTCCACCCTTTGACTTATATCCATTGGATAAAGCTCTATTTCTTCCCAACGTCCCTTTAATCTTAACCATTGATTTGTTTGATAAAATCAGAGGTTGTTATCTATCCTTATCCTTGTATTCTTCCAATGTAACCTTTGTTTAATTCGAAGTATATATCAGCAGGTTCCTGTGAGTATTAGTCTGCTGAAATATATATCAGTCGGCTGTTCCAAGGTTGTTGTGTTTATTAAAACACAGCAGCTGACTTTTCTTATATCTAACTTTTTATTATGAAGTTAGATTACACCATTTTGAATATAACTAAGTTCCAATCACCACTTAACTTATGGAACTTAGACCTTGTACACAAGGTATATGCAATCAGTTTAGGTCATCACAGACTTCCCTAAATTCTGATTCCATATCCTTGACTTTAAACACTAAGTTTGATCCCTTAGCCTTCAATAAGCGAGTTTGAGCCCTCATTGCTTCGTCTTTAGCGAGGTTCTAAACTAGTCTACTAACTCGGGTACCTCTCTTGATATAGACAGAGTTTCTTTGATGAAAGTCAATTTGAACATTTCTGATTCTTGTTTGATCAAACCTATACAAGATCAAACTCTAATAAGCCTATACATTTGATCTAGACATCTTTTTGCCTTTGCTCTATAACAGCTAGTCTGGCACTCATCACTAAAACTTAAAATAAGTCCAACAACCTCCTCAAATCCCTCACCTTAATAACTTCTATACCCATTATCCCACTAAATCCTTCCACCTTCACTCATTTCTTCCTATTTAAACCACCCATTCACCACCACTCTTATCATTCCATCCACCATCATCTCCTCAAATCACCACAATTCTTCCATTTCTTCTTCCTTCATAAAAATTGGCCACCATCACCTCCACTATCACCACCAAACCTCCACCAAAATCAAACCTTTCTTCCATTTTTACCAACCAAAACAACCATTTTCTTCACCTCTGTTGCTGTCTAGTGCTGTTGTGCTAGTGAGGTGCTACAATTCTTCTTCTTCCATTGATAGAGGCATAGTCCCCGAAAGAAATCCAGAAAAATTAGGCCGGTAAACCGTGACCTACCTCCGGTTTACCGAGGTTAACTTTTCCAGAAAAAGCTTCAGCATCAGTTCCTGTTATCATCCAGTATGGGTCCCAAGCGTAGCCGATATTCTGTTCATCCCAATGGTTATCAGAGCAAATATGGAGATGTTAACCCCTTGATAGATGGGGTTGGGAAATTCCCTTCTTTAGAGATCTACGAGTCGTTGCGAGGACATTGGAATGCAAGGCCAGTTGCTCGAGAACGAGGGGTAGAATTGGACGACTGTGGTTCGATCTTGCCATGATCCCTACAAGAGCAAGATATTTTGGATATGGCAGAATCACCGACTCGGTTCAATGCCACGGTGGTAAGGGAATTCTATGCTTACGTTTGGCATAACCCCGGAGCCACATATGCTATGGTCCGTGGGGTTAAAGTTGAATTTTCTATTGAGCAGATCAATGCTCATTTTGGGGTTAGACATCCACCAGTGGGCCTGGATGAGTAAACATCCTCAAGAAACATTGAAGATCTCGAGAGGATGAACATGATAGCTAAGTTATTTGGGGTTCAATGGAAGTGCAATCCTGCTGGAGCCCCCATCATCTTCCTTGAGAATGAGTTATCCTAGGATCGGAAGATGGTCAACAGATTTGTTTATGCCCGCCTTCTACCGACCAAGCACACGGTCTCTGTCACCACCAAGAGGGCGGAGTTGATGTTTTATCTGGAGCAAGGATCTCCGGTCAACATCGGTCTACTGATGCATAGCCGTATTCATGAGCTTGCCACCGCATCCGAGCGCGAGTTGTTGCCATACGGGCCGATGATTGACATGTTCACTTTAGAGGGCGAGGTGAAAATCCTCGTCAGTGATGATTGGGAAGAACCTGAGCTGATGATCAGTTCGCAGTCAGTTCAAAAATTACCAAGACGGGTTGGTAGAGCTGAGAGGGAGCGTACTCCAGTCCTCGGAGTACCCTGGACTCAAAGAGCTATGCTTGAGGAACCTCGTGAGAGATTGCGAGTTTGCACCGCATGATGGATAGGATCAATGATTTCTTTGGCATACCTCCATCGACCCCGCCACCTAGGACTGCCCCATATCACCGAGCCTCTTCTTACGGCAGCTGCTGCCTCATGTTCTGGTCCACCTCTCGGTTTTGAGCCTAAAGATGACTGGGAGGGATATTCTGATGATGACTAGTTTTTATTTCTTTTTATTGTTGTTTTCCATTTTCTATTTTTTTATTATTTTTTTTATTTTCCAATCTAGTTGATGTAGCAGAATCATATTCATATACTCATTTTGTCGGCTTAATTTGTTTTGGAGTTCATTATTTTCTCTTTTACTGCCGCCTTTTTATTATATGGTTTCTTGTCACCACTGTTCTTTTTGGTTTGTTTGAGATACTTAGCACGGATTCTTCATGGACTTGTTACATGAGCCCGATGATTTATGCGACGATCCGATTCTTCTTTGGTTCCACCCTTAACCGAAGATAAGTTCCTTTTCATTCTTCATTTTCCATCTTACACATTGGGGACAATGTTTCGATTAAGTGGGGGGTAGAGGAACATCACTTAGCTTCTTAGCACTATATTCCATGAATTGCGTGATTCTCTTTATTTTCTTTGATGCACGATTAACCACTTATAATTTGATTCATTTCGACATAGTTTTGAAAAAATATGATATCTTTGATCTTTTCAAGTTAATTGACTTCATATTTGTTTCACGATGTACGAGTAAGAGTAAATGCCCACTTCTGAAGTAGTGGCATATTAAGCGCATATTCTGTTATGAGCCACCATTTTAAGCACGTATAACTCACTTCCCTTGGTGTGTAGTCGATAACATATTGCTTTGACTAGAGTTGACCTTGGCTTCATCACAAATCATGTTTCACCAACGCTTATGAAGGCAATGGAATTTAGGATTCGGTAGTTTATCATGAGTGGGGCCGTGAGGATAGTTAAATCAATGAGAGTTTACTCGCCAAGAAACAGAAGTGCATTGAAATATATACATCTATATTCTCTTTGGCAAAATCTTAGTCGATGGAGCGTAAAGCCCACGACTTTTGCCTAGACCGATAAACACGAGCCTAAGAGTAATATATACTCGGTCTCGATCCGCCTTGCTAGATAATTTAATTAATAAATAACATGTTTGAGACTGGTTAGTTTGACTACGGGTTGACGTAATGTGAGATAGTCTGCAGTACTAGGCGGTTGTGAAAGTTATTGCACACATACATTGGCTCATGACGTGAATAGTGTTTAATGCGTTACTGATGGATATGAGTGGCATGATGTTGATCTTGACTTTGTGAAGCATAGTTGTTTGTAATTAACTTGAGTACTGATCAGAGTGTTGTTTTATTTTCGCCTTTTTGCTCGGGACGATCAAAAGCTAAGTGGGGGGTAGTTTGTAACACTCTAATTGGTATCAATAATTATACCCTTATTCACCATGAATTATACTCAAGAGAGGATAGATAGGCTCGTTATTATGTGGAATATATGTTAAATGCTAAGTGGGAGTTTCCAGGATTGAAATTCTGCATCTCTGTTGTTTTCCCGAAGATTTGGTACTGTTTTGTCTCGTTTTTCATATTTTATAGGATGTACCGAATCTGGAGCATTGGAGAGTAGATCTGGACCGAAATAAATATATTGGGCCACGTGATTAAAGTCCAAGAAGAAGCCTGCTGAAGAAAAAGGAGAAAAGTTGGTCTGGTTTACCGGAGGCTAGGGCCGGTAAACCGAGGACTTGTTGGACACGAAACTGATTCTGCCGCTTTATCCAGGTCGGCTAGGGTTTTAGAGATTCTTAAATCGGCTATTGTATCTATATAAAGCCGCATATACTAAAATATTTGATAGGATTCATATGTTTTTTACATTACATTACATACATTACATATTTTGATGAAATAAAGTTATTCAAGATTTTGAAGAGTTGTTTTTGGTTTCCTCCCTTTCTCTACCATCTCTAGCTTGAGTAGATCGAGCTAGATCACCATTGTTGAAGGTATGAAGCTTTGAACATTCCTTTTTGACTTCAATATGGTAGATATGTTCGTGTTTATGTGTTTTAGTTAATCTGCATGTTTAAAGACCCCATAATTTACTTATTTTAATCGTAATTGAGCAATGTAGATCCAGGGATAGGAAAAGCTGCCCCCGGTAACCCGGCGGTCTATACCGGTTTACCGAGGCATAATTTAAAAAACCTAAAACTGGGATTCACTACAGCTACGTTGATCGATATATTTAATTTACTCCCTCCGTACCATTTATTTGTCCATGTTTCCTTTTTGGTTTGTCCCAAAATAAGTGTCCACTTTGTGCATTAATTGTTAAATTTCTTCAAATACTCTTCACTCTTTACAATATTTACAATAAAAAGTGTGTAGCATTAAATGCTCCAACAACAACTTAAAGGGCATAAGTGTAAAAATATTGGATTATTTAATGTGATTCAAAACATTAACTACACTTTTCTTAATCTGTGTGAAAAGTCAAACAGGACAAATAAAATGGGACGGAGGGAGTACATGTTAGTAGCCTAATCAACTATTTGCATGTCATCGTAAACTAGCATGAAATACAAATAGTGAAGTGCTATGTTTGGACATTATCTTGAATGGACCCTAGGAACGTGTTGATCAATGTTGACAGCTGTCTAGGCAGGATAGAGGTATGAGTTAGCGTTCGATAATGCACATTCTCGATCTTTATGCGTATTGGCTATTACAGACCAAATAAGGAGGGTATCTTGCGTATAGATTGTCTACTACCATTGTCAGAGTAGATAGGAGTAGGAGTTGCATCCGTAGCTGATAATTATGATTAAAACGAAAGCTCACGTTAATTTAAGGAAATTATGTGGGGAAGTAAACATAACGATTAACTAATCCAAGTTAGTAGATCGGTGAGCAGAGGGGGATCCAAGTTGTTTTCCTTTATGTTTATTGTTGGTCAATGACCGCCTCTATGTTGCTTCTTAATTAGGTTAGAATCGTTTATAATTAAAGTTGCTTTGTCTCTGTGGGATTGACCTTGACTCGCATTTACTATACTACGATGTACCTAGTATTCTTGCTAGTAATATCGACGTTAATGACTTACACGCGATCAGTTCCGACCAGTTCTTCCTTATTCCAACTAGCTTTATGTCCCCAAACTAGGTAATTTCCTTGTTTTTCCATTGATTCTGATTTGATTTCCTTTTTCTTTTCATTTTAGCCTTCATTTGAAGGCCTTCTTTTATCCACAACCTTGCGCTTCGTTGTGATTTTGAAATTAAGGCCTACATCTATGTTACGGCATTGAGTCTTGCAATTCTTTAAGTTTGGCATTTTGTTTGTGGTTTCTTGTTACTCTTCCATATGGAAATGTATGTCTTCTTGAGTTGAAAACGGTGGGGAAGGTGTCGAGACGTGTGAAAACACTCATCTCGGCCTGATTTCCATCATTCCAGGTGATTAATACTCCGCCTTTCCCTCTTGTTTTTTAGGATGTCTGATAGCAATCGTACTCTCGGAGAGCAATTTGAAGATGATCAAGAGGTGTATGATTATGACCCCAATGAAGGGGGAGCTGATGACCCTAGTTTCGGTGGGTCTGCCCGAGATGACTTAGAGGACGAATTGGCTGAGGCCGAGGCTGTGCGATGATTAGATGACGATCCCTTTGGTTTGGACAGTATCATAGGTTAACCAAGGACAAGTAGGAAGAGGATTCATGAGCAGGTTGTTGACGCCGATGGCGAGGATAAAGTCAGTACTAGCGGCGTTGCCGTGAATGAAAGCCTTGGCGTCGCTGAGGATATCTCCTTTACTGATCTCATATGGGAGAGTGAGGAGGATATTCGAGACCTCCTTTGTCACCTCCCCCAAGACCCTAATCCAAAGAGAAAGAAAAAGAAGAAGGTGGTTGTTGCCCATGCTGAGGCCACCAAAGAGATGGCTAAAACGAAATCCCCGAAACCCAATAGTCCGGAGGCCAAAGTCGAGTATGCTTGGATGACCGAATAGGAGAAGTCCTGTTGGAAATAAAATTTATGTTTTGATGATGATTCATCATTTAATCAATTATTATTCTTAACCCCATTAATGAAGTGTCATAACTAGCTGTTATAGTGCAAATCAAAAAGATGTCTAGATATCAATGTATAGGAATTAATAGAGTCTGATATTTGTATAAGTTCAATCAGACAAGCACTGTAATACTTCTAGGTGATGAACTGAGATAACAAGAAACTGAGTTAACGGGAAACTGAGTATACATTTGAAGAACTGAGGGTTCAGACTCAGTTATGAGAAAACTAAAGAAGATAAGTTCGTTGAGGGACACAGACTTAGTTGAATCATCTAGAAGACTAAAGAACTGAGGGATACAGACTCAGTTGTCGAAGACTGAAGAACTGAGGTGGCAAACTCAGTTAGAAGCTGATTAAGTCGTGACTATAAGTCGAGATTCAGGCAAGTCTGTGGTGACCTGAAATTGAACTATAGATCATGTAAAGCTGAATAATCTTAAGGACAAAGATTATCAGTTACCAAGAAAAGAAGAAACTGAATGGTGTACTCTGACTTAGTCAATTAAAGTCGGATGTCAAATATACAAGGTACTCAGTTTTGAGGAAGAGTAGAAAACTAAGTTAAGGACTTGTTGGATTTGAATTATCAATATGACAAAATGTCGTACATATGAACGTTGGCTAAACAACAAATGTAAGGGCTACAAGAGCTAGTGAACGTTACATCGCCCCTATAAATGCACAAGAGAATCACTTGAAGTAAGAGAGTGAGAAGGATCTAAAAAGGAGCTTAACAAGCATATATCTAAAGATCCAAATCCAGAAAATCAGATTGCATATCTAGAAAAGGGGAAGCCAACAGAATAGCCTTGGAGATTATAAAGAAAGATCCAGTAACCCATTAAGGGGTAGAGAAGGCATCTTGGATCTACAAAGCCAGATCCAGAAGAAGAAAATTGCTCACTGAATTAATCTCTTGATTAATTCTAAACATAACCTTTGTGAAAAAGGGTTGGCTGTGCATATTCTGAGGAGAGCAACTCCACCTTTCCTCATACGGTTGCAACTTGGTTGCCACAATTTATTAGTGCGATCTGGATTTGTGTTTGTGTTAGTGGTGAGTGTGAAGGAGCCATTCCACTCCGAAGGATCGGTGTGCAGAGTGAAGGAGCAATCTCACCTTTATTCATTATGTGTGACAAAGTGAAACTAGGGGTGTCGTGAAGGATTTGTCATTGTGCTAGGATTTTGTGCATGATTATCTCAAGATTCTAGTGATATCTCCTACACCACAGGAGAAGGGGAGACGTACGGGATTACACCACCCGGAACATCCATAAACAAATCTTGTGTTGATTTACTTTATGCATTTATGATTGTTTTATTTATTGCATAATCATCTCATCATTTCATTTCACTCAAAGACAACATTAGATACATCGTTAAGATTTTCATTGACACATCTATTGCATAAAATGCTAGTTCAATCCGCTGCCAGTTAACAAGACTAAATATAAGTCAGTATTGACTTGTACTCAGTTGAGTTAGTTGAACTCTGCACAAGTTAAGTGGACTGGAACAAAACTGAGCTGAGCATCCGTTTGATATTAGTAAAAACTCATTTCTAGGGTACTTTCAGTTTTGGGAAAGTTTTTGGTGGCAAGTTTATTCACCCCCCCTCTAAAATTGTGTTAGCCTTTCCAAGGAACCAACAATTGGCATCGGAGCAGTTCTTCCTTTTGGAGGATATCCAAGATGTACTGCTTTATAAGATAACTGAGCATCAGTTATTTCCGATATCAACAATTAGTATCGAAGCAACCAATTGTTGAAGACCCCTCACTATATCAGTTGGTTTGATTTAAAATGGATACATCTAGAATTAGAAGTTGGCTTATTCACCCCCTGACTAATTGTTTGCAAAATGTATCTGATTTTCAGGATCAAATATTTGAAAGTTTTAATGATTCTTAGAAAAGTCCAGAACCTCAACTCAGTGATGATGTGGATAACAATCTTAATGTACATGTTGACAAATCCGGAGGAGTTCCATCACTAAGACATCTCTTAGAAGAAGAAGAAAAGAAGTTGTTGCAAGTAACTGTTGATATTGAAAATCATTAGAGCAACAAAAGAATGTACAGTCAAATCTTAAAACTGTATCAAACCATCAAGAAAAGGTACATTCTTCAACTCAGTTATCATTCGCTGAACTCTGTCAAAGAAACTCTAAGCTTGTCAAGTTAGCCAAAAAACTCACGTTATAGTTGAAACTAAAAGACATAGAACTTGACAAAACAAAAGATTGGAATGAGTTTCTTGAAACTGAGATGTCAAATCTTACTGAAAGATTAATGTCTAATAAATTTGACAAAGGCAATGATGATTCCCCACCCCTACCCAGTCTTAAGATTTCAAGGAGTGCAAACTTTAGACATCAAGATACTGGAAGACCTAGTGGATTGCACAAAGAAATTAAAGATGTAAAATCTAAGGAATCCTTGTGAAATCAACTAAGGTTGAGCGTAATGGTTTATCTAGAAAAGAAATGAGAAAGCTTAATTCTTTCATTGAAGAAACTGGAAGTAATACTTCAGTAACTAATTCAGCCGGACCCAAAAAGATATGGGTACCGAAGAAAACATAAAACTGTTTTGCAGGCTGAGTTAGTTCTCAATGCTGAATCCTGAGAAAACTGACTTCCAAACAAAAGCTGATGAAGGACAAATTGGTCAAAAGCAGAAAACTTTCCAGCTACCATCAGACGCTTGAGCTGACATGACAAATCACTCGAAGCCACATGTCAATCTAGGAGAAAAAGTAGATGTACATCCCTACAAATCTCATTGATTGTGACACGACTCTCATTTTGAAAATGATTGAAAAATGCAATCTTGACGAAATCCTGTTCAATCAATTTCAAAGCACTCAAGATTCTACCAAGAATTCCTAAATCAGAAATCCATGGAGCAATACAACATTGATTATGGAATCACCACAAGTCTATATGATTTCTGTCAAAAATTTTCAAACTCCACTCTATCAATTCGGATTGTAAACAAGATCAAGAAAATTTGAGGACTGGAGAATTTGATTGATACAAAGGTCACTACTTTGTGTCCAGACAGCATCAAAGACTCCTATAAAAATGCCGAGGTGCTGGGCCCGCGCTGCGGCTGAATATAAGAAATCTGATGAGTTCTTGGATATTTAATAGGCGAGCTTCGATCAGGGTTTCTATTACCTCGCCCTCTATCTTTTGGTATGCTCGTGGTAAATATTCCGACAGTCTTGAGGAGTTAGCTCGCTGGGTCGGCCTATCTTAGAAAGAACCTTCACTGCTGGCTTTCCATCTTGATATCTCTTATACTGATGAGTATATTGATGTGTTCACCGATGATCAGGTGAGGAAAGGGAGAGTGGTGTGGAATCCTCCTCCTCACAATGAAGTAAACTTAACTACTTTGATCAAGGGGGTGCCCGAGTTGGTTGCGGGGGTGACAACACTGAGGGTAGTGTCCATGATGGTGATGAGTTTTTGAATTTGACTGGAAATCACACCCGTACCCCACCTCAAGATGATCAGAATTCAAATTGCCTTTGTCTATAATCGTTAATCTTTTGCTTTATTTTATTGAACAATCACGCTATTCACCTTGTAATTTGTTGGTTTGTGGTCGTTTTTGGCTTTTGAATTTGCTCTTGTTATTGATTTGTCAATGGAAAACAACATAGACAAAAAAAAGACTCAAGACGAGATGGCCTTAGAAGATCACACATGACATAGCATTAGACGAAGATGCACAACACACGAGCATCAATAAAGTTCACCCCGGCATTCAAAACACAAGACATAGACTGACTATTCTTTTTTTTTATCATATCATGAGCAAAAGTGAACAAAAATTGTCAATGGAAAACAACATAGACCAAGCAAATAGACCCTCACGGGATAAATCACTCAACGCTCGATATTTGTGAGGTGACTAAACTCTCAAGCTCATTCCATTGAAAATGTCCTAATATATATGCTTGTATATCGTCTCATATCAATCACCAAGGCATTGTGCTATATATAAATCATAAGGTCTTTGGGAAAAAGGATGGTAAGTGAGAATAGCCCATGTAAGAAAAAAAATGAGATAGGTGTAGGAAAATGGTATAAGAGATGGCCAAAAACCATTAGGACTAGGAAAACACATGACTATTAAACATCAATGTCATACAAGTGCAAAGGGGTCGTACACTTTATTTCAAAACAAGAGATTACAAAGGATAATTTCTCTACTTTTGGGAGGATAATGATACAACTCCCTCTTTATTACGAATAAATAGAGCAAACAATATTTAGGAGGTTTATTTTTGAGATTGCCTCCTTTATTATTTTAATAAATCGTCAAAGTATTGCATAAAATAATCCAACCTTGAAAAAGCTTCATTCTTGAATTCTTAAAACCTAAAATCCTTGTTCTTAGGGATGGGAGAATAAGATGAAGAAAGAGGGGAAAATAGTCGACAGTTTTTTTGATGAATCAGACGTGAAATCTGATTTTCAAACCTTAAAGAATTAAAAATAGGACAATTACATCATAAAAATAAGTTTCCATAATTAATTTAATCAAGAAAATCTCTAAAATCAAATATCTATCAATCTTGGACTCTTTTAGTGTGTGGGCTCCTTCTTTTCATCAGAAATCACGCCAATTTGAAGGAAAATACGTTGGTGAAATTGCGACCAATCAGAACATTTCATTGTCCAGGATCAAATTTCTGAAAACTGTCACACACTGGGTGTGACAAAGGCTGGTTTTTGAACTCTTCCACTTTAGCTCCCCTTTTTGGGCCTTTTTCTTCCAATCTCGAACAATGGTACAACAATTCAAACATCCGCAGTAATCTAGAATTATTCTATTTCTTTAACTCTGGAGGCTATCAACAGGCTTTTTCGCTTCCCTACTTTCGATCCAGCCACTCATTATGAGGTGGCCTAGGATCTCACTGATGCACTTAGCAAATGGGATCGCGTGATTCGCGTGTCTCGTTATCTGTTTCCTGGTAGGAGGGATCATTTGCCTCTGGGCTTTACCTCCGAATTGTCTCAAAAGTGATCGTGAATGGAAGCGGTTTAACAATAGCCGTGCTATGTTGAGTGAGGATTTGGAAGAGGTTACAGAGGTTGAAGCAGTTCTCCTCCATTCTATCATCGTTCCTCATGTGAACATTGACTAGGGGATCTTGATTCATCATGAAGCTGTTAGGGTTGCTGCGGCTATGTGGGCTAGTCGCCATATCCATTTTGTTGGGACGATTTCCAACCTTTGTGTTAGCACTTCAGGGATGCCGATCTGTTCGACGGATATGTATGAATTTGTTTGACTTTGTAATGATGTGCGGCTTGTATGTTTATCTTGGTGTTTTGAATGAAGTGTTTTCTTTACTTTGTCACTTTTACTTGTTCTGCTCTAATTGACGAGCTCGCCATGATGGGTCCATATAAGACCGAAATCGACTTTCAAACACTTAACCGTTGTGTTGTGCTCGTTGTAGATGTGTATTTAATGAATCAAAAATTTCTGTATGCGGCCCCCTTGTTTTGAGCAGGGCAAACTTGGACTTCATGGTGACGTTAAAACAGAATGATTTTGTCAATCTGATAGAGGTTCGAAATTTTTTCATCCGGGCCCCTTTGTTTTGGATAAGCTTAGGGCACCTGGCCCGAGGGCTTGCAGGAAACAAGGTGGTTGGGTATGCATTTCTCACGACATCAACTTATAGTTGTCAAAATGAGCCTTTCATTCAAAACGGGTTTCAAAAGATAGGGCCTGAGGCCCTTTTACAAAACATACTTTTGTTCTTATACAAAATAGAAGGCGTTGCTCTTACATGTAATATCTCTTTAGGTTGTCGGCGTGGTAGGGCCTGTTGTATAAACGGCCTTGCTTGTCCTTCAGAACATAAGTACCTTTCTTCACTATCCTCACGATCTGGAGCGGACCCTTCCAATTTTCAAACAACTTTCCTTCTCGGCCTTATGTTTGGTGGCTTGTCTTTTCATCAGAACATAATCCCCCAGCGCGAAGTGATAATCACGCTTGTCGTGGTGCCGTTTGGCTGCTGGCTTGCAGTTGAATAAGTGGCCATAGGATTGATCTGCTTTTCCATTAACAAATCAAGATCGAGCTGTCTTGCCAGGGGTTCTCGGTCTCGCCGAATTGAGACTCTTAGACTTGGCAGGGTCATTTCAACCGTGGCCATGGCCTCCGAACCGTAGGTCAACGCAAATGGGGTTTCACTAGTTATAGTCTTTCTCGAGGTTCTGAGCACCCGTAGGGCTGCTGGCAGGTGATCCACCCATTTTCCGGCTTTCATATCCAGGATCTTTTTTATTCTTGGCATTTTGGCTTGACCATTTCCCTACGGATAGCAAACCGACGATTGCCAATGTTTTAAGTTGTCGCTCTGTGCAAAACTGGGTAAACTCATCTCTGAACTGCGGCCAGTGGTCGGAGACTATCGCCTTTGGGACTCCGAATTTGGTCCAAACTTGATCAAGCAAGAAGTAGATGATATCCTTGGACTTAGTCTTAGCCAGGGCTTTGACTTCGATCCATTTTGTAAAGTAGTCAACGGCGACGACAACTTACTCACAGCCCGACCGTCCTTTACGGAGAGGGTCGATGAGGTCGATTGCCCACATATCGAACGGCCACACGGCGACGATGTTGCTTTGCTCGACTGAAGGTAGCCTGGGAATATCGGAGAACCTTTGGCCAATAATAGCCGGCTAATTGTATTTGCTGAGCGAGTGTGCGACTGGCAGGGTGACTGCCGCACACTCCTTCATGCACTTCCATTAGTATTCCTTCACCTCATTGGGTTGCACACATCGTGATGAAGGCTTGGAGAACGATTATCGATAGAGGACTTCATTTAAGATAGTGTACCTGGCAGCTCTTCTTGTCAAGGCCCTGGCCTCTTTAGGATCGGCTGGGAGCATTCCTGATTCGATGTATGCCTTTATCTCGTCGATCCAACATGGGTTGCTAGGGCTGAAATCCATGATCTCAGTTTGGTTGATGGCAAGCTCAAAGAGATGTTCTACCATAACGGCCTTTAGTGCTTATAGTCGGCTGACTTATTATCCTCACGTGGTATGTTAATGAACTCGCAATAATTCAAGCTATCTTTTAATTTTCTGATGAGGGTGATATATTTCTGCAAAATTTCACAATGAATCCCGTATGAACCCGTAACTTGATTGACTACCAACTGTGAGTCGCAAAAAACATCAACGTTCTCGAATTTCATGGCTTTTGCGAGCTCAAGCCATGCTATGACCGCTTCATATTCTACTTGATTGTTTGATGCAGTAAAATCAAACCTAGAGCGCATATTCTATTTCTTGATTGTTTGATGCAATATGATTCAAACCTTGAGTTCCCGGCTCAATCGACATGTTCTTTGGGTTATTTTTCTTTTCCCATCAAAGATTCGTAGCTCCATGTTCTTTGGGTTATTTTCTCGCCCCACAATATGATTCTGATTATTTCCCTATAAAACAAACGGACCGTAGAATAATCTTTAACATGGTTTCCCATGCGAAATTCCGGAGGTAAACAGACATGCGAAATTCCATAAAAGCAGAACCAGGCTCATTGGCAATGAGAGGCGATCGGCTGGGAGCGAAGCGAAGCCGGTATTCAGATTCGGAATTTTTTCACAGAGCAGACAACCAGAGGGACTCAAAAACGTAAAAATGGACTCTAAAACAGAAAACTTGACATGAATAAAAAATTATTTATATATAAAATTGACCATTGGTTCCCCGGCAACGGCGCCAAAAACTTGATGACATAGATCAAGTAATAATTAAAATACTTGACCACCATAAACCAATACTAGCAAGAGGACTAAGTCCATCGTAGTATAGCTATAGCGAATCAAGGTCAATCCCACAGGGAACCAAATTGTGGATCATTTATATACAAACAATTAATTATTCATATCAAGGACATAAAGGCGGTCTACGACCAACAAAAGACAAGAAAGGTAAAGAACACGACTCGACACAACACAAATAAAGACACGTAATTAACCTCCCCAATTATCATGTTATCGTTTGGATCTAGAGATTCTATATAATTAAGCTAGACTCGAAAACTTTTAATCCGATTCGTATTTCTTTTATATTGGCTACGGGAGTCATCCCCTAAACTAGATCTAGCTCCGGGTAGGCCATCCAGATCACTATGCTACATCACGTGACTTTGCTTTTTCGGCCTCCATCTCATATGACTTGCACGCTTACAAAACTAGGGATGCCGATATTAACCGTATTCCTCACCTAGGCAACATTCCTTTGTTCAGGCGTACTTCCTAAGCGATCGCATCAGTCTCCGTCCCATTAACACTAACTTTTTAGGTATCATGTTAATCCACGATTTACGTATAACTAGGTGCATGCAATTCCCGAATACAGAACAGATCTAGATCTCGCTGAAAGTCCCGGAAGATCAATTCATGAGACGAACTTGGAGCCCTATATTGGTATTTCCTAATCATACGCTAATTAAAACAGACGAGCGACGCAGCCGTAGCCATACCTACTAAGATAAGAAATTCTAGGTGGACAATCACACCATAAAGACGTGGCTAGATTGACGCGACGAACAACTAAATCTTAGCGTTTCTATATACGTAACGGATAAAATAGAAGCTCATAAAGCAATTATATAGATCTACTAAAAACGTTGTTGTCTATCATACCAAAGTCATCTATAGGTCACCGGATAACAGATCTGGGCGTGTGGATCCTTATAGACAAGGAATCCCCACTGCCTCATATCGTATCTTTAGATCTACATCGTTCGGTAAAGAACGAACAACCTCAAACGATAAATAATAATTGGGGCCTTAATTACAAAGAACGAAGAACAAATAAATACAAGAACTTACATTATTGCAGAACTTGCATAAAAACTGCTCTAATAAAAACTGAAGATTTAATTATGAATTTTGTGTATGTATTGAGGTGTAAAAGGCATGTATTGTATGCCTTTATTTATATCAAAACAAATAAGAGATAACACTCGGCCGATCTCCAAAATAAAATGCAAAATGCGCCCCCCTTGGTGCGTCCCCCCAATTGGCGCCATCTTGGATTGCCTTACTCCTCTTTTCGTGCTTATCCGATCTTTATCTTGAATTTCCTTTGATTTATCTTGAGATTTAATTCTTCCATTTGTATTTATCCTCCAAAATTTATCTCAATCTACAAAATAAATATTCATCCCAAAATAAATCATATTTAAATAGAACGGATAAATATAATAAAAATGGATAAATACCAAATTATATAATATGAATGGATAAATACCAATAAAAATGGATAAATACCAAATTATATTTTATAAATCACATAACATTAAATATTCAATATAACACGTGATTTAATTATAAAATATATATTATTAATCCCGATTTAAGGTCAACGTTGATGACTTTTACGGGTATATTTTGTCCGTCATCAACTACCCCCCACTTAGACTTTGATCGTCCCGAACAAAGCCTCAATAAGTCATTCCCCAAGACAACATTTTACATGGTCAAATCATACTTACATAAGAAACTCGAGTCAACTCATACCAACTATGCTCATAAGGTACCCATTATTCACTACTCGCTATGAATCGAAGTGATGTGAGCATGTGCGTTTGATTTTATCTATTCGTGGCAAGATTAAAGTTTATGCTAACTTCGTAGTCTCAACCTACCAACATCAGCATTCCTACTTCTTAAGCCTCGCCTGGGTAAAGACATGGTGCAATAAGCAAGAGCGTCATCCAGAAGGTTTTTGGACTTGGAGACCGAGAAAAATACTCGAAGCCTCTTAAAAATTGAATTTTTTCTCACATTTTCATATTTTCAAGCATTAACACATCTCAAGAAGGAAACTTGCTTTAAAAGTAAATTATGCATTGCAAGAATCCCCTTTCACGGATCGGTTAATAGCATTGAATATTACCACAAGCGCAAAGCTACTTTGGTAATGTTACTACAAGCCCAGTGTCTAACATTTCGTTAAAACACAGATAAATCTCAAGACTTATTACTCCGCTTTGATGGCCAGAAGATAGGAATACATCAGCAGATAAATATCGACTCTAGGTCTGCATAACCAATCATCTATGCAATGTACACATAATTCTTCAGTTATTATAGTTCATGTGATAAATTCGATTCAAAGATTGAGTAATCGAATAATAAATAACTACTTGCAACAATCGGCCTGAATATCCTTAAATTTACATTCACATAAGTATAAAATGATCACGTACTCATGCAACTTGGTTCCTTTCCTATCAATTCTTAGCTAGGAATTCACAATTCTAAAGGTACGAGATAAATAATATGGCATTTATTCAAATTTTTTTCAATTTTTCACCGTTTCATTCAATTTTCAATTATAACATATCATAGCTAAGTCTCCTACCCTCCACTTAAACATGTCATTGTCCCCAATGACAAATAAAAATGAAAATTTAAGAAAAAGACTTAGCTCTGGAAACGGCTCTCAAGTAGATGCAGATCATCGGAGCACGTCGTGGAGAAGCAAGTGAAAACTTGTTTAAGAAAGCCAAACGGAAACTCCACGAAACCGTTAATAACATGTCAATGGAAGTTATAAAATAATGTGGCAGTAATTAGATACAAAATATCCAAAAACAAATTAAGCCACTTTATTTCATACAACCAATGACAAGGAAAACCAAAGAGTTAAAACTACTCGTTCAGACGCTAAAAGAAAAATACTAAATAGAAAGAAAGATAAACAATCAACAAGAGATTATAGTCTTCATCGAAATCCTCCACCACAAAAATATACTTAAAACCGGGTGGAGAAGACAAAGATCAAAAAGCGTTACCCCATGTGTGAAAACACGAGGTTTACTGGATTGATAAGATATTTAATCCAGCGTAAAAGAGAAACTTGGTAAGGTATAACAGATCGGATGTGACCTATAGGCTAAAGATTAAATCAGATACTGAGCGCATACTCTTCACGCTTGGATTGGATATCAACAACTTAGGGAGATGTAGCTTCTCCTCGAAATTACTAATAACCCAATGTATCACGTAAAGGTCATAACCGTCATCAACATGGTCGGATCGGTGTGATATTTTAGAACAAAACTCATCATCCAGAAATGCCGGGATAGGCGTAAAAGTGTGAAATTTAAAAATCCCGGTAGAAAGATAAGTTGTATTTTGATCGAACCAAAAAAACTTTTAAAATCTAGCTAGGTTCAGAGCTACATGTACCCCAGCTAGGATCATGAAAACCAAAAAGATAATCATTAAAACTTAGCAATATTCAAATTCCGCAACACAAAGGTATTTTGTAAACAAAATGGAGGTTGAGAGTATGATGGGTTTAGAAAAAGATATACATAAAGATGGTAAGAAAAGATAAAGGGTGGGTAAGAAATTGTGTGTTGGGTGGGTATTGGTTAAGGGATTGGGTTAGGGTGGGAGAGTGAAATAGATGGAAAGAAAGAGAGGGGATGAAAGAATGGTTAGAAATGTGAATTGTGAGGCAGATTGGTGAGAGAATAGAAAAGGTTGAAGGGTGAAAAGGTGAAAAGGAAAGGATAAGGGTAGTTGCAGAACGAATTGCACACAACTTTGGATTTTCACTCGGATCGCCATTCTAAAAAGTTTTGGAAGTTG
This sequence comes from Gentiana macrophylla, assembly GCA_026214975.1. Taxonomy (NCBI): domain Eukaryota; kingdom Viridiplantae; phylum Streptophyta; class Magnoliopsida; order Gentianales; family Gentianaceae; genus Gentiana; species Gentiana macrophylla. The sequence continues at coordinate 66,198,805 of CM047809.1, forward strand.
ACCAAAATTGTTCTTGTTCGCACCAATCATTCTCTGTTACATTTTCAGTAATTCTCAAGCTCTCTTAATGCTTCCATCTTAAGGTTGATTGCTAAATTTCCTTTTCTTTAGCAATTTCTCGACTCTCCTAAGAAACTCTATTTCACGTGGCGTATATTGAGTAAAATTTTTTGCACATCCTTGGCCTGATGGCCATCGGAACACGGCAAAATAAAAAACCTCAACATATGTCACGTTACTCTTATTGGACTCAAAGAAAACAAAACCTAAATTCCTAAAAAGAAATCCTAAGGGTTTTAAAGAAGTAGTTCTGAGGTTAAAGTCCTCAGCTCGACTTTCCAAAAAGTTATCCTTGTCAGTCATCCTTCATAGCTCGCCAGACTTTAACCCTTTGAGCACTATAAGAGGTGGGCTCGTCACTTTTGTGGGGTAATACCCTTCCCTTGGTTGTGAGACCTAGGAAACGACATCTATCCATACCATTTATACAAAGCTCTTACCTCGGCTCTCGTTTTAGGAACTAGTGAATTCTAAGAAGATTTAGTCCTAGGGACCCATTTTAATCACATCCTCTATAATGCTGCTTCATTATGCTCTCTCAAAACTCAACGTCTTCTTTAGATTTCAAATGCTTAACTACACAAATTGTTGCTCCCGTGGCCACTAGAAGCAATCTCATGCATAGGACAATGAGATTTTGACAGAACTACGAGGAACTCTTTATTCACTGCTTCCTTCAACTACTACATGTTTCCTTACACCCTCAAGATGAGACGGATTTGGGGCAGAACCTTCTGCACTAATAAAATTAATCTTACAAACCAACTCCGGGCTAAGATTCTCATTCGGGTTCATGTAAAGACTAACTTATGTTCAAAAAAACAAAAGATAGTAAAACATAAGCAAAAAAGGTAATACCTTGCCTTCAACATTGTACCACGAATAATTCGAAGCTTTTAATATTTCTTTTCTCGGAGCCATCTTGGTGCTTTAAAGGTATTGCTTCCATCACTTTTCCCATCAAAGATTCGTAGATCCACATGTTGCTGGGTTATTTTCTCAGCGCCCACAAAAAAATTACTGACTCAGATTATTTCTTCTTTGGTTTCTGCAAACAGAAGAAAAACAAAACGGACCGTAGACTAATTTTAACATGGTTTCCCATGCTGCTATCAGACCTACGGATTAAACACACGGAGGTAAACAGACACGCGAAATTCCATAAAATAGAACCAGTCTCATTTGGCGGAGGCGATCTCGCCGGGGCGAAGCTAATTATTCTAGATTACGGAATTTTTTCACACAGCGAGACAATCGAGAGGACTCAAAAACGTAAAAACGGACTCTAAAACAGAAAACTTGACATGAATAAATAATTATTTATATATAAAATTGATCGTTGGTTCCCCGGCAATGGCGCCAAAAACTTGATGACGTAGATCATGTAATAATTAAAATACTTGACCAACATAAACCAATACTAGCAAGATGACTAGGTCCATCGTAGTATAGCTATAGCGAATCAAGGTCGATCCCACAGGGAACCAAATTGTGGATCATTTATATACAAACAATTAATTATTCATATCAAGGACATAAAGGCGGTCTACGACCAACAAAAGACAAGAAAGGTAAAGGACACGACTCGACACAACACAAATAAAGACACGTAATTAACCTCCCCAATTATCATGTTATCGTTTGGATCTAGAGATTCTATATAATTAAGCGAGACTCGACAACTATTAATCCGATTCGTATTTATTTTATATTGGCTACGGGTGTCATCCCCTAAACTAGATCTAGCTCCAGGTAGGCCATCCAGATCACTATGCTACATCACGTGACTTCGCTTTTTCGGCCTCCATCTCATATGACTCGCACGCTTACAAATCTAGGGATGCCGATATTAACCGTATTCCTCACCTAGGCAACATTCCTTTGTTCAGGCGTACAACCTAAGCGATCACATCAGTCTCCATCCCATTAACACTAACTTTTTAGGTATCATGTTAATCTACGATTTACGTATAACTAGGTGCATGCAATTCCCGAATACATAACAGATCTAGATCTCGCTGAAAGTCCCGGAAGTTCAATTCATGAGCTGACCTAGGAGCCCTATATTGGTATTTCGTAATCATACGCTAATTAAAATAGACGAGCGACGTAGCCGTAGCCATACCTACTAAGATAAGAAATTCTAGGTGGACAATCACACCATAAAGACGTGGCTAGATTGACGCGATGAACAACTAAATCTTAGCGTTTCTATATACGTAACGGATAAAATAGAAGCTCATAAAGCAATTATATAGATCGACTAAAAACACGGTTGTCGATCATACCAAAGTCATCTATAGGTCACCGGATAACAGATCTGGGCGTGTGGATCCTTATAGACAAGGAATCCCCACTGCCTCATATCATATCCTTAGATCTACATCGTTCGGTGAAGAACGAACAACCTCAAACGATAAATAATAATTGGGGCCTTAATTACAAAGAACGAAGAACAAATAAATATATGAACTTACATTATTGCAGAACTTGCATAAAAACTGCTCTAATAAAAACTGAAGATTTAATTATGAATTTTGTGTATGTATTGAGGTGTAAAAGGCGTGTATTGTAAGCCTTTATTTATACGGGTTCAAGCTAATTAAGAGATATACATCAAAATATCAAAACAAATAAGAGATAACTCTCGGCCGATCTCCAAAATAAAATGCAAAATGCGCCCCCCTTGGTGTGTCCCCCCTATTGGCGCCATCTTGGATTGCCTTACTCCTCTTTTCGTGCTTATCCGATCTTTATCTTGAATTTCCTTTGATTTATCTTGAGATTTAATTCTTCCATTTGTATTTATCCTCCAAAATTTATCTCAATCTACAAAATAAATATTTATCCCAAAATAAATCATATTTAAATAGAACGGATAAATATAATAAAAACGGATAAATACCAAATTATATAATAAGAATGGATAAATACCAATAAAAATGGATAAATACCAAATTATATTTTATAAATCACATAACATTAAATATTCAATATAACACGTGATTTAATTATAAAATATATATTATTAATCCCGATTTAAGGTCAACGTTGATGACTTTTACGGGTATATTTTGTCCGTCATCAGCCGCTGCGGCGCAAACATCGTTGGAGCGATGGTTTCATCGATGGGATTTGAACTGGATTTCTCTTCTGGCCTTTTCTCACTGAAACTTGTTTTTGCAATGAAATCTGGTAGGGCTTGGGCTTTGATGGCATTCCTGGGTTCATATCGGATGTCGAGTTCGGTTAGCTCGATGGCCCACCGGAGCAATCGGCCATATAAGTCCGTCTTGTGCAAAACTTGGCACAATAGAGCATCCGTTAATACAATAATGGTGTGTGAGGAAAAATAAGCCCTCAATTTTCGGGCGGCTATAAAAACACAGTAGGCCAACTTCTCGATATTAAAATATCGACTCTCAACTGGACGGAGAGCCTTTTAAATATAATAGACGGGTTTTTGAAGGATACCATACTCCTTCATAAGAGCGCAGCAACAGCCCGATCTGAGGCCATTAAATATGGAAATAAGATATCGCCAATCATAGGACTAACCAGTAGATGGGGGCTTGACATGTAAGCCTTGAGGTCCCTGAAAGCTTGTGAGCATTCTTCCGTCCATGCGAATGTTTTGTTCCCTTTAAGAATCTTGAAGAACGGTAGACTCTTTTCAGCAGATTTAGAGATAAATCTCCTTAGAGCGATTACTCTTCCGTTTAATCTTTGAACCTCTTTGATTGTTGTCAGTTCGCTCATGTTCGATAGAGCGTCGATTTTTTCGGAGTTTGCCTCGATCCCTCTTTGGCTTACCATAAAACCCAAAAATTTTCCTGCTTGAACTCTAAATGTGTATTTGGCTGGGTTTAGTTTCATCGGGTACTTTTTCACGTTGGAAAAAGTTTCTTGGAGATCTACTAGGTGGTCTCGGCGGCTCGATTTCACAACTATATCGTCGATATAAGCCTCTATGTTTTTGCCGATTTGTGAGCTGAAAAACTCTGTTTACCATCCTCTGGTATGTCGAACCTACATTTTTCAGGCCGAATGCCATCATATCGTAGTAGTATAGTCCTCCGGCAGCTCTAAACACGGTCATCTATTTGTCGCAATCGGCCATCTTCACCTGATGATAGCCCGAGTATGAGGAATAGAAAATCACACAGTTAAGTACTCTATGGGTACGAAAAAAACGTTTGTAATTCTCTTTGAAGTACTGATGTGATATCGACCAGAATGATAAATAAGGCCCGCCGGCGCAAACGGCAAGCAAAACGGAGGCCAGAATGGCCTTGTACAAGGAATCAAAAATCACACAGTTAAGTACTCTATGGGTACGAAAAAAAGTCGGAAAAAAAAACGTTTGTAATTTTCTTTGAAGTACTGATGTGGTATTGACCAGAATGATAAATAAGGTACACCGACACAAAAGTAGAGTTTGGCCATATCAGTTCTCATCCTTTCAGCCTGATAGCTTAGCCAATCAGCCCATGCTTCATCTTGTGAGAGATGAGGATAAAGTCCTTCATGTACTCTAAAAAATTCTCTTACATGGTCCAGTACATATGCTTCGTATTCTGCTTTGCTTTTGTGACCAGTGTACGTTCTGTGCCCACCAGTGTATCTGGAGCTGCTGCTACCTCTGCTAGTGTTTCCTATAATGCTAAGTCTGTGTTGACTTGCTGATCCTCTTGGTTGACTTGATACTTGCCTTTTGCTGTTTGCCGGATCTGTCTCTGTTATCATCTCTTCTTTGCATAGGAAAAGGAGATCCAGTGCAGGGTTCATTTAGGGCTCTTTCTCTTTCTTCTCTAACCCTCCTTTGATGTTCTTCTGCTTCATTTCTGATTCTTATTTCTCTGTCCCTTGCTCTCAGTTGTTCTTCAGTGAAGTTTGGGGGTCTAATAGTTGATCCTTCAGGCTTATCCTGATTTTCCCCCTTTTTGGCAGCATCATCCCTCTGCTGGAGTAAGATGCTATTTGTTGCCTCTGTTGTTCCAATCAGAGAGTCCAGTTTTGATTCGATGGATGTGGATCTGTTATCATGACTAGTCAGTTTCTCAGTGACACTGCGTAATCTTGTTCCAAATGCCACTGCCAAGGATTCATTTTCTTGAGAAATATGTTGCCTCGAGACCTGCAAGATTGTTTGTGATGTTTATGTTGAGTTGTCTCATCATCTCTCCTTCACGTTGAACAACAATGTTCTGTGCCTCAATGTATTCAGCAATGGCCTCAAAATTTTGCTCAATGGAGTAGCTTTTGTCATTGAATGCCGAGGTCATGGATCTAAAATGCATGGCTTGCTGCTCCAGTTCTTCAGCAAGTAGATCTGCTGCTTTTTCAAAGGTTTCATTTGATATACCAGTGGCCAGCTGAGAGAGTTTGTGGCGGATTTCAGCTGGTTCTGGGTCTATTTGATGTCCTCTGTCTTGTTGCTGAGTCACATCTACATTGATATCCAGGTCTTCAAGAATTTCTGTAGATGTGTATGTTGGTGTGGCTTGAGCTGCTGTTCCCCCTTGCTCTGTGCTGGGGATTGTCTTGACTGGAGTGGCAGTAGCTGAGCCATTGTCCACTATGTTTGTGCTGTTAGTCGGAGGTGCAGCAAATAGTGGTTGAGTGGATGTCTTAGCTGGTGTTGTTGTCTTGTGGGAAGCATGTGGCTGTAGGAAGGTGCGTAGAAGAATGTCATCATCAATTGCATCCGGTGTAGGAGTAACCTCTTCTCCTTGTTTGGCATGATGATCAGCATGATGTTCATCATTGTCATTGTCATCCTGATCATCTCCATCATCTTGATCTGTATCATCATCATCATTTCTACCATCTTCGGAATCATCATTGTGGCTATTAGAGATCTGGGGCAGTTTTGCCTTTGCTGCATCTACCAAGTCCCAGAGAGGAGATTCATCAAGTACACCAACCAGAGTGGTGATTCCCAGAAAATTAAAGATCCATGCTTCCTCAGCAAGCATGCGGTCCGAATCTTGAATATGATTTCTGGAATCGCCTTCTTTCCATTCAAGATATTCTGCAATTCGATCATCAATATCGTTTGCAGACAATTGTGTATGTTCTTCTGGAGATTCCTCATCATCTCCAGTGTCTCTTGTGACTTCCTCATTTAGAGGTTGTTCATCCTCACTTTCATTATCCTCACCATGTTGTTCTTCCTCAACATCAGAGTCCTCATCAACTTCCTCTTCATCGATTAATTTTCCAAATGCTTGTTTTGTCCAAATTGCATTGAACCTTTTGTTTCTTTCTTTTACCGGAGGGATGAGTTGTTGTTTTCTTTCTCTTCCCTCCACCGGCTTGTTTTTGCTGTTTAACATAGGTAAACATGACCTTGGACTCATGCAGTTTGTGAAGTTTTACAACAGGGACTTTGAGACATTGCATCAGATAGTGTAGCTGAAGTCCATATGACTTTTTCACCCAGAATTGTCCCTTCTTTGTCTTTCCTTCTGTTGTTCCCTTTTCGGTTGCTTTAACTTCACCTTGGATTTGTTCTTTGAGTCTTAAAAAGAAGTACTTTGCCCAATTGAACTCAGATTGTTGTAGATGATTCCCATTAACCGCATTCTGATTTCTGTCATGGTATTATTTGCTCTCAACTTTCCTTCAATGGTTTTGCCAATTAGGGCACTGAATTCACTGAACGCCTTCTTTAAAGCAGATCTAAGACATTTGACTTTCTTAGATCCAGGGTTTTCCTGTTTGGCGATGGTTACCCAGAAATCATCCAGATTGTGTGGCACCAAAGTTACTTTTGCTTGACCCTTATTTGAAAGTTTAAGATGTTTTCGGATTACCTTTTCTGTAATCACTATGTCTTTGCCATTGACAGATGCAACAATCTTATCTTCTTCCCATTCGTCACCTTCTTCTACAAGGAGCCCAAAGACGTATTTTGCAGATTTCCAGAAAGAAATTAGACTTTCATAGCAGACTTCGGTTACTGGGGTATTGAGAAAGGTTGATAGTTTTAGGTTTTTGCATCCAGCTGCCAGTCATTTTGCTTCTTCATCATCTCCACAAAGCTTTAAGTAGTGTTCTTCTTGAAAGAATGATCAAGTGGCAATCGATTTTTCATACCCAGATTCGGTGGTTGAGGAGGATGAAGCCATTGCTGGAAGTGAAAAGAATTTTTGAGAGTGAAATGCGAATTTGCAGAGAAATGTATGATATGCAAGGAAGTAAAAATTTCTGAAAATCTCTAAGTGCCGTTTATATAGGGTGATTTGGGTAGTGTGAACGTGGTTTGAATATGGAAGGATTTTATGACATAATGGCATGATTTTGTGTATGTAAATCGCGATATTCGAGTGAAGTGGGGGAGTGGATTGTGGTAAGTAATGATAGAGCCCGGGAATCGAGGCGTTTGTAATTCGAAAAGAATAATATAATTACCTCCATAATTATAAATTGATCTCCACGTGTGTAATCATCCACAGAATAATCTTCCATAACTCCCTTGTTCTCCACGTGTCTAAAAGTTGATTATGTTCACATTTTAATTTACCCATGATTCCAATCTTTATTTCGGTGAAGTGCCTTGGCTGGTCACTTAGCCGGTATAGTGACTTTTTCACTGAGCTGCATTATTTGACTGTTCCTAACAATCAGTGAAGTTAACTTCACCGAGTGCCAGTGCCCTACCTGCTACATCTCCTGTAATGGCAAAGGTTTAACCCGCTGATGAAGTTACTTAGCAGATTACTCCAGTTAGCCGCTCTTTGGTATTTAGTCGATTTCAAATTCCTAACTCAGTTCTCAACATGCTAAATCTTTCATGACTGAGTGGTTTAGTGAAGATGTCAGCCAATTGATCTTCAGTGGGTATGTATTTTAGAATGACATCTCCTTTTCAAAATGATCTCTGATAAAATGATGTCTCACATCAATGTGTTTTGTTCTTGAATGCAACACTGGATTTTCAGTAATAGATATTGCACTTGTGTAATCACACATGATTGGAATTGTTTTCTGCTCCACTCCATAATCCCTTAGCTGTTGTCTAATCCAAAGTACTTGTGCACAACAACTACCTGCTGCTATATATTCTGCTTCTGCTGTTGATGTAGATATGGAGTTTTGCTTTTTGCTAAACCATGAAACTAGTCTGCTGCCTCACATTTGACAAGTTCCAGATGTGCTTTTTCTATCTATTTTACATCCAGCATAGTCAGAGTCTGAATATGATATCAGTTTGAATCGTCCATCTTTTGGATACCAAATTCCTACATTGATAGTGTTTTGCAAGTATTTGATTATTCTTTTGGCTGCTAGAAGATGGGATTCTTTTAGTTGAGCTTGAAATCTTGCACACACTCCTACTGCAAATGCTATATCAGGTCTGCTTGCAGTTAAGTATAGTAGGGATCCAATTATTCCTCTATACATTTTCTTATCAACATCCTTTCTAGTTTCATCTTTTCCAAGAATGACTCTTGCACACATTGGTGTATCAACTGTGCCACTTGTATCCATACCATACTTGTGTATTAAGTCTTTTGTATACTTGGCTTGACTAATGAAAATTCCATCCTTCATTTGCTTTACTTGAAGGCCAAGGAAATAATTTAATTTTCCCATCATGCTCATTTGAAATTTGGTCTTCATTAGATTTGCAAATTTTTCACATAACTTTTCATCTTCTGATCCAAAGATGATGTCATCAACATAGATTTGTACTAGTAATGTGCTTGTTCCCTCCTCTAGTTTGAATAGAGTCTTATCCATAGTTCCCTTGTCCATTCTTGATTAGAAATTGTGATAGTGTTTCATACCAGGCTCTGGGTGCCTGTTTGAGTCCATAAAGAGCTTTCTTTAGTTTGTATACTTTGTCTTCCTTTCCTTTGAGTTGGAAACCAGGGGGTTGATCCACATATACTTCTTCTTCCAAAATTCCATTCAGAAATGCACTCTTGACATCCATTTGATAGACTTTGAAATCTTTGTGTGCAGCAAAAGCTAGAAAAAGTCTGATTGCCTCCAATCTTGCTACTGGTGCAAATGTTTCATCATAATCTGTTCCTTCTTCTTGAGAATAGCCTTTTGCAACTAGCCTTGCTCTGTTTATGATAACAATTCCTTGCTCATTCATCTTGTTTCTAAATACCCATTTTGTTCCAATGATGTTGGCCATATCTGGTCTGTCAACAAGTTCCCAGACTTCATTTGTTTCAAATTCATTTAGTTCTTCTTGCATGGCTGTGATCCAATATGCATCTTGAATTGCATCATCTATTGTTTTGGGTTCTACTTGTGATAGAAAACATGTTAACATATGCTCCAGTTGTCTTCTGGTTCTTACTCCTGTGTGAATATCTCCAATAACTTGTTCTTCAGGATGATCTCTTAGCCAATTTAGGTCTGGTTGAAGTTGTTCTTCACTTGGTGCTTCTTTAATTTCATGTTGTGCATGAGCTTCAAGTTCTGATGCTTCTTCTGTTGTATTGACTTGTGGCTCATCTTGATTTCCAAAATTGTGATGCGAGAATAGTTGCGTGAGTCTTGTTGTGTTCATATACACTTGTTTTGTCTTGCGCTTCTCTCTTGGTCTTAAAGACTTTCACCATTTGTATTTGGTTCATCAAAGACTACATGTATTGATTCTTCAATCACCAATGTTCTTTTGTTGAGTACTATGAATGCCTTGCTGGTGTCTGACAATCCCATGAAGATTGCTTCATCAGCCTTTTCATCAAAGGGATGCAGATGATTCCTATTCAAAACAAAGCATTTTGATCCAAACATGTGCAAATATGAGATGTTAGGTTTTCTACCATTCTATATTTCATATGGAGTTTTTCCATGATGTTTGTTGATGATTGATCTGTTTTGTGTATGGCATGCTGTGTTTGCTGCTTCAGCCTAAAATCTCTTTGGTAAGCATGCTTCTGCAATCATTGTTCTGACTGCTTCTTTGAGAGTTCTGTTTCTTCTTTTTGCTACACCATTTTGTTGTGGGGTTCCTGCTGCAGATAGTTGATGTAGTACTCCATTTTCTTCACAGTAAGTTCTGATAATTTTATTAAGAAATTCAGTGTCTCTATCTGATCTGATCTTGATGATTTTCAGTTCTTTCTCATTTTGGATTCTTCTTAATAAATCTGGCAGCTTTTTGAGTGTCTCTTTCTTCTTGTTCATGAAAATGGTCCAGGTGTATTTTGAGTAATCATCCACCACAACTAGTGTGTATTTCTTGCCACTTACACTTACTGGTGTGATTGGTCCAAACAAGTCCATATGCAACAGATGTAGAATTCTTGTTGTTGATTGATAGGGTTTTGACTTGAAGGAGCTTTTGATTTGTTTTCCTTTCTGACATGCATCACATAGACTTATTTCTTGATTGTGATCTTTGGCAGGCCTTCAACTAACTTGTTCTTTGATAATTTGGTTGATCTTGACCTCTTGTTTGATGATGAGTTTCCTTTGAATGGCTTCTTTTTGCTAAACCTGTCAAAACGTTTAACTAATAAAGCTACATGTTCTTTAAGTTCATGTGTCTCTTTGCTGATGCAATCGGCAAAGTTACTTTGCTGGGGTGCAATTAGTGCAGTGGCTTTTTGTATCTCTACCGGAGCACCATCTTCACCGTTCAATTCGAATTCATGAGCTTTAAGTTGGGACATCAGTGTCAGAGTGTCAGTGCTTGCAAGGTTTGTGGTTCCTCTGAATACTGATGTCATGATCTTCCATCTTTCAAGTAAGCCTCTCAAGATCTTTAAGCATACTCCTTTCTGGGGATACGTGTGTCCAAGCTATTGCGGTTCACTGATGATGCTGGAGAATCTGTTGTCCATTTAATCAATAGATTCACCGGTCTTCATTTTGAAATTTTCAAATTTCTGTTTTGCAACAGATAATTTGTTTTCATTAACTGCTTCAGATCCTTCATTTATCAATGCTAGCTTGTCCCACATCTCCTTTTCTGTTTTGCAATCTTTGATTCTCATGAACATGTTGCTATCTAGAGTCTTCAAAATCATGTCTTTTGCAACAAAGTCTAGATTTGCTCTTCTCCTGTCATCATTGGTCCAATCTTTCTTAGGTTTGTCTATCTCTTTTCCTTGATCTGCTCCTGTGGATACCACAGTCATGATCAAGATTGGTCCATCATTGATTACGTCTAGCATCTCCTCATAAGTTGCTGCAAGATGAGACAGCATTCTTATTTTGTATTCATCAAAATTATTAACATTGAAAACAGGTACTTTTGACATAAAGTTTGAGGAATCCATAAGCACAAGTAATAGGTTTATATGTGAATGAAAACTCGGATTTGAAAACTACTTTGAAAATATGTGATCTCCTTGTTACCAGAAACTAGATCTGAAAAGGTTCTGATACTAGAAACACTGCTCCGATACCAATTGTTGGTCCCAGAGAAGGGTAAAACTATAGTCAGAGGGGGGGTGAATGACTATAGTGGAGTTTCAAAAACTTTTCTTGTTTTTAAAAGCTTTTGGGCAGCGGATAAGTCCCTTCTTACTATGTTGTTTCAAAGCAGTTTAAACAGTCACAAATATAGATTATAATCTAGGTAATTTAAATGATTGCAGTAAAGTAAATTTCAGAAAGTAAATTGACACAAGGATTATAGTGGTTCAGGGTGGTGTAATCCCTTAATCCACTCTTCTCCTGTGATGATCGGAGGAATTCACTATTGTTTTCACAGATACAATAGTATGATTGTCCTTGGCTTCTCAAGCTTCACAATCTACAAGACTATCACTCCTTGACTGCAACAGCTTCAGTGATTCAGTCTGTTTCACTACTCCTTGAGATCAAATCCTTCAGCAGCTATCACAAGCTCAACTCCTTCTCAGATGACTTCTGATTCAGTTGCTTCAGTGTATTGTGAATGAGATTCACAAACTTGATTGATCAAACTCAGTGCTGAATATGAAATTGTAGTTCTGATGTCTGAGTTGATCTTTAGATTAATCCTTGTAAGTTCAGAGAGAAGGCTTTTCAATTTGACAGAGTTTCTACTTGATTTTCTTTTTCTTATTCGTGTGTTTATCTATCTATCAATGCCTTCTATTTATAGCCTTGAGTATCCTTGATTTGAAATTCCGTCGGTTGGCTATATTTATGAGGGGAATAATCCTTGTTTTTATTCTTGATTCCCTCTTAATTATATTCTCCTTGATTTCAGTGATCGGATTTTTCCTTCAAATGTATAGCAGAAAATCCATCCTTGATTGATCCTCTATTGATTGTGCATTAAATGCATGATCCTCTGAATCTTCATCATTTTTCAATTTTGTTCTGATAAAGATTACTTCGCCGTTCTTTGAACGGTCGAGTGATCCATCTGACTTTGCCGTTTAGGTCTTCCTTCACCGTTATTGCCTTCACTTTAAACCGAAAGTCAGTTTACTCTGCCGATTCATTGTTTCCTTCATTACTTCAGCTTTAAAGGAGAATCTTTGTACTTCACTGATCATTGATTTGGGTGAGATCAGTGTACACCATATTTGAACATTGAATTTCATCACTTGAAATATACTTAGACTTATCCAAGGTCATCACAGACTTCCTTGGTTATAAGTCATACCATTAAGTCTTCACTTGCTTTCTGCTGGTGCTTGGCTGGCCTCACTCTACCGAATATCCGTTTCACTTTGCCGTTCTACCAACTAGTGCAATACTTGTCTGACTTAACTTATACAATATGTCAGACTCTAAGTAAATACTTATACAGAGAATTTCTAACTTATTTCAGGCTTGCTATAACAGCTAGTATGGCCATCATCAAAACATAATAAAATGTTCCTAACACCATGCAAACTACGGGTGCTCGGGGAATGAGTATAAAGTGCTAAAAGTAGGCCTAGTTTACGGCAAAACCGACAGTTACTCACCGTGCAAAGAAAACCTCATTAGCACTCAATATAAGGTCTAAACTCACCCGAAAAATGCTAGAAACATGATAACCATGGGTTAAACTGTACATAAATGTACAGTAAAGTTGGTTCCTATCATCTACTTTCCATCGGATCAAGAAAGGCTGAATGGTGAGAAAGTTTCCGGGCCTCACCCCTATTTAACTCTCTACTTGTCAGGGAATTACACCTAGACCACTTATCTTTGCTTTGAAAGATAAACTTTCTCATTCATTCATCTCTTCTTCACGTAGATCCAATTACTCCCACTGGGCCTGAGACACTCAGGTGGTCCTACAAGATGATGAACATAATTGGAGTACCAAAACTCTATTTATAGGTTTATGGCATTAAACCAACCTCTTATTCTCATAATTCTATACAGCCTTCCTAAAAAGACCATAGGTGATCAATCACCCCTAGCAGAATGTAAAGTCTGCATGATCACAGTGGGTCAATGGTTAAACCATACTCCTACTACATTTGGCTGGATCGATATTCTGATCTGGTGTGAGGTATTTATCACCGTAACCCCCAACAACCAATGTTGGATGCGGTCTGATTAAATCAGATAGTAACACCTTTACTTCAAGGTCCAAGGTTGTTATTTATTCATTCTTTTAGAAAGGCTGTGACTGTATAACCGTCACTATCCGATCTTAAGAATCTTATAACAAACCTTTACTCAATGCATTAAGATATTTTACGAACAGTTACCATCTGAACGTGTATGAAAAATCTCCAGTCCTACCTTCAAGAACTAGTGTTAAATGCCTCTATTTACGGAAGCGGGGTATATGTAATTCACTCCTTATCCACAAATTCATAGGCATCTTCTAGGTAGACTTCTCAGTGTCACACAATAATTTAAAGCGTTATTTTGCAACCAATATCTTAATTGATTTAAGAAGTGTAATGTAGCATATCAATAACTATACAAGACAATACATGGTTTTTCCTTTCAGTGAAATCGGTTCACTCGGAGTAGGCCAAGCATCAGTGCCAAAACTATGCCGTAGCCTATATCTAAGCATGGAATACTCGTTTCTCTGGTAATGTAAAAGATTCCTCCAAATATTTAGATAAACTAATCGGCTTTTCGAGTAGTCATTAGACAAAATGTCTTTTACTCAAAAACTTCCACTAGCTTGTATCCTTCATAAGACCCCGAATGTCAATATGAACAAGTTGTGATACTTCTTCAGCTCTATTACCTTTGCCTAATTGAAAGGTTACTTAGTCATTCTTCCTTTGAGATAGTGTTCTTAGACTGGGATATAAGAATCACCCTTAGCCAGTCTTCAGATCTTATCTTTAGGATATATGCACTAATTAATAGATGCTGAAGAACCATTTATCTAAATACGGAAACCATTTGCCTTAATAGTTTATGATGTGTTACATATACCTTTTCAGCATTATTTAGTGGTTCTGACTTTATCAGACAAAAGTCTGAGTCTCAGAATCGTATACAAGAAATTTCATATTCATTTTCTTTAAGGAAACTATATCATCGATTTGAAAGTGAATCCATTCGTTCTAACGAATCTGAAAACAGAAATTAAATTTTTGCGATATTCAAAGATTAAAATCCGAAATTTGTTTCCTTATATCACTCCCACTATATTAGCTGAAATGACTGCCCGTTGTCTACTCTTTTGTCATGAATGCCCAGCTACATTTTTCTTGCAGAAGAACATTAGCTTTCGAGTCAAATTACTCGGTTAAGAAAGTCTTTAAGAATTCATAGGTTAGTGATCCGAAATCACTTTCCTTATCCTTTACTTTCTTTTATTAATATTTCGGTTTAGCCTTTAACTTATGTAGTTATATATGACTTGTACGTGAGACATTTATCTTCCCATTCCTAGCTTTCTTTAAAGGAAATTACCGTGAACTAGCAGTTCGTTTGAGTAGACAATACTCGTGTACTGTGGGATGTCCAGTGAGATTGATGCCAAATCATTCTCGTCATCTTTGAACTTTGTTTGTCTTTCATTCGATATGAGTGACAGCAGTGACATCAATGTCACTCATGTTTGAAGGCTCAAGTGGAGAATCATCTACCGAAATTTAATTGCATTCTCGATTTAATGAATTCAACGTTCTCGTTACTTTTCCACTTTTACGAAGTCATCATTAGTCAATTTTAATGTGTTTAGCAGTTTAGATACCTTGAGATGATATGTAGTTGAAAAATAAATTATGAAAGAATTATAAATCAAATCATACACCACTACAAATAAGAAATTTTAGGAATTATAAACGTGATGTCATGCATGCAGTTTATC